>CAWUFW010000842.1:600000-1042500 GCA_963921515.1 Calotriton arnoldi
TGTGGCTCACTCAGACAGGGACTGTGGTTGTTATGTTATGTTAAAATATTTATAAAGCGCATGGCTGCCCCAGCAACGGGTCGTCCCAGCGCTGACTGTCTAGTATAGTGGGAAGCAAAGGTAATTTAGCGATTGGAGAAAAGCCAAGTCTTCAAAGTCCTTCTAAAAATCCAGTGATCAGGGATGCTACGGATAGAAGGAGGCAGGGAGTTCCAAAGGGCAGGTGCCAATGCCTTGAACGAGCAGCCACCCGCTCTGGCCCTACATACCGGAGGCACTCGGGCCAGATGCAGATCCACTGAGCGCAAGGCACGGGTGGGTACATAAGGGGAGCACATAGCGCTCAAAATCCCAGGGCAAAGGCCCGAAAAGATTTTATGGATGATGCAGAGAGCTTTGAAGTGAATTCTCTGTTCCATAGGCAGCCAGTGTAGCCGACAGAGGAGGTCGGAGATGTGACAATGTTTAGGGAGTCCCAGCCGGGCGGGACCCAGCGCATCCGAAGAGCTAAAGCAGGGGGAAGAGCCTTCTCCTACATGACGGCCAAGACCTGGAACAAGCTCCCGAATGACATCAGACGCGCCCCCTCCCTGAACACCTTCAGGAAGGTGCTCAAGACCTGGCTCTTCGACTGAACGTAACTGCGGACCCCTCCCCAGCGCCTTGAGATCCTCACGAGTGAGTAGCGTGCTTACAATCTCCCTGTTTGATTGATTGATTGAGTGCGAACAGAGCGCGGGCTGCAGCGTTCTGGGCACGTTGGAGCCTTTTGATCACCTATTTGTTGGATCCTAAGAGTAACGCGTTGCAGTAGTCCAATCTAGCTATGATAGTGGATTGGATGATCAACTGCCGGGTGTGAGAATCAAAAAGTCCTAGAATAGGCTTTAGGCCACGTAGCAGTCCAAAACAGGTGCCTGCCACTGATTTAGCATGTGCCTCAAAAGAGAGAGCACTGTCCACCCATACTCCCAGGTTCTTGACCACAGATTTAGGCAGGGGGGTGCACCAAGTGCAGGGGGCCACCACTGGCTGCCCCAGAGATGGTAGCCCCTGCCCACCAAGAGGATTTCAGATTTGGTGGAGTTCAATTGAAGGTAGTTGTAAGCCATCCAAGCAGTTAAATCTTCCTGAAATTTCGCTGAGTTCTGGCTGGGGTTGTTAGAGAAGGTAAGCACCAGCTGAGTGTCATCCACGTATGTTGCCTGAGTGATGCTTCTACCCCCTCAAATAAGAACCCAGTTTCTTATAGTGGGCAATAACTTGCAAAGTTCAGATAATACCATGAAGTTGCTACCATTGAAATCCTGCTAATGTTTATGCTGTTGAAGAAAATATGTGTCATTCTTCATGTTATTGGCCTTCATGTCCCAACCTATTAAGTTACCATCTTGCTTCGGAAATCTTATTGTTACTTAAACTTTGATTAATCAGATAGCACACTGGTTAAGAATTCATCTTCCTTGAAGAAAATTCTGGAAAATTGTGTGTGTCTATTTCTATCTATGTGTGTCTGTGTATGTTTGTGTTTGTTTGTGCCAGTCTAATTACCATCTTTGGGATACATGTATCTAAACCTACACAGATGGTGGGCATAACGGTGGCCGTAGCATAATGATGGCGATTTATAGCATGATGGTGGACCAGGGATAAAGGTTGTTCTTAGCAAATTGGGGGTATCTATTGTAATGTGAAGAATGATCCATACTCCAAGGTGTAGATTAAAGTAAGATGGTTTATCTTAGTTCCAGGTAATGAGTTCCAATAATAAGCTTCTAGGATAAGCTAGATGTTAAGCCCCACAAGGAGCAGCCTCCCTGCTGCTCAGCCCATGCTCCAACTGACACTCCAGGCACCCTAACATTCCAATACATCATCGTGCACAAACATTCCATACAGCACAATCATACTGGCTGAGCAGCATGTATAACACATCTCCCCTTTTTACCGAACACAAGAATAACATTGTGACTACCTAATGAACATCTCGTAATTGCATAAAGAGAGAAAAGAAACATGCATGAAAGCAAATTCGATGTAAAGATGATAAAAGACCATGCATGTAAAAGCAATAAATAAAAGATCAGCAATATTGTGAATACCAGATGACAATATTGCAAACTCATAAAGAGACAAAAGAGACATGCAAGAAAACATATTAAATGTCACCCACATCTCCCCCTTTCCCAAAACATAAGTAGAAAACCACGCACTCTACCACGCCCCACATCTCATACCGAACCCCACACGCCACAAAACATACCAGTTGGCCAGACTAGCATGAAAGGCAGCCCACAGGGAAAACAAACACCTACGTGGCACGGCAGACAACAACACAGAGCATAAATACAATTCAAAACATTAACACAAACCCACACACCATCAAAACAGTACTACACTCAATCACCCACCAAATAACTCTCACACCAAAAACATAAAGTGTACAACAGCAAAGAATGGGTGAAATCCACCCCACGCTTCATCCCTAAAAGAACGGCAAAGCAAGTATACAGTAAGCAAATGGTGATGTAAACTCGCACAGTCATCCTACACAAAACATCTGAATAAAAAACAGATGACTTAACCTCTCGTAGTCATTCCACACAAAATATCCAAAGCAAAAATGGGCAACTTAACCTCTCTTAGTCATCCCACACAAAACATCTGAATAAAAAAACGGGTGACTTAACCTCGAACAGTCATCCCACACCAAAAAATCTGGCACAAAACCGGGTGACTTAACCTCACGCAGTCATCCCACACAACACATCTGAAACAAAAATGGGTGACTTAGCCTTGTGCAGTCATCCCACACCATACATCCTCTATATGGAAACCTATGGGTGACTTATTACCTTACGGTCATCCCTTAAAACATGTAACGTAGCAGAGGGTGACTTACTCCCCCCGCATCATTCAATCCTACATAATCCTTCATGGAAAATAAAACCCCCCCAAAAATAAACAACCCCCCACTGCACAAAATTGGGTGTGCATCCATGCCCCAAGAACGATTGGGCATCTGATACCTTAAAACAAAACAGTATAAGCAAAACACATCCATAGAACTACTGCATTGCCATCAACCTAAAACTCATCAGCAGCAAGCACAAATAACATAGGCACAAACTTAACCCCATGTCGAGATAATACTTCTCAAATGCAAATACATCAGCTTTACCCAAAGTCACACATGCCTTTAAAGGCTATATAATGCCTTCGACGAAGATCTAGCATGTTCTCAGTGTCTGCAGACCCGAGCATGTTTCTGCCTCCTGGGAACACAGATTTGGGGCTGAGCTAAAAAATGTTCCCTTCCCTACCGTCATTAGAACTTTTCAGGGCAGCACTTCCAACAACAACAACTTCCTCAATCCAGTCCGCACAAGAGTTTCTCTAACTGACGACCATGCACAGTGCTCCAGAGCTGATACTGTCAACGAAAGCAGATATCGCATTAGCTTCCATGGAGTGCGTTCTATCTTCACAGCAAGATGACATCACAAAGTCGTCCCACACGAAACATGGACTCCCACGCACAAGTACAAGGCAACCGGTGGCACTCCTGACAAGCACAATGTAAGGCTGTGGAATAAAATGAGACTGCCAAACCAAAGATGGTGGCACGTAAGGGAAAACAACTTCTGATGGCTACAGGCGTGTGCGTGCACCAAACGTTGCAGCACAGCACGTGTTCCTGAACAACACAGCACCTTCTCGCTCCCCCATGGAAATGGGCATCGAGATTCCACTCTCACTGCATCCATGCAGACTTTCCAAAAGAAAGTAAGTCTCACTTACAACATTCAGCTGCAACTGCGCTCGAGCACAGAGTGTCCCAATAACGATCCATAGAAGCGCGCTTTATGATCAAGGGTGCCCTTCCAGGCACTTCCAATGCAGCCCACGCCCTCGCACACCAACAGAAAACAACATTGGGAAAGGCCATACCAAACCCACCTCCATGACTCGATTAAGCATGGTGCAGCACTCCTACTTTAAAGTCCACTCAAAGTTGAATGCACACACTGCGGATGAACACTGCTCTTCACAACATCACTGCCAACCTCAATGCCAATTTCAATTGGTATACACTCCATATAATAACAATTGTCAGTCTCAGTGAAACATTGAAGTCTGAGTTGATGACAGTTCATGTTGCTGCCAGTCTCACCGGCTCCTCTAAGTTCACTCCCACTCAACGCTGACAGCTCCTGGAAACTGATAGAGATGATTCCTCTCACATAGACAGAGCTAGTCCATAATCACAGAGCGCATGAAAGCTGTAATACACATAAGTGACAGATACTCGCCCTGGGCTGTCTGGGTGAAGGGGACATTGGTGGGGCGTAGGGCATTCTATTTCTGTTTGTGCTTTTAGTATGCTTAAGATTAAATTCTTCCTTCTTTAATTTCGACTGTAGGATCCTTCCACGCCTGGTTTCTTTCCTTAAATCATCGCCAAAATGTTGTAATGTGAAGAATGATCCATACTCCAAGGTATAGATTAAAGTAAGATGGTTTATTTATCTTAGTTCCAGGTAATGAGTTCCAATAGTAAGCTTCTAGGATAAGATAGATGTTAAGCCCCACCAGGAGCAGCCTCCCTGCTGCTCAGCCCATACTCCAACTGACACTCCAGGCACCCTAACATGCCAATACATCATCATGCACCAACATTCCACACAGCACACTTACACTGGCTGAGCAGCAGGTATAACAGTATCCTTGCCATGATAGTGTCCACTCTTGGGATGATACAGTCCACCTCATGCAATTTATGGCTCAGCTCTTTCATAACACTGGCCATGCAGGGTATTATGTAGTCAATCCTGGCTTAATGGTAATCCCTGTACAATCAGTCTTTGCATACTATGTGCCCTTGGCATTATGGTTTCTATCCTTGGGGCCCATCTATGACATAAACCGGGCACTGGCACAAGAGACATTATTGATAGGTGCAGGGGCCCAAGTTTTTATTATGAACCCACCACCAGATACTGTGGTAGAATAGTACCCCAAGGCTCCCTAGTCTTCACGCCACCTCATATATCTTTCATCCACCAACCTACAATTCGTGTTTCTTTATCTCACTCTTGCCCATTCTTTTTTATGCCTGATTTCTCCCTTTGTCAATATTTTCCTATTTTCCTCTTACTTCTTTCACCCTTTCATGACTTTCTATTTCTTGCAATCACCTGCATAAATGGTAATAAAGTAAGCACTCTATCCTCCTCTAAAACTGATTAGGATTTTAGCACGTTGATCCTATTATGAAACATGGCCTTATAAATACTTTTTGCTTCAGCATGCTTGCTAGAAAATAATTTGCCCCATTTTTTTTATTTCTGTATGGTGTGTTTGCAAATTATATTATATTATAACTTGTCTCTTGTGACTTTCAGAAGTGGGCCAATAGTACATTCTTTCAGAATTTGTTAATTGTTGTGTTCTATTTAATTTTACTCAATTTTCTGTGAATTATAGCAGATGTAAAATGCATATATGTATGTAAATATGACAAAAAATATTAACTTGTTTTCTTTGTATGTTTCATTTTTAGGGTAGAGTAGAAGGACTGCTGTTTGAGGTGTGTGAAATTGAAGTTATTTCATGTAAATTAGTTATAGGTTGACAACATTAAGTTGCTAATACGTTGACAAAAACACCACATAATGAGTTGGCATTTAAGGTGCTGCCTGACTTGATTCCATCTATAACCTTTTCAGAATCTTTGTTGGCTGCCTTCCAAGAAAAGTTATTTTTGCACTGGAATCACCAAACAAAGGCCAAATATCATAACAAAAAAGCTTCTTAAATTTGAGAATGAGGGCCTTTGGTCAAAGTTAAATACCCCAAAGATGCATTGCAGATGGAGAGCAAACATGAAACAAAACCTCTGCATCAAAATCAACTTGTTATTGTACTTGATCATTTTTAGTGGAGAAATTAAAAAACATCAGGTGCTCCTTAGAACCCCTGAGACAAATTGTGATCATATGAAAACAACCATGATGTTCATCAACTGACAATAATCATCAAGCAGATTTTATGCCATGGAAAATAATATACTTTTGCTCAAACTACTTCATTTGTTGTTTCATCGAAATTATTTTTCGCATACTATATATTACCTGCAAATTCTTGGGATAGCTCTGGGAAGTAACATGGCCCCATCATATGCAAACATCTTCATGCATATCTTTCATCAAAACAGTACACTAAGGAGTATCATCTTAAACTCCTGAACAGATGGAGATTTACTGATGAACTATCTGGCACTTGGTCAGGAATAGAACTGGAACTATTATGGTTTGCTGTTTTTCCACACAACTTAAATGGAAGTGGGGGAACCACATGTGAATTACTTCTTTAGAAACACATATAACATGTAAAGATAATATATGCCATACAAATTTACATGCAAGATCAGTAAAGATCAACAGATTATTAATGGCATATCCATCTGAAAGCCATGAAACAAAATGTACTCTTTAGCGGAAAGAATATATTCCATTAAATTACTGAGATTATAATCATCACAAACATTGTGCAATACTATTGAAAATCACCACAACATTTCTTATTACATTTTAAAATATGGAAAGTAGTACAAAAAATACAATGTTGAGGAGTTACAGGTATCACTAAGAAATTGTTAAAGTGTGAATTTTGGTGGGTTTAATTTCTGAATTCTGAGAAATCACATGGGTAGATGACAAACAGGAACATAGTGGCTATCTGCAGCCAAGGCATGGGAAAGGAGCCGCATTCAATGTACCATATTTGGAAAAGTGACAACAGAAATAGTGAAAAAGTGACAGCAGAAATAGAAGTGATAAAGGACTTCAAAGGAAGATATGTGATTAATGATGGACTGACAAGCAATTAAACACCAGTAACTTCACATGTTATGTAAATCCAACAGAGACAGTATGAAGGGCACAAAAAGTGTCATTAAAAATAGCATGATCTATATTAGAATTTCTCCTCTTGGTGGGAAGGGGTCAGTACATTGTGGTTGAAATATCAACCTACAAAAATATTGTATCCTCTATATTGACTACCTCTATTAAGTGGTGTATATTGTATATAGATCGCCAGTAGGTAGTTATAGTTAGGACCTAGTTTCCACAGGAAAAGCGTTTTTTGACTTGCATATATCTTTGGCGTCGTTTGCCAAATCTTCATGAAATTATCCAAAAAAGTACCCCGGTGATTTGATTCTTGTGGCGCATGGAAAGTTTCAGGGTGATCCGTCAAGAGAGGCCGAGAAAAAGGGAGGGATCAAAAAACATGCATTTCCAATGCTAATTCCTATAGGACTTTTAGACACAGCTACATCCCGAACTGCTGAACGGATTTACACCAAATTTGGCAGAAAGTTAGATGTTGGTCCAGGGAAGTGCCTTTTTGTAATTTGGTGTTAATTCATTCAGGAGTTTTTGAAATAATAAGGAAAATCCAAATATGTATATAGAAGGACGCGGAGGATCTGCAACACCTCCCGATCTCATGCTAAGATCTGATTGGCTGTCAACACTTCAAACCAGGAAGTGTTGGTGGAATAAACGTACAAAAAAAAGAAGAGGGGGCGGGGTAGAAATTTCCTGACCCCCATAGGCCTCTTGGGGGGGGGGGGGGTCCCACAGTGACCCCACAGGGCCAAAAAGTATTTTTTTTCGGATCCTGCCGTAAAAAGTTTAAATAATGAAGCTTGTGCTCCTGCGCTTCTTTAATAATCTGCCTCCTGGTGGGCCAGGTGCTGGGGGCATTTGCATAATAAAGGAGGGGGACCACGGCCCCCCTCCAGGGGCTTATTAATTCCCCGGGAACCACCACCTCCCCAGGGCTTGTTTAATGATAAATAGGGGAGCCTCTTGGACCCCCCGCAGCCGTGGGGGCCACTACCTTCCGGGGACTTAAATTTTATTGCAGCTGGGCTGCGCGGACACCCCCTGCTCAGGGGACTGCCACCTCCTAGGGGCTTTATCCAAAAACAATGCGGGGTGCGTTGACCCCCCGGCAGGCCTGGGGACTGCCACTTCCCTGGGGCTTCAATTTGAGCAAATGCGGGGGGCCATGTGGACCTTCCCACAGCCCGGGGACCTTCACCTGCCCAGGGCTTTTCTTAAGTTTAATGCAAGGGGGCCGCACAGACCACCCTGCAGCCCCGGGGACCACCACCTTCTTGGGGTAAAATCGAAGAAAAGAGGGGGGCACGCAGTCCTCCTCCTGGAGCCATACATGGCCCTGGGGACTGCCAGCCCCCAGGGCCGGTCCTGCTATGTCCCAGAGTGCCCACCCCTGGGACATAGCGGTTTGCTGTGGCTTGGCAGGAGCTTTACCACTCCCACCAAGCCACAGCAAACACTCCTCTTCCAGCAAGCGAGAGCATTAAAAATGCTCTTGCTTGCTGGAAGCAGAGCAGAATTGCTTTTAGACAGAGAGAGCTGCATGTTTAGCAGCTCCCTATGTCTAAAAGCAATGCCGGCTCTAGCAAGAAGTGGAGAGCCAGCAGGGACTGCAGGGGCCTTAAGGCTCCCCCGTGATCCCCAACAGATGTGAGTGGGTGCCCTGGATGCAACCAGGACACCCACAATAGAGGCTGGGCATCGAGAGATGGGGTCACCAGGGCTAAAATCTGCCTGTGAAGGGGGGCCGCATTGCCCACCTCCACCGTTTGAAAAAGGCCGGGCCCTGGGGGATGTGGTCCCCGGGGCTGAAATTGGCCCAGGTAGGGAGGCCATGCAGCCCCCCTCCTCTTTTACATATAGTCTGGGCCCTGGGGGATGAGGTCCTGATATCGGCCCAGGGAAGGGGGGCCACGTGGCCCCCCTCCCCTTATAAAAGATTTTTTTTTTTAAATGCTGGCCTGGCAAGTTGTCTGAGGCCCTGCCCCCTTTCACCACCACTCTGCAAATGCGCCTCCTGGCCCACTACTAGTTGGGTGAGGGTTGAAGTCTCCATGACTCCTAAGGGGCCTTAGGGGCCAACTACCCCTCATGTTACCTCCAGTAAGTCCCACACAGCGGGATTGCTGAGGGGTTGCTGGAAGCCACACCTCCTTTCTCCACCAGTCTACAAACAAGCCTCCGGGTGCACAACTAGTTGGAGGATGAAGTCCCCTCGGATGCTGAGGGTCCTTGGGGGCCAACTACCCCTCCTGTAACCTCGAGTAAGTCCAATGAAGAGGGATTGCTGAAAGGTTGTTGGGAGCCACGCCTCCTTTCTCCACCACTCTGAAACTCGCCTCCTAGTGCACAACTGGTTGGGGGATGTCCCCTTGGCTGCTGAGGGTCCTGGGGCCAATTACCCCTCCTATTACCTCCAGTAAGTCCCACACAGCAGGAATGCTAAGATGTTTTCAGAGGCCATGCCCTCTTTCTCCACCACTCTGCAAATGCGCCTCCTGGTGCAAACTATTTGGGGGATGAAGTATCCTTGGCTGCTTAGGGACCTTGGGGGCCAAGAAGCCCTCCTGTTACCTCCAGTTAGCAAGTCCCATACAGCGGGATTCCTGAGAGCTGGTCGGAGGTCCCGCCCCCTTTCGCCACCACTCTGCAAACGTGACTACAAGTTAAAAAACCATAGAAATTCACTTGAAAGACCAAAGGTTACAGGGACGTTATAGTTAGGAAATACAATTAAAAGAACCTTAGAAATTCACTGAAAAAAACCAAAGGTTACAGGGACGTTATAGTTAGTCTCAGATTTCACTTGTACAAAACCAGTGAAATTCAGCAGTTATAGTTACCTTACTAACTAATATTTATGCCCCCGCAAATGCACTGCTTATGCCCTCACATATTACATCACTCATGACATGGTCAGTGACATCACTGATGACATCTCAAATGACATCACTGATTACATCATTGATGACATCATCAAGTGAGTTTGTTTTTAAGATTTTATGGGTGTTAAACATATATACTAACCTTCTACAAAAGTTAAATTAGCATACTAGGTGCACTACTGCTGAATGATAGTACCTCTAACAGATGTTATGTGAGTGGCTATGTGACTGTATGCATCCTTGTGTGTATGTGTGTGTGAGTGGCTGTATGGGTGTATACATGGTTGTGTGAGTAGCTGTGTGTGAGTGAGATGCTGTGTGAGTAGCTGTATTGGTGAGTGAGTGGATGTGTCAGTGGCTGTGTGAGTGAGTGGCAGTGTGAGTAGCTCTATAGGTGGGTAAGTGGGTGTGCAGTGACTCTATGGGTGAGTGAGTGGATGATGGAATGGCTATATAAGAAAGTGAGTGGGTGTGTAAGTGGCTGTATAGGCGTGTGACTGACTGTGTGGCTGTTTGGGTAAGTGAGTTGGTGTGTGAGTGGCTGTACTGGAGAGTAAGTGTGTAAATGGCTGTATGGGTGAGTGAGTGGATGTCTGAATGGCTGTATGAGAAAGTGAGTGGATGTGTAAGTGGCTGTATAGGTGTGTGAGAAACTGTTTGAGTGGCTGTTTGGGTAAATGTAAGTGAGTTGGTGTGTGAGTGGCTGTACTGGAGAGTAAGTGTGTAAATGGCTGTATGGGCGAGTGAGCGGATGTTTGAGTGCTTGTATGGGTATGTAAGTGGTTGCATGGGTGTGTTAGAGTGAGTGCTAAAAAAACGAAAAGAGCCGCAGCACAAGCCGCAGTAGAAAAAGGGATGTTTTTAAACATCCATGCACCATGTGCCAGGCACAATGTGGTGCCTGGCACACAGTGCATGGATGTATGGGGGCACCATTTGTGCTCCCCTGACCATATGACGGGGGCCCTGCTAGGGGCCCTCAAAGTCCTTTCCGACAGCCTTTCCAAATCGGTGGGACCGCCATGAACAGGCTATGGGAAATGGGCATTGTAATCCCTACGGCGGTGCCTGCACAGGCACCACCCCCATTGTAGGGATTACGGTCCGACCACTGCCCTGACGAGCTCCCTGAGCCTGTTAGAGGCGGCAGCCTTTTGCCCGCCCTCTGCGCTCTGACCGCCGGCATCATAATCCGGCAGTCGGACAGCTGCCCTAGATGTCGGGCGGACCGCCTGCCCGACATCGGAATGAGGGCCAAAGTGTAATATATGTCTGATAATATTTTCTTTGCATTTTGCTGGTAGCATTATATTACTAATAATATCACATTTTGTTCATATTTATAGTTGATTACATTTGCGTAATGTATGTGATTTTTTAACAGCGCGAGCGCCTCTCCCATCGCCATTCTACTAAATCCAGTGGGGTAGTGACGACTCCAGGCAGGCATTCCCTCGGTCTCCAGGCAGGCATTCCCTCGGTCACTCACTAGAAACAAGATTCACAACTTACAGGTCAGCTAATGTGCTCTAGCTTATCTGCTCGATATCAACGTACAAAACAGAGTAGGTATTCTTATTAATATTAAATGACATGAACCATGGTAACTGTTACAGATCTCTACCACAGCTGCTTAAACATAATATCATGGGTTCCTCTTAGCACCTGTTAATTTGTCTTACACTTTGTATTTATCCAATATAGACATTTGTTGACTAGCAGTTCTGGGTCAACATGTGAAAATAATATACCATAACATAGCATGACATGACATGACATTCATACCATACCATACCATCCCATACCATAACATATATGAACTGTTATGTTTACCTAACCTAATAACACTGACATGACGTAACATAAAATAGCAGAATCTAAGATGTATGAATAATTATGGTGAGATCAAATTAAATATCTGAAACAAGAGGGCAACTGTTTTGTTATCCGAGAACTGTTTCAAAACATTTATCATAGAGTGTATACTACATTTGGCAAGCCTGACTGCTTTCCACATCTTTATATCATATATCGTAATGTTTTCAATATCATAAATCGTAATGTTTATTCAATAATTGTTATATCGTAAATCGTAATATGTGTCCACTATTTGTGTGGTTATTTAGAAACATAGAACTGCATCACAGAATTCGGCACGGGGCACAGCTAGTATAAAATGCCTGACTGCTGAAAAACATGGTGCTGAAACTGAAACGCGCAATAATTGAATAAACATCTTGGTGTCACCAACGCGTTGCACAATATGTAAATTGCTACATTGAATAAAGAATTAATACATAATTAAAGGGAGCTCTTTTGCAATATTTACGGGGTTGGTTGCATTTCACGTTTTCCCTCTACTCACAAAGCACTTTGCCTACAAGTCGCCGCATGCGCCAGGCTGTTGTCTGCCTCTGCGCGTTGACCTTTGTTGTAAGATCTGCTATACACATCACAAACTCTCACATCAATTTACTACAATTGGATGTGGCATCTTTCAGCTAATTCAATTTTGGGAGAAAAGCACCTGGCTCTGTTTTTCCCTATAGAATGTCGAGGGGAGTGCTCGGCCCTCCAGATGCCATCTATCTAAGTAGCCCATGTGCTTTTCAAGGTTTAAGCCGTTTGTCTTCATTTCCCAAAATACAGCCCATTACAAAAGGAGTGTAAGTGAATTACAGGATGTAAAAATAAATCTCATTGGAGGGGAAATAAAGAGGAAAAAACAGCACGCAGCAGCGTGTTCCTGGGATGGTGCTTAGCAAACATTGTCAAACTGTCGTCAGAATATGGTGGTCTTGTTTGACAAAGAGAAATTCATTCTGGTATGCTCTGTATTAAAGTTTGCTCGAATATAATATTATGATTTGCTATCCATAATGGACACTCTTGTTTTTTTTTTATATAAGACCTTCTTTGTGCTTTATGGTTACAAAAGAACATATCCTCGTTCACAAAATTCACAATTTCACATAAAAAAATTCTCTACTAGAGCAGAGTCGAGGGCTTGATGACATCAGTAGCTGCTGAGGATTAATGGAAGCGAGGAAAAAAACATAATGTCAGCAAAATGCGGTGGTACATTTTGAATCACGAGCTGGTTGATGGAACGGAGTGTTTATGGCTCAGTTGCATTTTTTTGAAGTTCTAAAAACATATTAAAAACCATAAAGAATTAAAAAAGCCTTTGCTGTGCAGATGACCCTGCTTGAAAAAATCTCTTTCAAAACACTGTGGGGCAGATTTACAAATATTCCTACGTTGCCTGAACGCATCAGAGCATCAATGCGCCATATCTACTAACACAGGGCCCACTTCTGCTCTCTCCTAGCCATGGGTGGAGCTTCAGGGAGGGTGTTTGGGGTTGTTACAGTCCCCTAAAAATGTATTGTGTAGTAAATAAATAGTTGGGTACAGGTGCTTTCAGTCGGGTATGGTGAGTTCTGTCTATTTCACCCTGGATGTTTACACGCAGACACAGACAGAAACACACACATACCCACACACATCGTCTCTGCCTTAAAACTTGGTTAGTTTGAAAATAATTGTGTATTAAATACCCCTACAAATCCGCTCTCCTCTCTCTTTCTACTGCCCCTTACGCCTCCTCATGTCCTGCTTCTCATCATGTATTTTAAAAAGATATGGCAGCATGATTGTTGGGAAATCTGAAGCTTACACCTGCCCAATAGTGACCAAGCTACGCCCCTGCTCCTTCCACTATGCTCCAAGCATCCCTGCGTTGCGATCATGATTGTTTTTGTACATGAACGATACCTTTCCAAACAAAAACAATCCTTTGATGCATATTCCTCTTGCCATGTGCTGTACAGAAAGCAGAATGCAGCACACATAGAAAGTGGAAATAACAAGGAGAAATTAAGATATTTCTTTTCATTACGCCTCCGTCGAGTAAGCGCCCTGCTTTGGCCCAAACCCAGGTTTACATGTCTTGGTAAATTTGGGTTTGCACTAAAAAACATGGGTGAATGCATGGGAATGCACATGCGCCACCCATGTAACGCCTGCCCATTGCAAAGTAACGCAAGACAGCGCAATGAGTTGGGACTGGGCCACAAATGAGACGCAACCCTGACGCAAAATCATAGTAATTCTGAGCTTCAATCTATGGAAGGCTACTCATATTTAAGCCAAGCACAAAAAATGGGTTATTTAACGTGCAACTTCTACAGAGAACATAGCAAAGTTTTTATCGCAAGAAATGTTTGTAACTTAAAATATGTGTTTAACTGAACATGCAAACCCATCTCTCATTGCACTCAGTCCTTCCTCCATCTTGCCATTATTTTCTGCTTGTTGGGAGATTACAAATTTGTTAAGCTGTTATGTAAAAATTTGTTTATAAATGCAAACTGTTTTACTGTCTATATTGGGTCACCTCCCTTAACAGTCATCTGTTTTACATAGCAGTTTAGTATTTAAAACATCTAATAAATATCATATATATAAATGAGAAGTGTTTGACTGAAATTTTAGAACTGCACCGGGATACTCAATCTTGGAATGACAACCCACATTCAAGAACTACCTTTTCCACTTTAATGTATATCCAACATCAAGTCATATCAATAGAGGTGGTAACAAAATTATATCTCAAGAAATGTTTGTAACATAAAAGAAGTGTTTGACTGAACTGGCATGTAGGTTCACCTAGCATTATTGTGACAGTTGCTAGAACAGGGAAGCTGGCTAATTAAGGGAATACTGTTTTCAAAAAGTCAAGCAGCGTAATGTGACTCTGATAGCATTTGGGGATTGGTATGCCCCAATGAAAGCTGCTAGCCACAATAAATCTCCCAAATCATAGGCCTGGTTCACGAATGACCTTAAAATCCTACGGACTGAGGTGATAAGATTGGAAGATTATTCACACACAAAAGAGAGGGCCTGAGGAGGTTTAAAGGCCATCAGGGACCGGCTCCCCTAAACTAGACGTAACAAACCACAACAAGGCCCCTGGGTCGAAATAGAAAGGTAAGGAAATAGAAATAGAGTGCTGGAGTATCCCTTTTGCAGGACGATTTCCCTCACCCACCCATAGGTAGCATCAGGGCTTTAAGTGGGATGAAAAAACTGGGGGGTCTCTCAAAGGGGCGTGGTCAATGTAGTTAAGGGCGTGGCTTAAAAACATGTAAGCTAAAAATCTGTGTTTAGCACAGTGTGCCACCGGACTTGTATTTTGCTGTTCCTGTCAATGCGTCCAGATATATGATACAACAAGTCACATCATACCTACAAGTCAGGACTATTGGCTTTGTCAATGGTTGCTAGTTGCATAAGATAAATAAGCAGCAACTATGGCTTGTATATAATATTGAAAAAACTTCCACTTAAAGCCCTGGTAACACCACGACAATGTTGCTGCCCCTGAGTTTCAAAAGAGAAGGGAAATCCAGAGAGAAAATGACTCTCTTTAAAGGATTTCCCTTCCTCTACAACGTTCACCACGCGCACATTGACGTGCCTTCTATCACTGCAGTCCGGAAAAAAAAATGGACCGCCTGTGCAAGTGCACAAAACAGAGCCCGATAGAGACCCGTTTCGAGGCCCCTTAAAAAAATTGCCGGTGCTCAGACCCGGTGAGACCTGGCCCACTTAAAGCCCTGGGTAGCATGCTTCATCTTAGGGAAACCTCCTCGCATTGCGAACCTGGTCGCAATGCGGGCCACAGCCCTCTCTCTGAGAGGGAGGAGCTCAGGGATGTTTTCAGTGTTTCGAAAATGTATTTCAGACATTGGAGGTCACTAAAATCTTTATTTCTGTGGCTATTGAAAATTTGGGGTAAAAACTTTGAATACTTTATTTTATTTGTGTCACTTTCATCTTTTCCAGGTTTGAATATCTGTTACATTTCATTTTTTTCATTGTTTTTTTTCTTTATTAAAAGTGAGATAAATGTTTGAGAATTTTGAGAATTATACTTATGAATATTTTTTGGGTATTCTGCTTAGTGTGTATGATATTTCATAGTTGTTTATTTTAAATAATAAAAAGAATGATGCAGCCACACCGTTGATTTGTGGGTGTTAACATATTATAAGATTATTAAACATGTTATTGTGCAAGTTCAAGAAAATTCAAAAATGTGTATAATTTTAAAAAGATGAGTAATGTAGTTACTAAGATGAGTAATATAGTCACAACACATATCCAGTGAAGGATAAACTCATAATAATTAAATGAAGGTAGGCATAACTTATTAATTACATGTCTTAACTGAGCTTGTGGGTCCCTATGATGTCCTTATTATGCTGGGACTCTACAGATGACTGACTAGGTGGCGAAAGAAGGGAGAAATACAATCCACCTGGTTTTAGTTAGAAAGAAAGGAGGACAGCAAGGAAAGAGCCTTGTCTTAAATTTCTATGAAGGATAGATGATGTAGAGAGGTGGGGTGAGAAATGGTGTCAAAGTCGGCACTCTAGTTGAAAAGTATAAGGGCCACACAGCAGCCAGCATCGTAGGTCATTCTGAGATCAGAATTACTTATGTGCCATGAATCAAGAAAATATTGCTTGAGTACTGTCCAAAGAGCCTTTTGCTTCAAGAAAGACAGAAACTTTCTATTGAATTTCCTCTCTATAATTGTTGCTACAATTGGCAGTATAATGATGGTCCAAATTTTGGTGTGTGAGAACATGTGATGAAGCTTTATTTTTAATGTGGGCTATCATATCTTTCTTCTAAGAGCAATGAATGAATGAAATTGCTTCTATAGCACATAGCTACTAACAAAGAGTGTCCCGGCGCTTTAGGTAAAAGTCAGTATGGAACCAGAGAACCAACACAATGCTGACACCACTACAATCTGAAGAATGTTTTCAGCTCCTTTTTAAATGTGTTTTTTTCCGATATGGACCTTAGGTACACCGGCAATACCGGCAGTATATCTTATCTTGCATGCCGCATTGTTGTGTTGGCTGCCTCATGCCTTCCAGTGTGTCATCATGGCGAAGTGTATGTGTGTTAAGGGATATCATGTTCAAGATGTGTGCCACACATCATAGAGCAGTGTTGCATGGCAGTATGAATATTTACTTCCCAAAATCCAAATTGAATTGATAACTTCCTCTCATAAATATACACACCATACTGACAGATATATTGTCTGAATCATGAGACAGAATTTGAGATGTAATAATACATGTGGTGACAAAAAGACACATGGAACATAATAATGTGGCATGTACAATATTTTGTGTCATTATGTCTGTGAACAGAGTAATGTCCTGATGATGCAAATTTTGTTTACTGTGAACTTGGTTGTGAGCATGTATTCAGTGGGAAACATCCGGAACTACGAGGTCAGAGCCACGAGTTCCGGAAGCCCGCAAGCGTAATCATGCTTGCCCAAACAACGAGATTGCCTTAACCACGCACATGCGTGGTTAAGGCAAATGCTCTCTATTGTTCGGAATGGGCGGGGAAGGAGGAGCGTCGGGAAGTGGACACGGACAGGTAAGTGGGGCTGGGGCCGGGTCTGGGAGGGTTTGTGGTAGTTTTCAGGGGTGGTGGGGGTTTCGGGATAGTTTTATGGGGTGGTGAGGGTTCGGCCTAGTTTTAAGGGATGGTAGGGGTTCGGGGTAGATTTAAGGGGTGGAGGGGTTCGGGGTAGTTTTTGGGGGTGGTGGGGGTTCGGGGGTAGTTTTCAGGGGTGGTGGGGGTTCGGGGTAGTGTTCAGGGGTGGTGGGTGTTCGGTGTAGTTTTAAGGGGTGGTGGGGGTTTGGGGTAGTTTTCAGGTGTGGTGGAGGTTGGGGGTAGTTTTCAGGTGTGGTGGGGGTTTGGGGTAGTTTTCAGGGGTGGGGGTTCAGGGTAGTTTTCAGGGGTGGGGGGTTCAGATTAGTTTTATGGGGTGGAGGGGGGTTCAGGGGAGTTTTCAGGGGAGTTGGGGCTTTGGGGTAGTTTTCAGGGGTGGAGGGGGGTTCGGGGTAGTTTTCAGGGGTGGGGGGGTTAGTGGTAGTTTTCAGGGGTGGGGGGTTCGTTGTAGTTTTCAGGGGGGTTCAGGGTATTTTTTATGGGTTGTTTGTAGGACTCAGGGAGAGGGATGGGGTAGTTTTTAGGGATTAGGGGAGGGTGGGGTCATTTTTAGGGCTCAGGGGGAGGTCAGGGTAGTATTTAGGACAGGGTTTTAGGCATTAGGGCAGGGGGAGGAAACAGCCTGGCGGTTTGGAGGGGTAGGGATATTTGCACTTCAGGGCAGGAGGGGGCAGGCGGACTTTGTACCTTAGAGCGCTGGGGAGGGGGTGGTAACCTTAGCCACGCATACCCCTTTACCATGCATGCCTTGACCACAAAAAGTCATGGTAAAGGCATGCGTGGTAAAGCAATGAGTGGTTAAGACGCGGTCGTTATACGGACCGCGTTGTTTAGGTATGTGAGTGGTTGAGGAACTTGTTGTTCTGTCCTACAACCGTATTCAGTATCCATCTTCCTCTTCCTCAAAGTCACCACCTTCTCCTCCATAACACTGGTAGTGGTGGGCACATGTGTGGGTGTCTGTCTTGTGGACACACCTGAGGATGAAAGGGTGGGCTTCATGCCTTCCCAGAACAAAGCCATTGAAGGCGGCTGTAAGAGCTCTTACAAAGGATTAAATAACTTTCCTCATGTCATCCTGAAGGACTTTAACAACACCCATTTTTCACATGCCACTCTATGAATGCATTTTAGGCTCCTTAATGTCATTAACATAGTTACTGTATTAAGAAACTTTGAGCTCTCTTCACCTTTGGCAAGACATCCAGGCCAGCCGCAAAGTCTGGTAGGGATTTGTCCATATGATGGACCGATACATGCATGACTAATGAACTCATTGATATTCCTATTTAGACTAAGGTGTCTCTGCATTTCATTGAGACTCTCAGAGGAGTGCTTCCATGCCTTTGTTGATCTATTCCACACTCTCCTTCTGTGCCCTGTGGATGCCTCTTTCTTAGCTCTCGGTATGTTCTTCGGTATCTACAAGTGGCCAAGATGTTCTTAGGCCGCTGGAAGAACTGTTTGGTATGTGGCTTGGAGACCCTCTCACAGTCTCATCCCTTGCCAAAGTCGCTAACAAGGTCTCAAGCTCATCCATGAGCTGGAATAATGTGTGTTCATATATGGAGGGCAGGGATGGCTTCAAGATGTCCAATGACGCCTCTCGAGTCACGGGCTGCTCCTCGGATATGGTTGGACCTAGGAAGAAAAAAAAGAAATGCTGATCTCAATTGTCATGATGCCTGCATTATAGTCATGTATGTAATTTTTTTAAAGCAAATACTTTGTATTCATGCATGTTGTTATATTTGTTGCACACTGGCAATGCTGAGCCGCATACTCTAGAGTACACTTGCTAGACTGAACATCAGGCGCTCTACAGTGGTGTCATTAGATGTCAGATAGATGTACCCAGTCTCTGTTATATTCACCTTGCCATATGAAGACGATTTGCCTTAGAAACCTAAATTGTAGTATATGTTTTACTTTCTTAAGCACATGCACCTTCAGACAAGTTTGCATTCAAAATTGTTCAGCAAGGTAAGTTTTGCTAGTGATGGCAAGATGATTGCACCCAGACTCAAAAGAATGACTTAAGGTGACATGTACCTATTTAATGAGAAGTTTAAGTCATAACATCTGCCATCCAGGTATGGTGCAAGACCTATTTCTGTGTGAGTGAAGCAGAATGTACACTTTTTGTGATATTTGGCAGCTAATGTGTATAGTCTGTTATGTATCTAAGATGTATAATACTTTTTTTGTGAAATGCCTGAACAGTAAACATGTGTTTTGTACATGGGTCCAATGAAAATAGGGATACTGATATTTAAATTGTTATTCATTTCATATTGGTGCAAAGTATTATTTTTACCTGAGGCAACAGTCTTTTCAATTAACAACATAGGCGGAACAGTACTTGAGACATTTTTTCAGGACTTATGGGTAGTTTTCTCTTGGTGAAATAGACTAATGATGACATTGATTTAATGCTGATATGTGTTAGACGCAAGGGTACAACTAAGTGACAAGTCTTGCAGTGTGTGCTTTGTGTTCTTTGTTGTATGATACATTTGTTGGCGTCCCACATTTCCCTTTCATATTAGTGTTGTCTGTGTATTCTGGGGTACAATGTGCTGGCTATATGCAACATATGTGACTTCCTTGTAGACTAATCACTTGTTCGCTGCCTGACTGTGACCTAAGTATATAGGCTTGTGTTTAGTTTTCAAATGTTCGGAAGAATTGCCTTACCCATGAGGCACAGGGTCAGACTGATTTGCATGTGGCCATGTCTGAACTAGGGTGGTGGAGTGAGCTAAAGAATGATGATGGATTAAACCCAGATCAGTTGACTGGGGGTGAGTGTTTGATTTGTTCTAACGCTCCGTCCATCATCCCCTTTGGTATCGCTTTGTTCGCCCTAAGTTGGCAGGGTATGACCAGACGTGGGTCCCTTGCTCACTTTGCCACTGGATTCAAGATAGCCTGGCTGATGAGGGTTTTGAACCCGAAACCGGTCCCAGGATGCTTGTTTCCGGTCCAGGGAAGACATGGCTTGGCAGTTCGGGCTGGACTGTTCCCATGAGGCACAGGGTCAGACTGATTTGCATATGGCCATGTCTGAACTGGGGTGGTGGAGTGAGCTAAAGAATAATGATGGATTAAACCCAGATCAGTTGACTGGGGGTGAGTGTTTGATTTGTTCTAACACTCCGTCCATCATCCCCTTTGGTATCGCTTTGTTTGCCCTAAGTTGGCAGGGTATGCCCAGACGTGGGTCCCTTGCTCACTTTGCCACTGGATTCAAGATAGCCTGGCTGATGAGGGTTTTGAACCCGAAACCGGTCCCAGGATGCTTGTTTCCGGTCCAGGGAAGACATGGCTTGGCAGTTCGGGCTGGACTGTTCCCATGAGGCACAAGGTCAGACTGATTTGCATATGGCCATGTCTGAACTGGGGTGGTGGAATGAGCTAAAGAATGATGATGGATTAAACCCAGATCAGTTGACTGGGGGTGAGTGTTTGATTTGTTCTAACGCTCCGTCCATCATCCCCTTTGGTATTGCTTTGTTCGCACTAAGTTAGCAGGGTATGCCCAGACGTGGGTCCCTTGCTCACTTTGCCACTGGATTCAAGATAGCCTGGCTGATGAGGGTTTTGAACCCGAAACCGGTCCCAGGATGCTTGTTTTCGGTCCAGGAAAGACATGGCTTGGCAGTTCGGGCTGGACTGTTCCCATGAGGCACAGGGTCAGACTGATTTGCATATGGCCATGTCTGAACTGGGGTGGTGGAGTGAGCTAAAGAATGATGATGGATTAAACCCAGATCAGTTGACTGGGGGTGAGTGTTTGATTTGTTCTAACGCTCCGTCCATCATCCCCTTTGGTATCGCTTTGTTACGCCCTAAGTTGGCAGGGTATGCCCAGACGTGGGTCCCTTGCTCACTTTGCCACTGGATTCAAGATAGCCTGGCTGATGAGGGTTTTGAACCTGAAACCGGTCCCAGGATGCTTGTTTCCGGTCCAGGAAGACATGGCTTGGCAGTTCGGGCTGGACTGTTCCCATGAGGCACAGGGTCAGACTGATTTGCATATGGCCATGTCTGAACTGGGGTGAGTGGAGTGAGCTAAAGAATGATGATGGATTAAACCCAGATCAGTTGACTGGGGGTGAGTGTTTGATTTGTTCTAACGCTCCGTCCATCATCCCCTTTGGTATCGCTTTGTTCGCCCTAAGTTGGCAGGCTATGCCCAGACGTGGGTCCCTTGCTCACTTTGCCACTGGATTCAAGATAGCCTGGCTGATGAGGGTTTTGAACTCGAAACTGGTCCCAGGATGCTTGTTTCCGGTCCAGGGAAGACATGGCTTGGCAGTTCGGGCTGGACTGTTCCCATGAGGCACAGGGTCAGACTGATTTGCATATGGCCATGTCTGAACTGGGGTGGTGGAGTCAGCTAAAGAATGATGATGGATTAAACCCAGATCAGTTGACTGGGGGTGAGTGTTTGATTTGTTCTAACGCTCCGTCCATCATCTCCTTTGAGTATCGCTTTGTTCGCCCTAAGTTGGCAGGGTATGCCCAGACGTGGGTCCCTTGCTCACTTTGCCACTGGATTCAAGATAGCCTGGCTGATGAGGGTTTTGAACCCGAAACCGGTCCCAGGATGCTTGTTTCCGGTCCAGGAAGACATGGCTTGGCAGTTCGGGCTGGACTGTTCCCATGAGGCACAGGGGTCAGACTGATTTGCATATGGCCATGTCTGAACTGGGGTGGTGGGAGTGAGCTAAAGAATGATGATGGATTAAACCCAGATCAGTTGACTGGGGGTGAGTGTTTGATTTGTTCTAACGCTCCGTCCATCATCCCCTTTGGTATCGCTTTGTTCGCCCTTGTTGGCAGGGTATGCCCAGACGTGGGTCCCTTGCTCACTTTGCCACTGGATTCAAGATAGCCTGGCTGATGAGGGTTTTGAACCCGAAACCGGTCCCAGGATGCTTCTTTCCGGTCCAGGGAAGACATGGCTTGGCAGTTCGGGCTGCACTGTTTCCATGAGGCACAGGGTCAGACTGATTTGCATATGGCCATGTCTGAACTGGGGTGGTGGAGTGAGCTAAAGAATGATGATGGATTTAACCCAGATCAGTTGACTGGGGGTGAGTGTTTGATTTGTTCTAACGCTCCGTCCATCATCCCCTTTGGTATCGCTTTGTTCGCCCTAAGTTGGCAGGGTATGCCCAGACGTGGGTCCCTTGCTCACTTTGCCACTGGATTCAAGATAGCCTGGCTGATGAGGGTTTTTAACCCAAAACCGGTCCCAGGATGCTTGTTTCCGGTCCAGGGAAGACATGGCTTGGCAGTTCGGGCTGGACTGTTCCCATGAGGCACAGGGTCAGACTGATTTGCATATGGCCATGTCTGAACTGGGGTGGTGGAGTGAGCTAAAGAATGATGATGGATTAAACCCAGATCAGTTGACTGGGGGTGAGTGTTTGATTTGTTCTAACGCTCCGTCCATCATCTCCTTTGGTATCGCTTTGTTCGCCCTAAGTTGGCAGGGTATGCCCAGACGTGGGTCCCTTGCTCACTTTGCCACTGGATTCAAGATAGCCTGGCTGATGAGGGTTTTGAACCCGAAACCGGTCCCCAGGATGCTTGTTTCCGGTCCAAGGAAGACATGGCTTGGCAGTTCGGGCTGGACTGTTCCCATGAGGCACAGGGTCAGACTGATTTGCATATGACCATGTCTGAACTGGGGTGGTGGAGTGAGCTAAAGAATGATGATGGATTAAACCCAGATCAGTTGACTGGGGGTGAGTGTTTGATTTGTTCTAACGCTCCGTCCATCATCCCCTTTGGTATCGCTTTGTTCGCCCTAAGTTGGCAGGGTATGCCCAGACGTGGGTCCCTTGCTCACTTTGCCACTGGATTCAAGATAGCCTGGCTGATGAGGGTTTTGAACCCGAAACCGGTCCCAGGATGCTTGTTTCTGGTCCAGGGAAGACATGGCTTGGCAGTTCGGGCTGGACTGTTCCCATGAGGCACAGGGTCAGACTAATTTGCATATGGCCATGTCTGAACTGGGGTGGTGGAGTGAGCTAAAGAATGATAATGGATTAAACCCAGATCAGTTGACTGGGGGTGAGTGTTTGATTTGTTCTAACGCTCCGTCCATCATCCGCTTTGTTCGCCCTAAGTTGGCAGGGTATGCCCAGACGTGGGTCCCTTGCTCACTTTGCCACTGGATTCAAGATAGCCTGGCTGATGAGGATTTTGAACCCGATGCTTGTTTCCGGTCCAGGGAAGACATGGCTTGGCAGTTCGGGCTGGACTGTTCCCATGAGGCACAGGGTCAGACTGATTTGCATATGGCCATGTCTGAACTGGGGTGGTGGAGTGAGCTAAAGAATGATGATGGATTAAACCCAGATCAGTTGACTGGGGGTGAGTGTTTGATTTGTTCTAACGCTCCGTCCATCATCCCCTTTGGTATCGCTTTGTTCGCCGTAAGTTGGCAGGGTATGCCCAGACGTGGGTCGCTTGCTCACTTTGCCACTGGATTCAAGATAGCCTGGCTGATGAGGGTTTTGAACCCAAAACCGGTCCCAGGATGCTTGTTTCCGGTCCAGGGAAGACATGGCTTGGCAGTTCGGGCTGGACTGTTCCCATGAGGCACAGGGTCAGACTGATTTGCATATGGCCATGTCTGAACTAGGGTGGTGGAGTGAGCTTAAGAATGATGATGGATTAAACCCAGATCAGTTGACTGCGGGTGAGTGTTTGATTTGTTCTAACGCTCCGTCCATCATCCCCTTTGGTATCGCTTTGTTCGCCCTAAGTTGGCAGGGTATGCCCAGACGTGGGTCCCTTGCTCACTTTGCCACTGGATTCAAGATAGCCTGGCTGATTAGGGTTTTGAACCCAAAACCGGTCCCAGGATGCTTGTTTCCGGTCCAGGGAAGACATGGCTTGGCAGTTCGGGCTGGACTGTTCCCATGAGGCACAGGGTCAGACTGATTTGCATATGGCCATGTCTGAACTGGGGGGGTGGAGTGAGCTAAAGAATGATGATGGATTAAACCCAGATCAGTTGACTGGGGGTGAGTGTTTGATTTGTTCTAACGCTCTGTCCATCATCCCCTTTGGTATTGCTTTGTTCGCCCTAAGTTGGCAGGGTATGCCCAGACGTGGGTCCCTTGCTCACTTTGCCACTGGATTCAAGATAGCCTGGCTGATGAGGGTTTTGAACCCGAAACCGGTCCCAGGATGCTTGTTTCCGGTCCAGGGAAGACATGGCTTGGCAGTTCGGGCTGGACAGTTCCCATGAGGCACAGGGTCAGACTGATTTGCATATGGCCATGTCTGAACTGGGGGGGTGGAGTGAGCTAAAGAATGATGATGGATTAAACCCAGATCAGTTGACTGGGGGTGAGTGTTTGATTTGCTCTAACGCTCCGTCCATCATCCCCTTTGGTATTGCTTTGTTCGTCCTAAGTTGGCAGGGTATGCCCAGACGTGGGTCCCTTGCTCACTTTCCCACTGGATTCAAGATAGCCTGGCTGATGAGGGTTTTGAACCCGAAACCGGTCCCAGGATGCTTGTTTCCGGTCCAGGGAAGACATGGCTTGGCAGTTCGGGCTGGACTGTTCCCATGAGGCACAGGGTCAGACTGATTTGCATATGGCCATGTCTGAACTGGGGTGGTGGAGTGAGCTAAAGAATGATGATGGATTAAACCCAGATCAGTTGACTGGGGGTGAGTGTTTGATTTGTTCTAACGCTCCGTCCATCATCCCCTTTGGTATCGCAGTGACCACAAAGGCGCCATCAATCACAAATGTGTATATGAATGTTTAATGGTTCCAGACTGTTTATATTGTACAAAGGGAGATTAAGTGATACTTACATGTGAGTCTACACTGATGATGTGACAATCTTCTCATTGATGTATTGGATGCTCTAAATGAGAGGTCTATCTGTCAGTTATGTTTCTTTGCTGTGTTACATTCACATACATTTCATAATGGAGTGATGGTGAAATGCAACAAGTAAACATTTGCAAATTAACACTGAATTTTAAATGTTCAACATCGTATTTGGTAAGACATCCAAGTCTGGCTGATGTATCTCGGCATACATTTATTATATTTATTTTTAAAAAATGGTAGCTCACCCAAAAATTAAACGCCCATTTCATTATAAACCATGAAGCCATTGGGATGCATCGATATGGGGCAATGCTGGAGTGAAGAGAATAGATAGGAGAAGCAACTGCATAAGTACATAATGCAATGTAGGTAACAAAGACATATGCCACCATATTAGGAACACTTCATTTGGTGACCAATCATAATAAGCAATTTGTGAATGGTTATGGGTGAAGAGATGTAGGCCTGCAAGGGAAATCCATATCTGCATTGTCATGATATGGCTGTTACATTTTCATTGAAAAACAAATCTTGGGTGCATGAAGAGATTTGAAACAGATTTATCAACATTCTCCGTCAACATGCAGGGTATTTCTAGCACATGTGACAGTCTGATATTCATCCGACATTTTTCGTCCTACATGGTCAGCCAGTGTAAATGATATTAAAGCACATTTCTGCTGTGTATTGCCAGTCACATGCAATACCATTCAGCCAGTCATGACTTTTTTTTTGCTTTGCGTGTTGGGAATTGTACTGTATTTATGTTAAATGTTACATAAATCCTTTCGTCATTCTGGTTTCCATGTGGGGCAGGATTACAGGACCAACAGTAGCTCACGCATATATACATATATACCATATGCCTCAAGACATCTCTGTAGAAACTGTCATCACTTACATGCCCTTTTTCAAGTCTGATATGTTTATGTTGTGATCTTTAATCCCATAAATACAGGGACACACCATTGCAACATGATTTGGAGGGCTAAACAAGGCCATCATTCGTAACATGCTGATGAATTGATGAATACACATTGACTGTGATATCAGCATGATGGTAACAAAGACCATGAATGACATAATGTGGCAAATGACACTCTGGAAGTACACTTATCACCCCAACACCCCTCTGGCTAGGTTGTTGAAAGGTATCTTCCAATACTCCTGCCACCCCATAAGCGTAAGCTGTACCGTGATTGTTGCACAATGTTTACCTTTTATGTAGTACATCCATGCACAGATGATTGTCATCCCGCACCAAATGGAAAATGTGTATGCTATTTCATAAGACATAAGAGTGGACACGCAAGCTGTACATAGTAAATTGAGTAATTACTGACCTGATATAAGAGTTGCAGTGGGTGTTGTGGTGATTTGCATTTCTTCAACAAGTGACCTGCAGATTAAAACATGGCATGAAATGAACAATTACTGTGTGAGACCATCTCATGAGGAACACACTGACAGTCTTGGCCCACCCACGCCCTTCCATTGGCCAATAATTATTTTTTAGTTTTGTTATTTTAATATGTTCGTTGATTTGAAGTAAAACTACAAGTTCCATCATGCTTTAACCTGGTGAAAAAAGGGGATGTCTGATTAATGGCTTCGATGACAGTTATGCAGAAAAAATCACAACGTGGCTGCACTTCCGACTGGGGCATACAGGAATACGTGCTGCATTCTTTGTTACCCTGGTGCTTGGCCCCAGCAATATTTTAACGCAGAAAACATCGCTTTGCAGGGCCTTTGTCTAAGCCAGAGGGACCAGGAACAATCAGGTGAGTGTATCAGCTTTGAGGCCAGAATGCCCAGTGGTCAGTGACTGAGAAGAAAGGGTAGGGCGAATGCAGAGCAGTGTTTGAGTGGGAGAGGTGGATAGCAGAGCGGGCAATGTATGAACATTACTTTGAATCTTTTGCAGCGAATATTAGTGTTTTGAACAATCTCACCCTGACAGATATTGCATACTTTTCATAAGTGATTATGGCCAACACACTCCCTTTTTTCACTCGACGTTCTTTCACATTTCAAACCCAAATTGTGTTGTGTGTCACCCAGGCCCTACCAATACATTTGTGGATCTGGCTCATAAGGTCACACAAGTTGCTACACTCAACAAAAAGACACTCCATGATAATCTATCACGCTATCTGACAATGTAAATCTAAAATTTAAATTGGAAAATCCAACACTTTACAGATTCAACTTCAAACCAACAACAATTACAGCTAGTGTGTGTTTGTGTGTGTGTGTGCGCGCGCGCATGTGTGTGTGTGCGCGGCATCTGCCATTCAGCATGCCTGTGTCTTGAGACATAAGCTATTTCGATTCATGTTTTTGTTTCACAGTTTGCTTATCCGGAGTTGTGCTTATGTCCCCAGATCGGCGGGGTCTATGTCCTCTATTCCGCCAGCTTTATCAGGGCTAATCACTGCTGCCACCTGCTTTTTCTTGAGCATCAGCTCTAGCTTGGAGTCTGTGCCACCAAGAGTTTCCATAGACGCCCTTCGGTTATGTGCCAACCTCTTTGTCCTACGTTTATAATCATGCCACCTCTTGTATTCCTTCACAGTCCTGCGTGTTTGGGCTGCGACGTTGACCGTATCAAAGATGCTTTCCACAAGGCAGCCTTCTTCACCTTTAGGAGCTTAGATGTGACAAAGGGATCTTTCTCATATGTTGTCACGTCTGTTTTCAGAATCTCCACCTACTCCTGGGTGGGCTTCAGCTTACTTTTGCTGGTACTCTCCTGCGCCCCCCTCCCCTCCTGGTTTGAACCATTCTTGCTTGTGCTTTCGTCTCTGTCCTTACTTGCCATGTTTACTGAGCATTTTGGAAGTTTTGCATTGGTTTGCATCACTTTTCAAATGTTAGTGCAGCACATTGACATTTTGTGTGATGCAGAGTGTGTCTCGCTTTCTTTGCACTCCTTGCATTGTGCCGCTTAGCGTAGTAAATTTGCCACTAAACAAGAAAAAGGGACTTCCTCACGTTGCTAATATTTTGTTCACGCAGAGCAGTGCAGCATCTACTTTAATAAATCTGGCCATAAGTGTCTAAGATGATTATATACAGCTTGGTGCCATTCTTCAGTAAATTTGTCTACCGAGTTGTGTTATTAGTGCATTTCATTTAAAACATCAATTCTAAACAGAAGCACTCAAGTGCATGATGTCTTTGTTCCTTGTTAGTATCAGTAGTCAGTTCCACTCATGCACATTCTGTGGACAGACCGTGGTGGCGGTCCACCCGACAGACAGCCCTTCGGTCCGACTGCCACATTTCAATGCATGCAGTCGGACTGTCAGTGGTCGGGGGAAGACCGCTGCCTCCGCCTGGATCTCAGATCCCGACGGGGCGGAAGTCAGAATCGTAGTCCCGACAAGAGGTGGTGCCAAGGCAGACACCGCCATCGGGATTAAAATGACCCTTTCTGACAGCCCTTTTATGGCTGGAGGACCGCCATGTAAAGACTGTCGGAAACGGACTTTGGGGGCCCCAAAAAGGACTCCCGTCACTCGTGGGCCACAGTAAAGTGGCCCTGGGGGCACATGTAGTGTCCCCACGCAGCTCCATGCACCGCATGGTGCATGGATGTGCACAAAGTGTTTATTTATACTGCAGCTTGTGCTGCAGCCCTTTTCCTGGGCCGCAGCAGAAGCCGCAGTGTAAATGAGCACTTTCCGACCACCAGCCAGGCGGTCGCATGGTAATTGGGCAGTCAGACCGCCGACTGCTTGTCGGACAGTCTCCTGACTGCTGCGTAATCAGGACCATAATGTAAAATAACCTAAAGCCGATGAGGCTGATCCTAAAGTTTATTTTAATGTACTTAATAATCTTTTACTGCATGCTTTTAAATGGAAGACTAATTCTGTGGTGTTTGAAGCATGTAGAATTGCTTCCAAAGTCTCAATAAATACAGGTGGATATGCCACATGTAATAGTTGTGTTATCGTGGTTTTACTATATGCCACTTGAGATTTATAATAAGCAGTTGTTGGTTTCAGTGTTATGTCTTTCCTTTATAGTAATTTTACTTTACTGACTAGCTTCCCACGGTTTGCATGCATGGCAAATATAGTTGCCTCTCTCACTCACAGTGACCATGTAGCTGAAATCTTTTTTTTTTTTAAAACAGTACAAGTTAGCAAACCTAATTAGATATGAACAATTTTGATTAATGCAAATTCTTCAGAAGTTGTTTGTTGTGTGGACACCATCAATGTACGTTTGTTATGTAAATGATTTGAATTGCATTCAATGTATAATGTGATTTGTTGCATGGCAAAGAAGTGCCTATTGGACCACTACACACTGCTGTACATAGAAATACATTCTGTTCTCCCATCAAACAATGTGAAGGGTATTGACTTTTCTAGGAATAACATTGTTAGACCCAGCATCCTTATAGTGGTCCCCCCCTAACTTTTTGCCTTCAGCACTCCTGTTTTGCTGATTTCATTTTTGCTGGCTTTAGGACTCTGCGCACTTTACCTCTGCTAACCAGTGCTAAAGTGGTGCTCTTGCCTTAAAACATGGTAGAATTGGCTTATACCCAATTGGCATATTTAATTTACTGGTAAGCCCCTTGTAAAGTGGCACTACCTGCCCAGGGCCTGTAAATTAAATGCTACTAGTGGGCCTGAAGCTCGGATTGTGCAACTCACTTAAGTAGCACTTTAAATATGTCTCAGGCCTGCCATTGCAGCCTGTGTGTGCAGTTTTTAAACTGCCATGTCGAGATGGCAAAATAAAACGTTTGCCGGGCCCAAACCTTCCTTTTTAATAATTATAAAGCTCCCCTAAGGTTCGCCCTGGACAGCCCAAGGGGCAGGGTGCAGTGTATTTGAAAAGTTAGACATGTACTTTAAAGTTTTAAATGTCCTGGTAGTGAAAAACTCTTAAATTAGTTTTTCATTACTGCAAAGCCTACCTTTCCCAAAGGATAACATTTGAGTTACCTTATTACATTTAATTGGTTTACTTTTCAAATTGGAACAGGTAACCCCTTCATGTTGGTGTCTCTGGAACTGTAATTTCAAAACCTAACTTATGATGAAGTCGGATTTTAAATTACAATTTTGAAAATGATACTTTTAGAAATGTTTGCATTTTCTTGACTTAGCCTGCAGCCTGTCTCTGGGCCACATGACTAGGTGTGGGTGACAGTTGAGCTTTGTGAATTCCTCCTAGAAAGGCACACACAATGTAGAGCTTATCTGTGAGTGGATGGGCCATCACTGGCAGAATGGATGGGAGGAGCTGGGCCCAGCCACACTTACACTTGAATAGACTGTGTCCTATCCCCACACAAAGGGCTGCATACCCCCTGTAATTAATCTGGAGCCAGGAAGGCAGGGCACCTATGCACTTTAAAGGCATGCCTCTAGAAGCTTCTTCCCACTTCAAAATCACAACTGAGTATAACTACTGGACCTCAGACACCAACTTCTGGACCTGTGGAAACTTTGCCAGGAAGAAGGACTGCTGCGCTGCTACAAGGACTGCCACCCTGCTTGACTGCCGCTCTAAAGGAACTGTTGCTCTGCTGTGCTGACCTGCTGCCCTCTTGCCAGTGTGAGAAGGACTGGACCTGCATCTCTTGAACCCAGAACCCAGAGTGGCTCCAAGGGCTAGTTGGCTGGCCTCCTAATCTAAAGCCTCAGGGACATAACATGCTTCCAATAAACCTTGCACCTGGTCTGTGCCATCTGCCAGTCTATTCTGCCAAGTGGTGCCACCCTATTCCTGGACCCTTAGAAGGGGGCTTAGGGTGCTCTGGTAGCCTCTTTGGACCCAGCAGAACCGGTGCATTTCCTCTGCTGTGAGGTGCAATCCTGAGCATCTTCACTGCTGCATGTTTTGGACCCATTGCAAAGACCCGCATCACTGCCTCAGCCCGCAACGCCTTCAGAACTGCCACTGTGCAAAGCATCCTCGGTGCAGGCCATTGCATCCCTCATTGACAACAGCCTCGATGACGACACCAGACTCCGCATCGCACCCACACAGCTCTTCGGAACTGATGCATCACCCCAATTACACTCCTCATCCTCGGTGCTGGACTTCTCATCGCGAGCCCCATCGACGAGATCCTAGATGATGATGCATGCCCTTGCTCCAAAGCCTCGCCACATCTTGGAACCAGCGCATCGCTTCAGCTGCATGATGCATCTTCAATGCGGATCCTCCTAACACTCTGCAAACCAGGATTTAAGGTACTTTGTTCAGTGGACCTAACTGGGTCCCTGTAGCCTGCCTGCCCTCCATCATGGTCGGCCTGAACTTGTGACTTTGTCCTGGTCCGGTGCGACCAGATTTCCACTCTTGGCACTTTGTGCTTTTTGGCACTATTTTCACTAAAAACTTTAAAACTGAATACTTTTGTCGTTTTGGTCTTGTTTTATTTATGTAAGAGAATATATTATTTTTCTAACTTGGTGTGCGATTCTTTTTGTGTGGTGTTTTCACTTTATTACTCTTTGAAGTGTTGCACAAATACTTTACTTATTGCCTCTAAGTTAAGCCTGACTGCTCTGTGGCAAGTTACCAGAGGGATGAGCACAGGTTAATTTAGGGTTGACTTGTGCCTCATTCTGACGAGAATTGTAGTTGCTGCATTACCAGGGTTCACACCTCAGTCAACTAACCTGTTGCACCATCCCATTTAATTTTGCAAAGAACAGCCTTCCGACAGTTGAACATTTATTGGTATTGTAATGAACCCATGAATAAACAATTTGACACTAGCGTTTGGAGTGAGTGCAGATAATTCAAATTGTTGTACAGTGACCAAACTATATGTGCAGCCTCTTTACTCAACATTCTTTGATGCAAATCCCTATTATAAGATTCAAATATTATGGACTCATTGATAAGGATCCATGGCCCTCTATGAGATTTCAGTTCCTGTAAACCAGTTTTTAAAGCAAATTTAGCTTTGTACTGTCCCTGTTTTGTCTTGTAGCTTTCTAGCATTTCTTTTACAACTTTAAAGGCAGATGATGTCAGTTCTAAAACTGAATATATTTTTTCCTTCAGCACTCCTAGGTCTTATTATGCAGAGTGTACCTTTAGTATTTTGGTATCAATCTCCCTAATTCGCCTGGTGCTTCTCTGCAATAATATGATAATTTTTGCATGAGTGTCAAGATTCCTAGTTTTAATACATCTCTTTTAGACCTACTTTTCTTTTGAGGTCCATCAAGACAAGCACTTACATTCATATTGTCTCTAACTGATTCAACATGGTGTTTCACTATACCTAAGAAAATGTTCATTAGATTATTTTGACATAATTTTCTATACTACATATGCTGACATGAGACTTGTATCTAGAATCCACTTTGTGTGCCAGTGTTGCAACAACTCTCTTTTCGCATCTTTTGTGGCAGTCATTTCTATGTAAATTCCAAATGTATATTCTCTTAGATTCGTCTGTAGTGTTTGAAAAAGTAGCATTCACAGTTAAAACATTCATTTCGTAACTGCTTAAAATTCTTGTCCACCTCCAACTGTGAAAATGTGAATAATTTTGTAGGATTATTATTGGAATTAATAATTCCCTAACGCTGTTAAAACCAAAACACGCTGCTGAATAGTATCATTTAGAAATACTAAGGGGCCGATTACGATCTCAGTCGGAAAGCCTCCGACCCTAGGTCAGAGGCTTTCCAACCGAGATCATCGGTTTGAATTCCGACTGGCTGATTACAATACAACTGGTCGTAATTGAAACCGGCTGGTCATTCCGGCTGGATTCAGACGGGAATCGGAAGCCGGCCCGTAATCCATATAGACGGCGTTTTACGCTGTCCGGATTATGATGCACGGTTTCTGACATGAAAAGCCTGTCAGAAAGCATGTTTGGGAGCCCCTAGTAGGGCCCCCTTCTGTTTGCAGCCTTCGGTTGGGGGCAGAGGGGGCACCCCTTGTTGATCCCTGCACCTTGTTGTAGGGACCTTGAGGTGCCTGCAGCGGGGTGCAGGGATGAGCACAATCTCCAATTTCTCTATGGAAGCTTGTGTTACGGGCGGTTAACAACTGTAACACAAGCTCCCATAGAGAAATGGGAGTATGCGACCGCACAGTGTGCGGTCGCATCGTAATCATGCGGTCGGGACCGCCGACCGGAGGTCAGCCAGTCCCGATTCCACGACGATGTCAGTCGGAGGCAACTCCGACCGACATCGTAATAAGCCCATAAATATTTAAGACAATAGCATGCTGGAAATAGAATGCCTGTTCCTTGGATCATCCACTCCTCAGCTCCCCATGTCCACTGTAAAGGAATTGTTTTTTTCCATGCCACACATCCTTGTTTATCATCCTGGTTTAAAAACACAGGTAAGTATATTATTTTAGGTCTAGAAAGGAACATACAATTCACATTTATATATTTTAGTTATAGAAGTTGGTATCTGGATCAAATTGAGTTTTTGAAGGGGTTTCGAAATAGAAGAATTTGGACACAAACTCAGGTTTACTCTCCCAAGTTGGGACAGAGTGTTCCTATTGCTTCACCATCCTTGTTGCATTTGAAATATGTAAACACCAGTCAGCACATCGGTTATAGCAATACATTTCCCTCTAATTATTAGTGTTTACGTGTGGATCTGCATCATATAAGGATGGATAGGACTGTAGACCTTCAAATAAATTCTTAGAAGTGTTTTTATCCCTGTCATTTGCAAAAGGTCCTGATAATATGATGTTGTCTAGGTTGAGAGGAATAGTGTGTAGCAACTGACAATTCTCTGCTGGCCTCTGAATCTGGTACTCCAACACCTCCCAACAGACACCGTCTTGCAGTAGGTTGGTTTTTAGATTAGCTGCAGACACACTGCTAGTAGATATATGTATTTCTCCATGCTTGCCTGGCTGCACTGCAATTGAATTTGGGGTTTAACATTTTGGTATACATTCAATATTTATTATCTGGATTAGAAACAATACCTTTGCTAACCAAATTGCAAATGTGACGATTGCTAACACTATCTAGACATAAGTCCAAGGGGGTCTTATGTATATTTGCAATGCACACCTAAACATGAACATCTACTTTACCAATTCATGTTTTGACTCTGACTTATAGCTGCTCCAAATCAATAGGTGTGCTCATAATCAATAAGATGGTCTATAAAAGCATTTCACATTCTAATAGTCAGAGTTTGGTGACACTGCACTGCTTTGATCAAGTAAATTCAAATTTCTTTTCTGGGACACATGTTACTAGTGGTGGAGTTTATAGCAAATTCTCACTCACTCTGAACCACCACAGTGCTTACTACTGGTTGATCTATGCTTCAACCGAGTTCTCTTTCAATTGGAGGGTGCTCCACCTGTAGCACAATTTATGGTGTTTTTAGTACTAGAGCTGGACGGCAGTAACGGATGGGCATCACAAGGGCTAATGAACATCTTTCTCTTCTTCTTTCCAGATAATGGTGACAAAATCCCTGTACTTGTCCATTTTGTAGATATGAATAATATGGGGTCTTTGTAGGCCTGGTCTAAACTCTTCTCTTTCTTCCAGTTTCTCAGTTAGTTGTTCAACGACCTAGGGTATCCAGCCAATAATAGCAGACGTAGATGGGACAGCAGCTGCATGTGCTTCACTAAAACGTTGTCTGCTTAGCTGCAAATCCTATAACAAATCCAGGCATGATTGCTCATGAAGATTTTCTTCTCCCAGAAGGTTTAGCATGCACCGTTTTATACCAAATAAAAATTAACAAAATTAGTAGTTCAATAATACATGTCTCAGCATAGTGTTTACATCTTCCTATGCACTATACAGGTTATTTACCCAGGATGACCCATTAAATCTTTTTATTTTTAATTCATAATCCCTAAACACTTATTTTATTACTGCACAAGTAGCAAGTAGTAGAGAATCTTTGTTGCATGCCTACTGTTGGCATTGCAGATCTGTATAAAAATCAGAATAGAAGTCACTTGAAGATCTTACTGATGTGGTGTGTCGGACTGCCTATTGGTATTAAAGGAAATTTGGCATCATATTGAAATTGAATGTCTAAACTCATTCGGCTTGCAGCCCGTTGAACTCAATGCAGATTTAAAGCTCGAGAATTTTTATTGATTTGCTTCTACCACTGTTGCTATAAGTGAGATTATAGTAATTTTTTTACTCTGTGCAGTGTCACTATTTAATGATCATTGTCTGTGCTACAGTAAGAACTTTCTCTATGAGAACAAAGCACTCCTCCACACCACGTTACAAGAGTGAACTGTAAGCAATCAATCTAGTCTGGCCTCCATTATAGATTATGCATGTAAACTCAGTCTGGCTAGGAACTATCCTTATCACAAATTAGGTTTGCAAGTGTGTAGGTGCATTCTTGTTTTTTGGAACTCAGTAAGTATGTGAGCGTGTTCTCTAGTCCAGTTTTTCCACTTGAATATAGGGATAATTATCTATATATTTGTTTGACTCTTACTGCATAATGTGGGAGGTATGTTGGGAAAAATATTCCTTTTTTCTCATTCGACAACTCATATGCAAGGGAGATCATATTTAGGAAACCTATTTTAGATTTTTTTTAATGTTCATTTTGTAATCTCCTCCTGCGTGGATTTAAGATGTGGCGTAAGTATCACCCAGGTGACATGGCTTTGTGGGCCCAGCCCCTAAGTGTAGGGATAGCACATGGTCCAGGATGGAAAAAGCTTGCACCAACATATCCAGGAGCTTTACCAGGGTGCATAATCAATGTATTTCCTAGTGTCTCTACCAGTCCTCAGGAGAAAGGAGACAAGGATAGGGACACTCATTGGGGTAAAGCAAGGTTTACCTTCAATTATGGGATTTGTGTGCTTGCCTCAAAGAGTAAATCTAGGATGCTAGTCGAGAGGGTAAGCTATCCAGTATTTAATAATCTTGACCTCATGTTTAATAGAATGAGGGTGCTGTAGTATGGCTGGGTCAAAAAGGGTTTCACTTTCATGGTCCAAAATGGAGGATTAAAGAGCAAGAGAACTGAGCCCAGTAATGCCGCAGCTGGTGCCACATACGATATAGAAATATTTATCTCCTCCTTACAGTTTTGTTTAGGGCGAGGAGGTGAAGCCCTTTTATATCATCTATAGCACTTACAGAGGAGGTGATAGTAAGCTTTGAGCACTAGGTGATATTAAAAATAAAACACAACACGTTTGAAAGCCGTCCAGTCTAACGTGTTTAATGCAAAAATAGCAAGCAGCACAGCAAATAAATAAAAACAAATGCCATTTCAACTGACCAGAGCTCTAGCTAGAAAAGTTGGAGCCTAATGCTAAAGTACATTACATTTTGTAAAGTATAAATGTTTTCTCTCAATACAAGTCTGTGGAATCTAATCACATGACAGAAACTTGCTACTTTTTGCAAAACGTATCTAATGAGCCAGTGGCAGGATGTTCACTTTTAGGAAGCGAGAGATGTTCTTGAGGAGAAGTTATCATTCATGAATACAGTAGTGAGTTCATTATCCTAAAATCCCACTTCCACCTAACAACTCTGAAAATTAGGTTATGTTTTGCAGAAATGTGCAAATGTACTACAGTAATTAAAATGGCCTACTAGATTCATGAAACTTAGCGAGCATAATTGAGGCTAAAGAACACTTCAGATCAATATGAAACATCATGCATATTTGAATATGACAAGTATTGGGACACACAGTGATATGCGGGTATATAAAAACAATAACATTGAAGTACAAAGGAATACATTTTTATATTTTCAGAACTTCCAAGAGAAAAAGATCTTTACATTAATTCAATAGAAAACAACCACATTCATTTTTTTTACATCTTCATACCTGTTGTCCTCATCATCCTAAGAAACAGCCAGTGTAAAAGTATTGGCAGTGCCTTTATTTTTGCAAAAGTGTATGATGATGCATATTATTAAGTTTATTGATATGTATAGCACAACCACACTTAAAATGATTGTAATAATTAATTCAAATATCTACATTCCCCAGGGTCCAAAAACTCTCCCTAGCCATGTCCAAATGTCAAATGCTGTTGGGATTTAGATCTTACTCTCTCTGTTTCTCGTGTAGCTTCCTGACACCCTCATCGATGTTATCTATCTGCTCATGTGTGCTAAGGGAAGTGTTGGGAAGATGAGTGCAACACTCAGTACCTACAATAGCAAAACCCCCTGCTTTTGCCACTAAGAGATAAACAAAGCAATTCTATTATGAATTAACATTTTGGCATGGGGTCTATTAGCTCTATCATTCATCCTAAACCTATTGCAGTAGAATTTGCAATTTCTTCTAAGATCTCTGCATTTTTTCTTGTTTCATCTGAAGCAACTGCCATCCCATTCATGGGAATGAAGGCAGAAAAGAATCTAGTAGCAGTTGAAAACCCCTCCAAGTCCCAGTTCAATCTAAGCACAGCCAAGGGTAGCCTGAACTCCTTGCTTGTAGCACTTCTATAAGACGAGTCTATGAGGACGATAGTACTCAAAATGAGATAGCCCAAAAGGAATATGTTTCACTGTTAGATCACATTTATCATGTCCAACAGAAACACTGGAGACATTTAATTATTGGTGCTCACAAATACATCCTCGCTCAGTCATTGGAAAATGAGTCACTTCTGGCATATTCGGGTTTACAGGATTGGTACATTTTCAAGGCCTGGTTATGAGGTGGGGGTCATGTCTGCACGTTCTGGCCATTGGTGGCCATAATAGAAATGATGAGGCAATTGTCATTATAACCAATGAGAACTCACATAAAAGGTATGCTATCCCCCACATCAACAGACATGTGAGCGCAAATCCACAAGAGAAAGTTCAGTACAATTCAGAATAACTCCCTATTATGCAGCAAGGATGTATACCACCACCAACTAAATGTTAAGAGCCGCAGCAACAATAAGCAGACCAGACCCACAGAGGGGTACGGTATCTTGGAGGGGGCCACTTATCATGGAAAAAGGTGGTAATGATGAAAGGATATAGGGGTAGGATCGTGTGGTGGAGCAGTCAGAGAAGGTAGACACAAACAATTTGTTCCACTGGAAGATAATAGGTCCACAGCAGGAACAGTTGCTGCAGGGTATCTGAGCCCAAGCATATATCCAGAAACAGAAGCTTTTTCTGGATCCCATGATTGTATGAACATTCCAAGTGCAAATCCATCATGTTCATGACAATGCAAAGTAAAACATTTGGCATAATCAGTAGGTCGTAGGGCAAGTGCAGAGGCTATTGCTTGCTTAATTTTCACAAATGCATTTTCGGCTTCACTAGACCACTGCAAGGGTCCAGAGGTGTCTGTTTTGACATAATACTGCAAAGGCTATGCTATTTCCACCTAGAGCATAATCTAATGTCTGCAATACCCAATCACATGACAAAAGGTATGCAGCTCTCCAGCAATTACAGGACAGGGCACATTTTGAATGGCTTTAACTCATTCTGGGAACAGGTTGTGCTTACCAGCAGACAGTTCATGACTAAAGTGTCACACCTGGGAAAGGCAGAACTGGAACTTCTCTTTTGAAACCTATGTCCTTTAGTATCGACTTCGATGGTGTCTTCCTTGCAATAATCTAGAGTAACAGATGCGATAAGCAAAAGGTTGTCAACATATTAGACTAAAGTTGAACCCCCAGGGGAAAACCAATGTATCTCATTCCTTCTTCAGGGCCTGGGAAAAGGGTACATGAAAGTTTAGACCCTTGGAATGTGAACGAGAAAAGATACTGATACTGACTCTCATGAATGGGGATGGAGAAGAAAGTATAACAAAGGTCAACCACAGTAAACCATAGGGCGTTTGTGGGGATGCAAGGTAGGATGGTGACAGGGTAGGGGACCACAGATAAGCTTTGGATAGTCATGTTATTAACAGCCCTAAGTTCCTGTACTAAGCTCTACAACCTAAGCTCTACTAACCTCTCCTTCTGTGTCATGAGAATCAGGGTATTATATTTACTAACATAAGGTAATAAAGCCCATTTCTTAATCAAATCTGCTATTAAGTGTGGATCCCATCCACTGCCTCAGGTTTCAATGGGGTATTCTGGGTAGCTTTTTCTGTGGGTCAATCTTCAACTTCACTGGAACCATTGATGATATGAACCTTAGTTGACCTCTGTGGACCACAGAGTAGATGGAACCTGTGAAAGTAACTTAGTTAAATCATGAGACAAGGCAATTTAATTTGTATTTCTGAGGCAATTTGTGCTCTTGAACAATAGTGCGAGTACTTATTTTTATTGTTGTTGGGGTATATTTAAGAACATACCTTCTGGAGTGCAAAATGCTGTACAACTAAGCTCCCAGACGATATCACTACCAAACAGATTAGCTGGGGAAGTTGGGCTCAGAAAAAAGGAATGTTTATCACTAATGGGTTATTCATAAATTGACATGGGATGAGTAATATAATGGGGATCTCACTGGTTAGAAAGGTGATTGTATCTATGGACATGCCCCAGAGATGTAAAGTAGGGAATTCTAAGGTTTTTAGATCTGAGCGACTAGCGACCGTGTCAATATGACAGGCAGTACATTTACCATTAATGACACAATCTACCAGAATTAAGGTATTTATTGCACAGTCTGAGCCTCTTGAGTTGTCCTAAAATTCAGGATAAGATTTTAAAATAATCTGATGACACCCAGACTGATCAGGGAGAGTGTACTAGATAGAATGCTAGGACAGTTCTGTTTCCAATGCCCGTGCTGTCCACATGCAAAACATGACCCTCCTGTTCCTTGGGCTCTCCCTTGTCCCTTCAGTTGCCTTACCCTCTCCCTTTGTTTCTTTCTTTGCAGCACCCCTGCCACACACCCTTAATGGTTCTCTGCATATTTTGCAACTTCAATTAAATCAGTTTGCATTCTCCAATTTCTTTCTTTCTCTCTTTCAGTGCTAGGCAATCATTAATGACTGTCACCAATTTGGCCAACTTCTTAGTGTGCCATCCAATGCAGATAGTCATCAACTGACTCTTAACATTCGGTAACAATCCCAGCACAAAGGCAGCACCTACAGCTTCCTGAGCCATCTCTGCAGAACAGACTGTAGCCGAGTATCTCTCGAACACATCCTTAAGTCTGTTTAAATAATTAGCTGGTGCCTTACCCATATTTTGCTTACAATTTGAGATCTTAGTACAATTTGTTTTCACCGTGCACACATTCTCAATCGCATTCAACAAGACATGCTTCACTGAGCTCAATTCTCTGTCATTTCCAGGGGCCACTCTTGGCCATGGATGCTTCTCTGCCAGTATTTCTTATACCTTACTCGGCACCACCAATCGCAATAATGCACACTAAAATCACAGTTCTTCTCAGAAATGGGTCGAGTTTTCCTGGATGTTAGGAAATTATTTCTTAATTCTCTTTAAATCAGGGTTGTGGACCATAATTCTACCACCAGCTGCTGAGTAGTCCATCATGGGGTGAATGGTGGAGGAGGAAGGGCCCTCATCATCAGTATCACTTGAATGTGGAGAAGGGAATATCCTGCTAGACAACCATTCCGCAGTCTTTCTCAAACTTTCAAAAGTAATAGTAGGGCTTCGCTCTCTGCAGTTTCTATGCCCCAGAATGGACCGTACCCTGGTCTTAGACCAATTCATAGTGGTGGATCCAAACTCTTGTCTGCTTGCTTGCACCCCTCTACCGGGTGCTTTACTGACCATCAGTTATATTGTGGTGCTCGCTTGCGTGTTCTCTGCTTGGGCTCAAGCTGCCACCAGTTATAGTTTCACAGTGGAAGGTGGATCCTTGGGTGCTGGTGGAGTAGCTTTAGGTCTCAACAATGTGACAGAGTGCCAGCAATTATACGCCACTGTGCTGATGTCCCTTTCAGAAGCCTTTGGTGACTGGTAGTCCAAGACACTAACGCCTTGAGGCAGCCTGGGTGTGCTCTCCAAAGAGACTGTGGTAGTGGACCACCACTCCCTGCAAAATAGTACTTCGAAAAGCAAATTCTATCATGAGGAGACAAAGCACCCCTGGGCATGCTCAAAAGAAGGTTCTAACTTGTGGTTAGAGTCCACAATGATTTCTGGAACTGGCTGTCTAGAAAGGGCGGGAGGGTTAAGGAAAGGAGAGAAAGGATATCACCTCAGCATAATTTCCAGTATTTGACAGAGGAAGGAAAAGGGTGGATAGACTCCGGTATTGAGTAACAAAACTTATCAGAGCAAGAGGAGCTGCCTTAATCCTGAAGACCTGAAAATAGGATTGATAGAGGATGAAAAATAAGTGTTGGCAAATATCAACTTGAGCAACTTCAGTTAGCCAGTCAATCAGTCGATTTGTAGATCGGTGCTTGTCACCTGGCACTGGCAGGGCACCCAGTTGTTCAGTCGAATAGCTAGATCTTGAGCGTCTTGTGGAAGCCTGGTAGAGTGGCAGAGGTCCGGAGGTGTAGGGGGAGGTCATTCCATACCCTGGCTGCGAGGTAGGAGATGAAGCGACCACCGGCCCTGCTCCGGTGGATGCAGGGGGTGCAAGCGCAGGAGGCTGAGTGGAAGTTTCTGGTGGGTTTGTGGAAGCATAGCCGGGGGTTGATGTAGGCTGGTCTGGAGTTGTGCAGGGCCTTGAATGTGTGGCTGAGCAGCTTGAATTGGCATCTCTTATGAATCGTGAGTCAGTAGAGCTCTTTGAGGTGTGAGGTGATGTGTGATCATAGAGGGAGATCGAGGATGAGTCTGGCTGCGGCATTCTGATGCTTTGGAGTCTTTCAAGGAGGTGGTTTGGGATTACTGAATAGAGGGCATTTCCGTAGTCCAGTCGGCTGATGATCAGGTCCTGGGTCAGGAGTTTTGGAGAAGCCACTCGAAGATCTTGCATAGCATGCGCAGGATGAAAAGGCATGAGGATGATACGGGTTGACTGGAGATGTCATGGAGAGTTCGCCATTCAGTATAATGCCTAGGTTTCTGGCGTGGTCCGTAGGGGTTGATGTGGGGCTGAGTTCCATTGGCCACCAGGAGGCGTCCCAGGGGAAATTCTTGTTGCCGAAGATCAGTACTTCAGTCTGTCCATGTCGAGTTTGAGGCAGTTGTCCTTCAACCAGTTTGTGACGCTGGTCATGCAGTGGTGGTAGTTTGTCCTGGTAGTGGCAGGCTCTTTGGAAAGGGAGAGGATGAGTTAGGTGTCATCCGCATAGGAGACGGTGTTGAGTCTGTGGGATCTGATGACGCTGGAAAGTGGTGTCATGTAGGTGTTGAAGAGGGTGGGCTGAGTGATGGGCCGTGAGGAGCTCCACAGATGATCTCCTTGTGTAATGAGGAGAAGGATGGAAGGCAAACCAGTTGTGTTCTTTTGGTGAGGAAGTAGGCCTTCCATCTGGGGAGAGGAGTTGGCCTAACGGCTAGGGCGGTCGACCGCGAATCTGGGGAACTGGGTTCGAGTCTCGGCAATGACGCTGAACATCCTGTGATTCTGGGCAAATCACTTAATCTCCCCGTGCCTAACAAAATAAATGAATGTGTCCTCATGTAACGCAACTGGTGCTATGTAAAGCGCTCTGATACCCGATATCTTCGGGTCAAGTTCGCGCTATATAAAACTCCGTAAAATAAATAAATCTGACGGCTGTTCCTTGGGACTCTGATGTCATGCAGTCTGGTGATGAACGTGTGGTGGGAGATGGTGTTGAAATCGGCGGAGAGACCTATGAGACTTATTGCCACTGTCTCCCCCTGATCGAGGAGGGCCCGGATGTCATTGTGGCTGCAAACAGGACTGTTTCAGTACTGTGGTTGCTGAAGAAGCCACATTGAGAGTTGTCCAGAAGATGGGTTTGTTACAGGTAGGTTGTCAGCTGGTGGTTGATGGCTTTGGCTTGGAAGGGTAAAAGGGAGCTGGGTCTGTAGTCGTTGAGTTTGCCAGGGTGTGCCAATGGTTTTTTCAGGAGAGCGTTGACCTCTCCATGCTTCCAGTTTTTGGGGAAAGTGGCGTTGATCAGGGAGGTGTCGATTAGGGTGGTAAGTTGAAAATTGATGGGGCCCCCAAGTGTATCTCATGAAAATGAGGGGTTTCCTTAGTGGTGAGGTGGTTCCAGGCGATGAGTCGGGGTTCCACTGTGGGTGTGGGGCTGTGGTGCTTGTTGTTGAAGAAGTCAGCAGGTCTACTCTGGGCTTTGAAATCCCTGTAGATTTTGGTGATTTTGTCGTGAACGAAGTTTGCGAGGCTGTTACAGATGTCCTGAGAGGGGGTGATGTTGTTCATTGCAGCTGCGAGGTTGGAGAACTACTTTATGATGCTGAAGAGTTCTTTGCTGTTGTTGGAGCTGGTTTCGATGTCTGCAGTTAGTGCCTTCTTCTTTGAGTGGTATTCCTGCTTGTTAGCCATTTCCTCTTGAGTTGTTTACAGAGGTGTTTGGAGTTCCTGAGGTCCTCAGTGTACCAGCTGGCTTGTTTTGTGACTCTCCTGTGTCTTGTGTTGCTAATGGGGGCAAAGCTGTTGGTGCAGTCTGTGAGCCAGTTGTTGAAGTTTATGACGTTTTGGCCAGGTTGTTGGAGCGATTGGGGTGGATGGTAGCCAGGGTTTCCATTCATTAGGGTTCTGATATTTTGCATCAGCTCCGATGGGGGGCGCTGGGCGGCGTGGGGTTGGAGGACTGGCAAGTGGTGATGTTGAAGTGGACAACGGATTGTCCTGACCATGTGATTTCTGCGGTGTGGCTGTATTTGATTATGTTGCAGGGGGTGAAGATGGGGTCGAGCATGTGACCTGCGATGTGCGTGGGGTTGTGAATGAGTTGAGTAAGGCAGAGGGTGCACAGGCTGTCAAGTAGGTGGGTGGCGTTGGGCTTGGTGAAGTCATTGAAGTGGAAGTTGAGGTCACCCAAGAAAATGTAATCTTTGGGGTCAATTGCAAGGGGGGGCGATAAAGTCGGCGATGGAGTTTCAAAAGCTGGTTCATGGTCCCGGTGGTCTGTAGGCAAGGGTGCCCCTGATAGTTGTTTGTCTGTCTGCCTGGAGTCTGAAGTTCAGATGCTCCATGACCGGTAAAGCGTTGTCTATTGTCGTGGTGCATTAGATGAACTCTCTATTGATGATGACGATTCCTCCACCTAGCTTGCAGATGTGGTTGCGGTGGGTGATCTTGCAGCCTGTCGGTACTGTGGTGGCGATGTCGGGGGCAGAAGATGGGTTGAGCCAGGTCTCCATGAGGAAGATGATGTTTGGCCCTGGATCCCGGGTGTTGATGAGGTCCCAGACCTTGGTGGCATGTTTGCGAGCGTGCATTTTAGGAGGGAGCAGCTGAGCTGATCCTGTGGTGCCAGTGTGGCGGCACCAGTGGTCTGCATGGGGTTGAGGGACATGATGTTGAGCATGTTGGTGCAGGTGAAGTGCCAGTGTGTGCAGGTGAAAGGGCCTATCCAGACATGGACGGGCACAGACAGGCTTGCCTCTGGCATGCCAGCGGCGCGGCTGCACTGTGATCACCATTAAGTTGGTCCTGGGAGGTGGGAAGGGCGCTGGGTGATGGGGGGCAGGGTATGTAGGAGGCAGGAAGAGGTGGGAGCAGCAGCGTAGGAGAGCACGACGGAGGACAAAAAAGGGTGGGAGAGGCAGCAAAAATGGTCATAGAGGAAGGACAAAACGGGGCACAGACCTTGGAGAAGGGTTAAAAGTGAGGCAGAAAGGATGAAAAAGTGAGCATGGAGGGAGAAGAAAACAAGGCTCAGGGATGGAAGCAGGATGAAAAATGAGGTAGAAAGGATGGAAAAGTGGCCACAGAGGAAGGAGAAAACGAGGCAAAGAGATGGAAAAGGAAGAGAGCGGGGAGCAGTAGCAGATAGGGTACTAAGGTGGAGATGAGGAGGAAACTAAGGCACAGACAAAGCAATGCTGGACCAGGGCTGTCCAGGATGCCCGACAGAGGTAGATGAGAGCTGGGCCTCACTCTCACCACAGTTAGTAAATTCACTACCTAGTTTAGGATAATTTATTTACGCTCTTATTATTGGTCTTCCTTATTACCCATTGCATTCATTCCCCCTGCTTGGATATTCTACTTTTCCTAAACCACATACAAAATCGTTTTGGCAATCTTTGACACACAGTACAATCCATTATTATGTATGATGGCCAAGATGGCAACAACTACACTGTATTCCATTGTAACAATGGAAGCCCATATTGTCAAGTAGGGTTTATGATTGCCTTACATCCCTGCATCAAACAATACATTAATTTCTGAATAAATATTCTGTAATACAATAGCATGGGCAATACAATGGAATTAAGAAGATAATACCATGTGTCAATTATACATGTACTGAATAATTGATATTCATTAATAAAAAACCTTAAAATATCTTCAAGAGCTTGACTTCACAATTTGTCAAGCAGATAAAAGTGTTGCAAAATTGGAAATTTAGCTCGATCAATACAAAACAAGAAATGAAATAAAGGACATGAAAGGGGAGAGAAAAGAAATGTTAGAAAGATATCATCAGTTCATACACCCAAGAAATGGTATAATGGCTGGCAGAAATATAAAATGATATTAATACAGAAATACACAAATATATTTAGAACAATTTGGGTATTAAACACAGTGAAGACAAACTACTAAAAATTATGCTTAGTTTGCTGATAGTAGCAATATAAAGAGGCTATATTCTTCATATCAAGCAGTGTTTTTCAATAACATCACATGTACATGTGATGTTTTTGCTGCTGAGCAGTGCAGTAAAGGAAGAACCTCCATGCCTTAATGTGAATTAGATGAGGCAATATCTCTGTTTTATCTATATTCATTTTTAGCTGATTTAAACTAATAGACAGTTTTAAAGACTGGAGAAGGTTCAGTTATAATCTTGAATGACTTTTAAAATGTTCTGTGCATGATTAGCATACATGACAAAGTGTAGCCAAAGCGTATATGATGTGCTAGAGTTAAGAGCAGGCACAAAAATGAGGACACAGTATAACACATGATGAGGTGTTGAAGTACCATGAGGTAGTGTCAGTTGTTGAGTCTGTATATTCAAGGAATCTGCAGTATGCTGGACACTGAGATCACCCAATTGAGAAACGAAGATCTGTGATCTTTGTTGTCAAAAGCTATAGAAATATCTAAATGTACCAAAGCAACAGCATAGTCCTTAGCCAATTGCCAGTGGGGTTTCATGACAAATTATCGAGAAAAACAATATCAATGCACCAAAATATTGTCAAAATAATATTGATTACAAAAATATTGCCATCCTGTATGTAACCAAAAATATTGATGACAAAATTTTGCTGTAAAAAAAATAGCTAAATTTAACAATATCGAACACACAAATATCAAAACACTTAGGGGCCGATTCCGATTCGGGCCGGAAATCTCTCCGACCGAGCCGGACCCGGAGAGATTTCCGACCGAATCGGACCCGTGCAGCCCGACCGAACGAGTACGATGCGCACGTATGCCATCGGACTCGAGTCGGTTGGACTCCCATTGAAGTCAATGGGAGCCTGTCGTACAACGCGTACGTGGGCTCCCATTGACTCAATGGGTGCAAGGCGGACAAGGGCGCCCCCTACAGCGTGTACGCGGTGAAGCGACTCGCGCCGTACACGCACAGGTAGGGGGGACCCATGGGTCCCCCCTGTGTGCGACTCGCGCGGCTACGCATACAGGGGGGTCCGACACGGACCCCCAAAGTACGGCCCCGACTGCTCTTTCGAGCCGGAGCGCGCGGCTCGGTCGGACTGCTCGCGGCGCGCATCGTACCTACCCGGCCGGGGAACGTCTCCATTGCGCGGTGCGAGTCGAGTCCGAGCGAGTCGGTCGGTGCGGTTCGACCCGGGGAACGAGGCGGTCGGAGCGGTCGGGACGCCCGGACGAGTCGGTCGGCGAATTCGCATCGTACTCGCTCGCCCGGACGCGCGTACGAATCGGTCGGGAAATAGGGCTCCGAATCGGATCCGGTTAAGCCGAATCCGATTCGGAGCCCTACCGGCCGAGATCGGAATCGGCCCCATAATATTGTACTATAAAAATATCAAAAATATTGAAACAGACAATACGGACCACAAAAAGTTCCCCAAAATAAAAAGAATATTATTTTATATCATAAACTCTATTTTAAAATTAAAGAAATATTTAAAAAATACCAATAAATAAACAAACTAAAAAGAATAATAGATTAAAACAAAAACATACACTTATTCACATGTATAAACATGCCTATTGGCCATGCATTATTCAAAATGCACAAAAAACCTTATTACAAGAAAATAAATAACACAGCACACATTAAACAAAATAAATTTAACATTTCAAAATATATTGATAATATTACTATGCAACAAATGCACATATTTAAATGTAAAACATAAAAACATATTAGTGTCCACCAAAAAGGTAATAACTGAAACATAAATCAAACTACAGTCAAAGTAGCCCATAAGAATGACTGTAAAACAGGCATATTTTAGTGAACACTATTAAAAGAGCAGAAACCCTCACTATTTTTCACAGGAAAAACCTCTGCCGAACTCCACAAAGAAAACCCATGGAAGACGTCAAGAAAATAGCAAAGCACCTTAACAAGTAAGTTAAAAAAATTACATAAGCTACAATCTACCCTGACATAATTTTAATATACAAATCTATAAATGAATTGCTAACCTCTTTCTTTTACTATATATATATATACTATATATACTATATATATATATATGTGATCAAGGCAGTGAATGCCGAAACACGTCGCAGCGTAATGGAGGAATAAAGTTCTTATCTCCTGAAATCTCCCCGTGTCGGTGTCCGGTCTTTGTGTGGAGAATCGGATGTGGCGTTCATATATATATATATATATATATATATATATATATATATATATATATATATATATATATATATGTATATCAGAGACACGAGCGATTTTTTGCAAAATTTCGAATGGAAGGAGTGTTATAAATTAATGTCTCTGGATGTAGTGTCCCTTTATACCAGTATCAGACACATAGATGGTATAAGGGCATTAGAGTACTTTTTGGGAAAAGGAAAAACAAGACTGTCTACTCATAGTGTAATGCTTAGCAATCTGACCCAATTTTGTTTAAACAATAATGTATTTCTATTTGACAAGTGTGTCTATCAGCAGATGCGTGGTGTTGCAATGGGGGCCAGCTTCTCCCTAGCTACGCCTGTTTACACATGGGGTGGTGGGAGGAGCTGGTCCTCAATGTAACGTACAGGCATTTTATGGAAAATCATATAAAAATGTTTCTTAGATTTATAGATGATATCTTTATTGTTTGGGATGGCTCTATAACAGAAGCAAATGAATTTGTAAATAATATTAATGACAATGACATTAACTTAAATTTTACATCAACCATTAGTACCCAGTCAATCAGTTTCCTTGATGTAGAAGTTTTTATCAAGCATAATAAACTGGAAACAAGATTATTCAGAAAGGAAACTGCGGGGAACTCAGTTTTGCATTCAACAAGTTTTCACCCACGACAGCTGATTAATAGCATCCCCTATGGCGAAATGTTGAGAATTAAAAGAATATGCAGCAATCCCAAGGATTTACAAAAAATGCAACTAGAATGCAAAAACAGATTTCTAGCTAGGGGATACAAATGCAGAACAATAGACGCAGCTATCAAGAAAACCAGCAGCTTAGAGAGGGATTCCTTGTTAAAACCTAAATCTATAGAGAAAGAAGGAAAAAGAATCTTTTCAATTGCGGCTTATTACAACTTACAATATGCAAAATAAAACCATCAAAAATATTGTACAACGCAATTGGCCTATAGTACTTAATGACCCTATCATAGGCAGTACTTTACCTAAATCTCTGGGCATAACCTATAGGAGGGCTCCTTCCATAAGTGGAAGTCTAGTAAAGAGTAGTCCGGAGGTTGTTGAACCAATAAATTGGCTCACGCAACGAAAGGGGTTTACAAAATGTTCAAACTGTAAGGCCTGCAAGCACGGTATAAACAAAAAAAACATATAAAACCCCATTCTGTGATAGAGAGGTAGAGATCACACGTGCGCTGCATTGTAAAACAGATTACGCCATATATATCTTGGAATGCCCATGCAACCTAAGATATGTAGGGAGTACAAAACTCCCTGCAAACAAAAGAATTTTACAACACCTAAGGGCAATAACAAACCAAGATCCAACCTACCCTGTAGCCAGACATTTTCAGGAAACCCATAATAATGACCCAAAACATCTCCTATATTACCTCATAGACTCGGTACCAAAAAACAGAAGAGGAGGTGATAGAGAAGGAATACTGCGAAAACTAGAAACTAGATATATTCTAAATCTCGACAGTAAATTCCCGGGAGGCCTTAACACCACAGAAGATCTTTACACATGTATATAGGAATCCCTTTCATAAGTCAGCAATGTGGGGTTTTTAAGATCTCAAAGCTACATCAGTTTTAAATCATTTTTAGCTCATGATTTTAACAGGGATTTGAACCTATGAACATCTATACTATTAGTGATTGGAGCTGCGACCTATTCCAAAGGGGGATAAAAAGGGAGGATATCCAACAACAACGGAAAGTATAAATGAAAAGATACTGAGGCTGCCACCTGACCTTAACCATAAAAATAATGGTTTTTTAATATTTGTTATTTGCACATTTAGGGTTATATTAACTTTTTAGAAGGTCACTTTTAAGGTCCATATCCGTAGTGTTAAGGAAGTGGAACACATTATGCACAGGCACTTTACACTCCATTTTTATATATATATTCTTTTAATGATAGTTAGTAGATAGCACAGGACAGGATGAGGAAAATCTCAGACAAACTAAGTTGAAACAAGTATCATAATGATACAAATTGCATTTAAGCAAATATGATAAAAATGGTCTCTATGGTGTTTTTTACTATGTTTTACATTCCGTTTTTAACATAGGACTGACCCAAACATTTTTAATTATTAATTGATTAAAAGAAATGTTAGCCCTTATTTATTATCATATATTATAAATGTATGGAAATAAGTTGTTATGGTACTCATTATATGTTTATTTATGGCTATGTTTATTTGCACCCACGATCGAAGGCAAATTGCGATAGTGCAATATAATATTGTAAGGACAAAAAAATAAGTATATAAATTGTGGGGGAGAGAAAAAAAGAAAAAACGGAAATGTATCAAATTTGTAAAACCATAGTATGTCTTCCATGTCCATGGTGAAATCACCGGAACTTTGCACTAATCACTGTCACTTTAAAAGGGGAGAAAATGGTAATGAGCGTTGTCATGTGATCAAGGTCCAGGAGGGACCGAAACGCGTCATGGCCGAAAATAAACATCTTTTGCACAGAAACGTGGTCCGTGCCTGCTTTCCGTTTCCAGGACTGGTGAAAGCATTGAAGCAGTGCGAGAGGATATATATATATATATATATATATATATATATATATATATATATATTATCTACTGGCGGTCGCCAGTAGATAGTTATAGTTAGGACCTATTTTCCATAGGAAATTCGCAACATTCTATTTCTAATAACTTTGGCGCCGGTTGATGAATCTTCGCGAAATTTTCAAAACTCGTGGGGCGCTCCGGTCTGCTCCTATCCTGAAAGTTTCGGGGTGATTCAGCAAGCGGGGGCCGAGAAAAAAGGGGGGTCCCAAAACGTGTTTTCTCCATGTTAATTCCCATAGGATATTTTAGACAGGCTACAGCCTGAACTGCTGAACGGAATTACACCAAATTTGGCAAAAAGGTAGCGCTTGGTTCAGAAAGCGACCTTTTTTTTAAATGGTGTAAATCCGTTCAGTAGTTGCGGAGAAATTCAAAAAATAAGAGTCAAAAAATCAATTTCCCATAGGAAACTTTATGCAAGGCTACAGCCCGAACTGCTGAACGGAATTACACCAAATTTGGCAAAGAGGTAGTTCTTGGTTCAGAAAGAACCCTTTTTGTTAAATGGTGTAAATCCGTTCAGTAGTTCCTGAGAAAATCAAAAGTAAAAACACATATATATCTGGGCGGAGCCTAACCACACATGTCATCGTGAGATCTGATTGGCTGTCAGCACTTCATCCTGGAATTGCTGGCAGCCATCTTGGGACCAATATAAATGATAGTACCCCATTGAAATGCATTGTAGTGAATCGAAGATTTTGAGGGTTACCAAAAGGAGAACTATAAAGGGTGATAACAGACTTTAGTTACATTAGAATTCATTTGTTGATGGTACCATACTAATTTCAGGAATTGTGGTGTGTTCTAAGGTGATTTTACCCTGTGAAAAACCTTCTGCTGGGATATCATGAATCATGTTTGATAGAAAACTATTTTCACATGCTTGTCCCATACAGTTTTGGAAGGTGCTCCAGAAGCTAAAATGAGAGCATATTTTCTGTAAATTCACATTATCTTTCTCAGTCATGTGAGAATGAAGTCTGACATTCTCAGTAAAACATGTACATCCAACAAGGGCAGAGACTGTCAGTTGATTCCTTTGTGTTCTACTGCAGCTTCCCAGAGTGTTCTAAAGAACAACTAGAGTGCTAACAGCCTTACTTATGACAAAAGTATGGCACACCTGAAGCCATCTTGATTGGAATAAACTGGTAACACTTAAAACATTTAATTAAAAAAGGAACAAAATGATGGGGTTCATTTTGTCATAGAAATTATGGTTAGCGCTGTAGAAAGAAAAATTAGGACATGTTTTAAGTGAGATCTCAAATATCTTCCTGTTATATTTCAACAGGAGCAGCCTGTCAGTTGATGCCTTTGTGTTCTACTGCAGCTTCCCAGAGTGTTCTAAAGAACAACTAGAGCGCTAACAGTCTTACTTATGACAAAAGTATGGCACACCTGAAGCCATCTTGATTGGAATAAACTGGTAACACTTAAAACATTTAATTTAAAAAGGAACAAAATGAGGGGGTTCATTTTGCCATAGAAATTATGGTTAGTGCTGTAGAAAGAAAAATTAGGACATGTTTTAAGTGAGATCTCAAATATCTTCCTGTTATATTTCAACAGGAGCAGCCTGTCAGTTGATGCCTTTGTGTTCTACTGCAGCTTCCCAGAGTGTTCTAAAGAACAACTAGAGTGCTAACAGCCTTACTTATGACAAAAGTATGGCACACCTGAAGCCATCTTGATTGGAATAAACTGGTAACACTTAAAACATTTAATTTAAAAAGGAACAAAATGAGGGGGTTCATTTTGCCATAGAAATTATGGTTAGTGCTGCAGAAAGAAAATGTAGGGCATGTTTTAAGTGAGATCTCAAATCCTCTTCTATTTCATTAGAAAAATTCTGACATGCAGACTGAAACATGCACTACACTAAACCCTAAATCTATCCCCAGCATGACCTCCCACACTACACAAACACCACTGCACTACCCTAAACCCTAAAACACTACCCCCAGCACAACCCCCTACACTACCCAAACACCACTGCACTACCCTAAACCCTAAAACACTAACCCCAGCATGACCCCCTACACTACCCAAACACCACTGCACTACCCTATACCCTAAAACACGACCCCCTACACTACATAAACACAACTGCACTACCCTAAACCCTAAAACACTACCCACAGCATGACCCCCTACACTACACAAACACAACTGCACTACCCTAAACCCTAAAACACTACCCCCTACACTACACAAACACCACTGCACTACCCTAAACCCTAAAACACTACCCCCAGCATGACCCCCTACACTACACAAACACCACTGCACTACCCTAAACCCCCTACACTATACAAACACCACTTCATTACTCTAAACCCTAAAACACTACCCCAGCATGACCCCCTCACAACACAAACACCACTGCACTACCCTAAACCCTAAATCGACCCCCAGCATGAACCCCTACACTACCCAAACACCACTGCACTACCCTAAACCCTAAAACACTACCCCCAGCACTACCCCCTACACTACACAAACACCACTGCACTACCCTAAACCCTAAAACACTACCCCAGCACTACCCCCTACACTACCCAAACACCACTGCACTAACATAAACCCTAAAACACTACCCCCAGCACAACCCCTACACTACACAAACACCACTGCACTACCCTAAACCCTAAAACACTACCCCCAGCACGACTCCCTACACTACCCAAACACCACTGCACTACCCTAAACCCTAAATCTATCCCCAGCACGACCCCCTACACTACCCAAACACCACTGCACTACCCTAAACCCTAAAACACTACCCCCAGCATGACCCCCTACACTACACAAACACCACTGCACTACCCTAAACCCTAAAACACTACCACCAACATGACCCCCTACACTACTCAAACACCACTGCACTACCCTAAACCCTAAAACACTACCCCAGCACGACCCCCTACACTACCCATACACCACTGCACTACCCTAAACCCTAAAACACTACCCCCAGCACGACCCCCTACACTACTGCACTACCCTAAACCCTAAAACACTACCTCTAGTACGACCCCCTACACTACCCAAACACCACTGCACTACCCTAAACCCTAAAACACTACCCCCAGCACGACCCCCTACACCACCCAAACACCACTGCACTACCCTAAACCCTAGAAAAGAAACCCCCACCCCATGCCCAATCCCCCTTACCTCTCACTCCTCGTGGTTCCTCTCTCCTCGTGGTTCCTGCTTCACGTCATCTCTGAGGGGCGGTGCACGTCGTTGTGAGGAAATGGAACAGCCTCTGTTTCCTTACAATGACATGGATCGTCTACATGTTTTTTAGAACGCATGGTCATTTACCATACATACCTTTACAACAAAATTCGTTGTAAAGGCATGCGTGGTAAATGACCATGCGTTCTAAAAAATGCATAGTAATGACTTTGTGATGTACAACGCATGTGTGGTAATGCATGCGTTGTAATGGTATCGCAAAGTAAAAAGTCGTTGTAACGGCTGTTTACCGATCGAAGCTGGCCCCTGTTCTTCAGTGAGACGTTTATTTGATTAATTAGGAGGAAGGAATGTGTTTTTTTACCGAAAAGTGCATTCCCGGCTGTTGTATTGTGAAAGTGTCCACGTGGCCTGGTTTCACTTCCGGTGAGAGAGTGGAAGAGTCTGTTTGGATCTAAAGGAGTTCTGTTATTGGACGGGGCCGGCGCGACATGTCATCAGAAAACATAGCTAATGGAAAGCGTCCTCCCTGAAGTGTGGAGCAGTGCCATGAGAGGTCAACGAGTGTGCGTCCCACCGCAGTATGACCGTACCGCGTGACCCATGTGCCACCTCCAGGGTACGGGAGGCAGAAGCGGCATCACAGGTCCTCTTGAAGACCGTTGTAGCACTAATTCTACATTTTGGTACTAGGGCATTTTAACTTCGTTGTTCCTGCCAGATACAAAGAGAAGATCCTGTGTTATTCAGTGCCCTCGTTACCTTTTTTGTGGGTTGTGGTGCTTGCCACTTCGCTGCCCCGCCGGTGCACACGACTGGGCACCCCACCTCGTGTGCCATCTGCAGGGCCTCTGCCCTCGGATCACTGGTTTCGGTTTCTGGAGTGGCAACATAAACAGTTGCTCCCAAAGGACTAGCCTGAACACTTAGGTGAATATCCCCTGCACCAGCATTCCACGGAAATTCTTTCCTAGCTCTCCCACGTCAACGAGGACGTCATAATAGCACGGCTCCGCTCGCGACACCGTATGACGTCATCGGAGCCATAAGAGGACCTCGTCGGCGTGCTGACGTCAGTTCCACCCATTTTTTTCCGTGCCACCGAGGCAAACAGGGGACCGAGACATTTTCACATGTATACATAGTATAATAAATATATATATATTCACTGAAAAAACCATAGGTTTCAGGCACGTTATAGTTAGAAATTAGCATTTAAAAAACCTTAGAAATTCACTGAAAAAACCATAGGTTTCAGGCACGTTATAGTTAGAAATTAGCATTTAAAAAACCTTAGAAATTCACTGAAAAAACCATAGGTTTCAGGGGCGTTATAGTTAGTTGGACATTTCACTCGTACAAAACCATAGAAATTCCCCGTTATAGTTAGTTCAGCTAACTATAACTTGCGCGCTCCGCAATGCACTGCTGATGACGTCACATATTACATCACTCATGACATTGTCAGTGACATCACTGATGACATCACTGATGACATCACTGATGACATCATCCAGTGAATGTGTGTTTTTCTGAAAATTAAATATGTTTTATATATGTATATCTCAAGGTCGATGGAAGAATAAATGGGTATATAAGTGTCTAAATGGATGATTTTTTTGGGTAAGATTGATTGTATAACTGACTAAGTGTATCTTAGTGAATACATGGGTTAGTGAGTAATGTTTAAATATGAAAATATCTGTATCAGTCTTTCACTTTGTGTATAAGTGGCGCATGGGTTGGTGAGTAGCTACATGAGTGTCTATATGGGTTATTAGTTGGTTTTTTGAGAATCAGTATGAGTGTCTGAGTGTCTGTATGGTTCGGTGGGGGGTATTACTTAGTGCATAGATGCATGAATGAGTGACTCACTGTTTGTATGTGTTGAAGACAGCATGTGTGCAGGACTGTATAGGTGGATGAGTATGTGTATGGGTGTGTTAGTGAGTGAATGACTGTCTCAATAGTGTCTTTATGAGTAACTACATATGTTTTAAACTAGTATATGTGAGTATTGGTGTATATAAGTGAGTATATGTGAGAGTGAGAGATTGGAAGAGTTCCTGTACAAATAAGTAGGTGTTTCTATAAGTGATTGTTTAAGAGAGTAAGTATGTGTAAGTTTCTGTAGAAGTAAGTGTGGTAGTGTGTGTATAACTGTATATGCAAGTAAATGGATGTTTTATACTTTGTTTGCATGTGTGACTATGTGTGTGAGTAACTCTATGGATGAGTGACGTGTGTAACAGGATGTATAGGTGTATGAGTACATATGAGTGAGTACATGTATGAGTGACTGTGTCTAGGGACTGTTGGTGAATGAGTGGATGTGTGTGTAGATCTTGGAATTACTGAATAGGTGTGTTGTAACTGGTATTGGTATGTCCATTGTTTTGAAAATGTTAGTTTGTATTTTTGAGTGTGTGTATCAAAGGTTATATTAGGGTGAGAGGAGGTCTGCCACTCTATCACAAGGATGATGTCATCAGTGATGTCATTTGAGATGTCATCAGTGATGTCATGAGTGATGTCACTGACCATGTCATGAGTGATGTAATATGTGATGTCATCAGCAGTGCATTGCGGTGCGCGAGTTATAGTTAGCTGAACTAACTATAACGGGGGAATTTCTATGGTTTTGTACGAGTGAAATGTCCAACTACCTATAACGCCCCTGAAACCTATGGTTTTTTCAGTGAATTTCTAAGGTTTTTTAAATGCTAATTTCTAACTATAACGTGTCTGAAACCTATGGTTTTTTCAGTGAATATATATATATATATATATATATATATATATATATGTATATATATATATATATATATATAATCACTGAAAAAAACACTGGTTTCAGGGACGTTGTAGTTCGGAATTAGCATTTTAAAAACCTTAGAAATTCATGGAAAAAAAAAAAGGTTAGTGGGACGTTATAGTTAGTCTGACATTTCACTCGTACAAAACCAGAGAAATTCAGCCGTTATAGTTAGCTAAGCTAACTATAACTCACGCCACTGCAATGCACTGCTTATGACCTCACATATTACATCACTCATGACATGGTCAGTGACATCACTGATGACATCTCAAATGACATCACTGATGACATAAGTGATGACATCATTCAGTGACTGTGAGTGTTTTTAAAAGTTTATGAGTGTTCAATATATATACCAAGCTGTATTGGTGAATCAGTGGGTTTATGAGAGACTGTATAGATTACTCAGTGGGTGCATGACTGACTGTAAAACTGAGTGATTAGGTGTCTCAGTGAATGTATGGGTGAGTGACTGGTTGTGTGAATGTGTGTATCTGTCTGTCAGTTAATGTCTAAGTGGGTGTATGAGTGTGTTAGTGGGTACATGAATGGTTATATGGGGGATTGATTGGTTGTCTAACTACGTCTATGGTTGCCTGGGTATCTGTGTTTGTGGGTGAGGAGGTGTGTGACTGCCTGTATGGATCAGTGAGTGGTTGAGTAAGTGGCTGCATGGGGTACTGTGGCGTGTGTGTAAAGTTGTATGAGTGAGTGAGTGTCTGTATGGCTGTGTCGGGGATTGAGTGCATGTGTCCGTATGGGTGAGTAACTGAGTATGTGAAAGGCAGTATACGTGAGTGACGGAGTATATGAGTGACTGAATGCATGAGTGAGTGAATGTAAGAGTGGCTATATAGATGAGTGCATGCTCTGTCAGTGACTGTATAGCTGAGTGAGTATGTGTTCCTATTTGTATGAGTAAGTAAGTGGGTGGGTAGGAGAGAGGTAATAGGAGGTCCTTGGGGGCCAACTACCCCTCCTATTACCTCCACTAAGTCCCACACAGCAGGATTGCAGGCCACACCCCATTTGTCCATCACTCCGCAAACTTGCTTCCTGGAGTGCTCTTGGTTGGGCGATGAAGTTCCCTTCACTGCTAGGGGTCCTTAGGGGCCAACTATCCTACCTGTTACCTCCAGTAAATCCCACACAGCTGGTTTGCTGAGAGGTGGTCCGAGGCCACGCCCCCTTTCTCCACCACTCTGCAAACGCGCCTCCTGGCGCATTGCTGCTTGGAGGATGAAGTCCACTTTAGTCCTGAGGTCCTAAGACACAAGGGGACCTCATCCCCCCACCAGCAGTGCGCCAAGAGGCGCGTTTGCAGAGTGTTGCAAAAAGGGGCGTGGCCTCGGACCACCTCTCAGCAACTGGAGGTACCTGGCGGGCTAGTTGGCCCCTAAGAACCATCAGTAGCAATGGGGACTTCATCCCCCAACCAAGAGCGCGCCAGGAGGCGCGTTTGCAGAGTAGTGGTAGCCCCCAGGGCTTGGCCAGTTATTTTATTTTTTGTAAAGGAGGGGGCCCGCGCGGCCCCCCTCCCAAGGACAATTTCGGCCTCTGGGCCCCCATCCCCCGAGGCCCGGCCATTTTTGTTGATTTTTTGTTTTTAAGGGAGGGGGGCCAAGTGGCCCCCCTCCCCCAGGCCATTTTCAGCCCTGTGGACCCCGTCCCCTGATGCTTGGCCATTTATTTTTTGTAAAAGATAGGGCCTGCGTGGCCCCCCTCCCCAGGCAGATTCTGGCCCTGGGGACCCCATCCCTTGGGGCCATCCCATTTTTTTTTTTAATTAAAAAAAAGGAGGCGGGCCGAGTGGCCCCTCCCAGCCCACTTTCGGCCCAGGGTCCCCATCTCCTGGGGCATGGCTCCATCGTTGGGGACCGCAGGGGAGCCCCAAGGCCCCCACAGTCCCTGCCGGCTCCCCGCCTCCTGCTAACATGCAGCTCGCTTTGCCCAAAAGCAATTCTGCTTCATTTCATGGAAGCAAGAGCATCTTTTCTGCTCTCACTTCCATGAAGGGAAGCAGAGTTTGCTATGGCTTGGCGGGATTAGTGCTCCCGCCATACCATAGCAAACTGCAATGTCCCGGGGTGGGCACCCTGGGACATTGCTGGAGCCGGCCCTGGGGAGTGGCGGTCCCCAGGGCAATGGAGGGCTCCTGGAGGGGGGACGCGCGACCCACCTTCCATCTTCGCATTAGCCCTGGGGAGGTGGTGGTCCCTGGGGCTAAGGGTCCGCACTAGACCCCCGCATTTTCTTAATTGGTGCCCCGTGGAGGTGGTGGCCCCCGGGGCTGTGTGGAGAGGCTCGAGCCCCCCACACTTCATTTTAAAAAATAACCCTGGGGAGGTGGCGGTACCTGGGGCTGCGGGGGTGCCGCTTGGCCCCCGACCTTTAATGAGTATAGTCTCTGGGAGGTGGCGGTCCCCGGGGCTGTGGGGGGCCGCTAGCTCCCTGCATTTATTGACCATAGCTCCGGGGAGGTGGCGGGCCCCTGCATATCTATTTTCAATTGTCCCCGGGATCTGGCCCACCCGGGCGCTTAAAAAAAAACGAAGCACAGGAGACCGCAGTTTTTTTTCCAGTTTTTTTTTCTCAGCGCGACTTCTGCCAACATTTTTTTAAAAAATGCTTTATGGGCCCTGGGGGTCCCTGTGGGTCCCCCTGAGCAGGCCATGGGGGTCAAGGTGTTTGTACCCTGCCCTCTTTTCTTGTTTTTTTAAATTCTTTTTTGACCTTTTTTTCTTGTGACTCGGTTCAACCGAGTCACAAGATGGCTGTCAACACTTCCTGGCTGGAACTGTTGGCAGCCAATCAGATCTCAGGCTCGAGATCGGGAGGGTTCGCGGATGCTCCGCGGCCATATTTGTATATCTGAGAAATGTTTAAATTTCTCAGGAACTACTGAATGGATTTACACCATTTAACAAAAAGAGTGCTTTCTGGACCAAGAGCTACCTTTTTGCCAAATTTGGTGTCATTCCATTCAGCAGTTCGGGCTGTTGCTGTGTCTAAAGTTTCCTATGGAAATTAACATGGAGAAAACACGTTTTTGGACTCCCCCTTTTTCTCGACCCCGGCTTGACGAATCACCCTGAAACTTTAAACGCAGGAGCTGACCTGACTGCCCCATTAGTTTTGAAAATTTCACGAAGAGTCGTCAAATCTTTGGCAAAACAAAAAACGCTTTTTGAATAGAAACAAGGTCCTAACTATAACTATCTACTGGCGACAGCCAGTAGGTATTATATTATTATTATTATTAATTAGCATTTATTAAGCGCATGGCTACCCTGAGGCATCCCAGCACTAATATATATATATATTCACTGAAAAAACCATAGGTTTTACAGACGTTATAGTTAGAAATTAGCATTTAAAAAACCTTTGCAATTCACTGAAAAAACCATAGGTTTCAGGGGCGTTATAGTTAGCTGGACATTTCACTCGTACAAAACCATAGAAATTCCACTGTTATAGTTAGTTCAGCTAACTATAACTCGCGCCCCGCAATGCACTGCTCATGACGTCACATATTACATCATTCATGGCATGGTCAGTGACATCACTGATGACATCACTGATGACATCTGAAATGACATCACTGCTGACATCATCCAGTGACTGTGTGTTTCTGTAATTTTTAAATATGTTTTACATATATTCTTAGGTGTATTGAAGAATGAGTGGGTGTATAAGTGTCTGGATGGGGGATTTTACAGGTGTGTGACTGATTGTATAAGTGAGTGATGAAACGTGTCTTACTGAATGCATTGGTGTTAGAAATGGGATCTCTGGTTGGCTAAGGCTTGCGCCAAAGCCAGGCAGAGACCACCACTCTAGTCAGGGCAAGGGAGTTACACGCCAAAGATAACCCCTGCTCACCCCCTTGGTAGCTTGGCACGAGCAGTCAGGCTTATCCCGGAGGCAATGTGTAAAGCGTTTGCGCACGCGCACAGCAACAACATCCCAGGCACACCACAAAAGGAACTCCACACAAGGTTATATAAAAAATAGCCTTTGTATTATCACAAAACACATTAGAATAGTACTCACATAATATACATGGTGCCACCTGGCACTGGGTCATATTTACAAGGGATTATTTACACATGACAGGGCCACGTGGACCACTGTCAGAACCATCACTTAGTGGACATATCATAAATGTAGGACATATCATAAACGTACAACCAGTAATCACTGGTAACCACTGTACTCAGCATCATCCTGTAACATAAACCACATTATGCACAGTATCACATAGGCGCCAAATCTATTGTACGCCAACCTCATCAGTCTAAACTCTTAGACCCTAACCTCCTAAGTATAAATCACATTAGGCGTGAAATCTATTCTGCGCCAACCTCCTGACCTAAACACATTAGACAATAACCTCCTAAGTATAACTTACATTAGGGGCATAACTCACAGTAGAGAATATCTCAAACCTAACCACAGTAGGCACAACCTCATAATCATAAGACCACATTTAGAGGTATAAAGCAGGGTGCGTAAATCATAGTAAATGCATCACATTTCCTAGCACCACATAACTCGCATTAGCACCTAACCTCCTAGTAAAAACCATATTAGAGGCATAAATCACATTAGGGCCTGGCGTCCTATAATCCTAACAGTCCCCCTGGCCAATTGGCCATCTCAAAAGGGGCTCAAATGCCCTATGTCCAAAAGTCAGGGCGCGCTGCCAAGGCAGCGGAAGTCAAGGGTGCGCACTGCGCAAACCTAAACGTAGCAGCTGGCACTAAGTGCTGCGCAGCTGTGAAAGTATGGGGCAAAGGAGTGCATCTCACTCCTAACTCAAAAGGCATGTCCCCAAATAAAGAATGGCCTAAACGGTGCAGCTGCCCACTACTTGCTGGGCAGCTGTGAATATTAAAATGAGGCCTGGACACTCCTGGTGCCCTTAGAACAAATGTGCGAAAGTGTTGCAGCTGCCCGCGCTGCTGCGGCACAGCTGATAATATAGTAAAGGGGCCCTGGCACATCTGTGCCTTCGGGGCCTCACTGGGGCTTCCTAAATAATATTGCCCCCATCGGTGCAGCTGCCCACTGTCAGGTGGGGCAGCTGGGAAAATCTCTAAACTGGTAGGGGCACGGGGAACAGCACGGGCCCCTCTGGGCCCTTTTACACATACGCCCACGTCGCAGCTGCCCACTGCCAAACGGGGCAGCCGGGAATACTGTGTGGACACCCCTGGTGTCCTTAGGGCAGCCGCATGGGGGGCGGGCACCGACAATGTGCCCCGTCGCACCACCCCAACCCAAAAGTTAAACTCTGGGCCCCACTCACCGGCTGGGGGCGGAGGCAGGACTCTCCCCTTAGCGGCAGCAGCACTTCTCTCGCGGGGCTTCCCTATTCTCCTGGGAGCCCCGCGCTGCCGTTGGCAGCCTCGCCCGCATTTTCTCTTCACCCGGGCCCCCTCCTGGGACACGGGACTCTACAGCGGTGCCGGTGGAGGCGGGGTAGGCTCCCGTCCTCCGTTCTTTGCCGGGGCACATCACTCGGCCGGCCCCTCTTCACTTCTGGACTCCGGCCCCGCCCACAGTCAGGCTCAGCCGCCTGGCTTCTGGGTCGGGCCGAGTCCGTCACTGCGGCATCACTACGGGGTAGGCTCCCGTCCATACAAGCAATGCGGGGTGGGCACCCGTGATTTAAAGTAATCTGAGAGCGGGGTGGGCACCTGCTCTCCAAGAATAAAATCGCCACTGCGGGGTGGGCACCCGCGATTCCCCCAACTCGGGAAAGTAAGGCAACGTGCGGGGTGGGCACCCGCTCAACAGCACGTCATTGCGGGGTGGGCACCCGCTCCAAGAGCAGTATCACGGGGGGAATCCCTCCGGTGGGGGATTCCCTCTACAGGGCCGGGCAGCTTCGCGCTGCGCAGCCCACGCTCCTCCTGAAGCGTAGTGCTGCAAACGCCAGCTCCTCTCTCTGGACAAAGTAAGAATAAAGCGCTCCCAGGCGCTAGATGAAGCAAAAGTCCTGGAGTACAATAAGGAAGAAAAAGGTCCCAGGGGCATAGCTGGGCCCAGGGAGGCAGCCCTCCTGGCAAGTCCTCCTGGGCCCCAGCAGCAGCACGCCCCACAGGAATCAGGAACCAAGACAGCACCAAAGACTGAACATTTTCATGGGGTCACAGGCCCTTCTTTTATACACATATTTCCCTTTGTGTCACAGCACAGGGCTTGGGGATACCAGTCAGAACTGGTATAGGGGGGATTTGGAGCACTTTGTTTTGCTCAGCTCCTCTCTCCTTTCAGAGTGTAGGCTAGGGACATCAGACGCACCACAGGAGGTGGAGCCAGCATTGTGGAGGGAAGGCACAGTCCTATTCAGGTCCCAGGTGCAACTCCTCCCTCCCATCTAGATGGAGATCTCTCCATTCAGCCCTGCGCTGACTCACCCTGCCCCTCCTGGAGCCACACACACCTCCCAGCCCCTGTCACTCACAAGCCAGACATGCAATTCACATCAGGCAGGCAGACACAGAGCACACAGAAATGCCAACTTCTAGAAGTGGCATTTTTCCACCAGTCACCATAAATCTGCACACACCATTGCGCAGCATTTATTCTCACGAGTTCATACATACTAAACTCGCCCCTGCACTCCTCTCATACCAGGAATTACCATGGACACACATATCCCCCATGCATTCCTACGGGAGGGCAGGCCAGTCTCACCACACGTGCACAGAGAGCGCACGCACTTTCCACTGGACCACAGTGCGAAAGTGCGCAGAGGCCAAAAATCACTACCACTATGTCAGAGCTTAAGGCAAAAAGTTCAGGGGTGAACCTGCCAAAAAGGGCCAAGTCCAACAATGGGTTAGTGACTAAACTGTGTGAATGTGTGTATCAGTCTGTCTGTTGTTGTGTAAGCTGCTACATGGGTTGGTCAGTAGCTACATGAGTGTTTATATGGGTTATTGATTGTTTGCCTGAGTATTTGTATGGGAGACTGAGTGTGTGTGTGGGTGGGTTGGAGGTGTGTGACTCTGTGCATTGATGTGTGAGTGGTTGATTCACTGGGTGTATGGGTTCAAGAGTGCATGTGGAAACAGCTGTATGGGTGGGTGAGTGTGTGTATGGGTGTGTTGGTGAGTGAATGGATGTCTCAGTGGTACATGTGTGAGTAACTACATATGTAAAAGGCAGTATATGTGAGTGATGCTGTATATAAATGAGTATATGTGACAGTGAGTGACTGTGAGAGTGGCTGTATGGATGAGTGTGTACTTGTATCAGTGATTATATAAGAGAGTAATTATGCGTTAATATCTGTATGAATTAGGGAGGTGGTGTGTGTATAACTGTATAGGTGAGTAAATGGGAGTGTGATTGATTCTTTGCATGATTGACTAGGTGTGTGAGTAACTCCATGGATGAGTGGCGGTGTGTGAGTGTCTAAATAGGTGTATGAGTGCATATCATAGTGTTGTATTGATGAGTAATTGCATGTATAAGTGAATGTATGGGTGAATGAGTGGATGTGTGTGTAGACCTAGGAATCAAAGAGTGCGTATGTAGTAACTGGTATTGGTGTCTCGATGGTTTCGAAAATGGTAGTCTGTATTTTACAGTGGGTGTATTAAAGGTTATATTAGACTGTGAGGAGGTGCATCAGATTTTCACGTGGATGATGTCATCAGTGATGTCATCAGTGATGTCATTTCAGATGTCATCAGTGATGTCACTGACCATGCCATGAATGATGTAATATGTGACGTCATGAGCAGTGCATTGCGTGGGCGCGAGTTATAGTTAGCTGAACTAACTATAACAGTGGAATTTCTATGGTTTTGTATGAGTGAAATGTCCAGCTAACTATAACGCCCCTGAAACCTATGGTTTTTTCAGTGAATTGCAAAGGTTTTTTAAATGCTAATTTCTAACTATAACGTCTGTAAAACCTATGTTTTTTTTAGTGAATTTCAATGGTTTTTTAAATGCTAATTTCTAACTATAACGTCCCTGAAACCTATGGTTTTTTCAGTGAATATATATATATATATATATATATATATGTATATATATATATATATATATATATATATATATATATATATATATATATATATATATATATTAATCATTAGACACCAAAGAAGCACTTCAACAAAACACAGACCTCGCTCTGAAAAATCCAATTCCACATTTGTAAACCTGGACAAAGGCACTAACAAAGTAAGTAAAATAAACACACTTATAAAAATAAATCAGCCCTTATTGGTTAAAGTTAAAACTAAACCCACCCCCAAACTAACCAAACATTTATTTTTAACATGAGACTAAAACAAGCATTTTCTCACCAACAGAAAAGGAAAGCCCACCTGACCCACATCCTAACAACATCAAAAAGAACTGAAGAAAATCAAGTGCAACTTAAAGCACCAGCACATATGTATGTATAAAATGTAAAACATTATAAAACATATTAAAATATTACTAACAAACAAAATAAAACTTTTTAACATAATCCTTAGTTTTAGAATTATGCTACTTTCAGAAAATATGGCCGATAGAGCCACATGTATCACATCACAGAAAAGCAAAGAATTGCTTTCGCACATATGATACACTACAGCCAGGAAAGCACAAGCACCAAGAACGTGAATTGGAAATGTACTAGATATTAGGCAAATGCTTGTGTGGAAGGGCTACAATGAGAACGATATTGTAATTAATATTAGAGAATACATCCACCCCCAGATGTAACAGGAATAGAAGTAAGGCATGTCCTTCAAGATGTAAAACAGGCAAACACTAGTTTCCAAGTGCCTGCTACTAAAATTTTAAAAAACATACTCTCTAAAATACCTGAACACGTTACTCGTCAGCTACCAGAAATTCTGAATTTAAAATAACTGATATCACAAATAAATAAAAAAAATTACAAGTCAAATGCTAACCCTAGAAGATACAGTGACATACAATTTCCAGACCACATAAACAATACACATAACAATGAACGCTTCCTCCTACACAACAACCACAATAATGACGAAAGAATTATAATTTTTGTAATAGAAAATAACATCCTAAGTCTAAGCCAATGTGAAACATGGATGATTCACAAAACTTTTAAAATGTGCCCTCAACCATTCACACAGATATAAACCATACATGGTGAATATCATGACACTAACAAACCACTCATTTATGCACCGCTACCTAACAAAGTGCAGCTTACTGTGAACTTTTAAACTACACCATAATAAAAACTAACTAACTAACTACTCTCCACACAAAATTATAATATATTTTGAATAGGTAATGATACACACAATATTCAAACTTTACCCACAGACAGCCACACAAGGCTGCTATTACCACTTCAACCAAAGCATTTGGAAACATCAACACAACTCTGCACTGAATGTAGATAATGCAACAACAGCCAGTTTGCCTTTGAAATTAAAATGTTAATAGCTCTGGCATATATACCTGTAACAGACATAGATAACCACTTGAACATGCTAATAGAATCCCCATTTTACCAAAAAATTAACAAAACGTCCACTAAGGGATTACTACAAAGACACTTGGGTTGGCAAATTGCACTGCTATGGACACAGAGGCCAAACCCAAATTCCAAATACCAAAGCGGAATGTTTATGACAGCACAATGGCTCAACAAGTCAAAACCAACAGCACAGTCGAAAGATGGCACAATGAATACTGAGTCACACTAGGAAGAACTCAACCAACACTCTCTAAATTCATAGAAGCCCTCCAAAAAGAACAAAGCTACCGACAAGTAAGGACAGGAAAGTCAATACACCAAATCAAACCTGAAATAACTAAACAAACCAGGGAAATTTACGAAATGCTACAATTCAAAGCCAGACTCTTTGTAAATAGCGAAGAAGTAGACTACTTAGAAATGATAGCTAGATCACAATTATAAACAACCTACCTACCAATGTACTCACAACGCAAATAGAAAAAAACCTAACAGCACTAAAAGAAATGTAAGAACAAAATTGACAGAACCTTTTAATGACAAAAACAGAGGGCCTCTGCCGAGGATAAAGGAGAGAGAAAGAACCAGGAGAAGCAAATACTAGTACAATAGAAAACACTCAAATCTCCCCAACAAATATAATGGGGTAAAACTCCTAAGATTTCTAGAGCTAAATTGAGTTCAAAGGAGCCACAAACCTACAAATAACAAATAATTTGTTTGTTGTATTTTATTTTTTAACACTGATAAAGCATACAAAAAATCATAATATGTTGAGACATAAGACTATACATATACCTGAATATTTCCGAGATTCAGTTACTTAACATGGTATATATCATTATACATTAATACATATACAAGTACAACCACTGAGCCATCATTCAAGTTCAGTCATTCCCCATACTCTCTCATACACAGCACACTAAACATAAAATCGACAAAAATAGATTGTTTCTCAAGGTCGGACGTGCTAAGTTGTCCAATGGTACAATAGTTTTGATAAATTTTGATAAACTGTTTCACAGAAATAGAGATGATATTGGATTACCGAACATAGGGCCTGATTAGGATGGTGGTGGGACCGCCACCATCAGGCAATCCGTGGCGGGCCCACTGCCATCAGCCCCTTCAGGACTGCCCGCCGCATTAGGATGCGGCGGATGGAAGCATCTGCCAGGAGGACCATGTGCCTCGCATCCGGAGGGCTCAAGGAGCCTGTCGGACCGTCGGAGGGACAATAATCCCTACAATAGGGGCGTTGCCTGCTCAGGCACCGCCGTAGGGATTACAATGTCCCTTTCTGCCTGCCATTTCATGGCGGGCCTCCTTCCATGAAAAGGCAGGCGGAAAGTGACTTTGGGGGCCCCTAGAGGGCCCCCCTCCCCCCATGGCCCTCAGCTATGGGTTCTGGGGGGCTAAATATCCCTGCACCATGTGGCAGGCACAGCATTGTGCCTGTCACAAGGTGCTGGGATGTTTGCAAAAATGCCACTTAGCAGTGAGGCTTGTGATGCAGCCCTTTTTCGGGCCGCAAAACAAGCCTCAATGCTAATGGGCATATTTCCGACCACCTACACGGCGGTTGGATTGTAATTTGTCTGATGGGACCACCGACTCCCGGTCAGCCGTTCCCGTTCCCAACAGGATGGCGTTCAGACGCTCGTCCCACCGCCATCATAATCAGCCCCATAATCATGACCATATAACAATATGTTCCTTTGTAGATCACTTTATAGAACAAGAATAGCGACTTTGGGCCATATTTAGATCTCTGCGGATGGAATACTCCGTAACAAACGTGACAGATATCCTGTCCGCCATATTACAATCTCCATAGGATACAATGGGATAGTAATATGGCGGACGGGATCTCCGTCATGTTTGTGACAGAGTATTCCCCTTAGCCAAGATCTAAATTAGGCCATCCTTTAAAAAAACACATTAAAAATAACAGCAAACGGTGCACTCCAACTTCGTGACTTGAAAAAAAACTGAAAAAACCCACCCTCACAATACATAGATCCCAAATACAATAAAAACGTATCATTATAACTCTACAAACATACTACAGCACATAACTATATGTACAATAACATACTACTACTACTACCAAACTATACTTTGGCCTACAGGTTTACACTACATAACAGCGCAACACAAACAACCACCAAACAACCTTAACAAATATAATTAACTCCATCACCCACACTAACTAGATCTACCCACGTCCGCCTATCCCTAAAACCCTAAATAAAATCTTTAAAAAGGTCTTAACTTCTCCGGCAAACAACAACAGGGAACTGCGACCGACAGGAACAAAATCCACCTCAAAATGACACTAGTAGAGTAAAAAAATACAGGCAGAGGTAAAAAAAATTGCTGCTAAATGAAAATATAAAAAAGACTGTCTTCCTGTAGAAATCAATTAAAATATTACAAAAATGTATTAAAACCTGTTGGAAATTGTAAAACTGTATTTAAACATGTCTTAAAATCTTTAAACAAAATTGTAAAAAATGTATTGAATAAATACAAATGTATTTTGAAATATAAATGAAATGGTGTTATAAAATTATAGCTCTATATTAAATAGTACTAATTGATTGATATATGTTACAGAAGCATTATAAAAATATAAAACTGCAAAGTACTAAGGTTAAAAAATATTTCTATGAAAAAGAATTATATTTAATTAATAATTATGTGCAATTTTTTTATAAATGTTAAAAAATATACGTCTTACAAGTGTATTAAAAATACACTACATATGTGTATAACACTTGGTATGTATTGCTTATTTTTGCAGAAAACTGCACTCTAATAAAAAGTACAAACTACAAACCAAGGGAAAGGTGTGTAACATTAAAAGGGTAACATTTACTAGTCCCACTCCAACCTAGTTATTTGGGGAAGGGATTGGACACTAAAGGGGTTACATTTACCATTCCCATACCAATGTAAACTATTTTGAGCAAGGTATTGGACGCTAAAGGTGTTAGATGTACTATTCCTTCTCCAACCTAAACCATTTGGGGGGAGGTGCTGCACACTAAAAGAGGAACATTTGCTATTCCCACTCCAATGGAAACCATTCTGGGGAAGATGCTTTAGGTTTAGTAAAGTTAGGACTTTACTACTCCTAAACTGAGAAAAATCCTAACTTTAAGACTTTCGGTATTCACAGAAGACATTTAGGAGTCCTAAATTTAGGACTACTAACTTCTGTGAATACCGAAATGAGTAAGTTCATTCTGTGAATACCAAAATGAGTAAGTGTATTCTGTGAATACCAAAAAGTACTAACTTTACGTTTTTGACGTAAGTTAGTTCTGTGAATCAGGCCCATAGTGCCTAAGACCCACAGCATTGTAGAAAGCCCATAAACCGTTGACATGTGACATAACCTTAATAGAACTGTGGCACATGTGATCCAACTCATTCAGGCTGCCGGACATAATTTTATTTTACTATCTCCAATTTCTCGGTGCCAAAGAAACAACTATAATTACAAAACTTTTATAAACAACTTATATAGAAAAAAATTAACAAAATTACAAAATTCAATTTAAAATAAACAAAAAATATACATACAATAACTACACATGTACACAAAAAGAAAATATATTTCAAATGCATATAAAAAATGTAAACATAATGTAAAAATTCAAATCATATAATAATTAATTTAAAAATCTATTCAAAAATCTAAAATATATTTTAATTTATAAAAACATTACAAAATTAAATCTTACATTTTAAAATGTAACATTTAGAAAAAATTAAACAAGTACAATGCTTAAAATGTAAAACATTACATAAAATACAAATCTGATAACAAATAACTCAAAAATTTCCCCACTTAATCCCAAATAAATCCAACACCCTACTAATAAACATATTAATAATCACTCTCTTTAACATTCTAAAGACCAATGAAAACACATAAAAATTCATGGAAATATTTAAAAATACACATTTTGTATAAAAACCGCATGTAAATTAAATTTGTGATTTTTATTTAAAACAAGTAGGAAAACAAAATAAATGATAAATGTATATTTTTGAAATAAAACTTTACTAAATATTAAGATAATATATTAATATATTTTAAACTATTTGTTTTTTTAAAATTATAATAGACACAAAATATATATAAAATGCCATAACGTAAATTTAATATATGATAGTTACATTTTAAAACTTTTAGAAAAAGGAAAATGCAATACTTACATGAAAGACATTTTTAAAATTAAAACATTATAAAGAAATAAAAATTAACATTTCCCTTTACATATGCCTTTAAAATTGTCAGTTAGTAAAAATATTAAAATTACTACATTAAAATGTAAAAATGTAATTAAAAAAAGATTTCCACAAACATACTTTAAAGATCTCTCTATCCTTTTTCCCTATAAACTCAACATCCCACTACAAAACATTTAATTAAACATATAATTTAGTATAAAAACATGAAATAAAATACACAACTACCACATATATGTAACAAAAATAGCATAACAAATCACATTCTATACAACAATAGTTTAATACACTATATATTGTACAACACTATTAAAAACAATACTAAAAAGAATATACTTACCTTCGATATGTATATCCAAAATATTTTTGACATGGCAATATTCCGGCAATTATATTTTTGTATGAAAATATTTTTTATCAATATTCTGTCCAAACACAGGCATTGGAGATCAGCCTAAGCAGCTACCACAGCCATCTCAGTGCTGCATCCTCAGGGAAACTCCACCTGTATTGTCTGTAAGATTTTACTTCTCTCTGCAGCCAGCTGTTACTGTTGATTGACTGAACTATCAATCTAGTGGTATGTCAAACAGGAGCAGTTCAGCAGGGCAGCAATCATACAGGGACATGTCTGTCTCCAAATAAAGTGGTATAGGGTACAATATAGCCTTGAGGCACATGTGCGTCTACAGAAGACCGGGGAGACAGCTCAGACCCTACGGTCAAAGCATCCAACTAACCCTACTGAAATCTGTTTAGCATGCTTCTTGCATAGAGGTTGTACCACTTTTGCATTATTTTATGCTTTTCTACGCCTTGGTGATGCATAGGTATTAAAGTCATTTGTGGATGTAGATTCTCCAGGATTCACAGAGTGATGACTCTCTGGTTAGATTTGCCACAGCCTCTCCCAATGGACGATTATAACCTGTGTTCTAGCAGGTATGCATGTATGAACTATATTGTCAGATGCTTTTCCATGGAGCTGACTGCTCTTACCGGCTGCTAGTCATGGTGGTACCTTTATTTTTTTACCATGTATGTCTGTAGGCCTTGGCGATGAATGTTAGGGGTAGGGTAAGTGAAGAGATTTCCTCAGAGATCTGGAAAGAGAGCTATAACGCTACTCAGAAGCTGATAACTCAGAGGCATGAAGGTACGGTTCAGCAAGTTGCTGTTCAAAGGGCCATGGGGTGCTGTAGAGTCATGAGGTACTTATGGTTCCAGAACTAGTAGGAGAGAGTGATCAGGGCCACCAGATAAAACTACAAAATGACTACATGGCTACATATTATGGTTAACATCTATTTTTATTAAGTTCTTCATGAATAAGGTAAAGATAATAGTTATGATTGCAAATAATGGCTCATCCAATGACTCTCACACTTGTACGGTCGCCATATTACATTACTGTCAAGATTGGGGCATGTGAAAGAGAAGCAAAAAAAATGTAAAAAGAGATATTGAGTCGAGACCCAATTTATCCCCACAAGAACCCCCCATCCAAAACCTCCCCAACATTCCCTCCCCCTCTCGATTCAGAAAACAAAGTAAAGATCTTGTTTTATGTAATGGAAGTTCCCTAGTCCATCTGAGTGTCTGTTCGACAGTAAAGTCCATTGCAACATAATAGCTTAACGGATATCTGGTTTTGTCAATTGGAGCACTCTTAAGTATCTGGGGCAAGTAATTTCTCTGTAGTGCTGTGATAGAAAGTCATTGTAGGGTCCTCTAATGTTTTCAAATTGCGGTTCTCGTTTCTCTAGGGAGGACATCATTTTCTCCATTCCCAGGAGGGCCCAAAGTCGGTGAAGCCAATTTCCACGCTCAGGTGGGTGTTTAGCACTCCATCGAGTGGTTATTGCCTGTCTGGTGGCACAAAGGCCATTGTAATGGCTTTGCTTCTCTGTGATCGAAGGGGAAATGTCAGTTGTTTGGGTAAACTCAGAAGGATGTTAGCAGGGAACTTTAGGATATCGGTGTTGAACATGTTTATGTTATCTAATACTCCTTTCCAGTACCTGTGTAACTTTAGACAATCCCATAGTAGTTGAGTTAAGGTGCGCACACCGCCACAGCCCCTCCAGCAAGTATTAGGTGTAGATGGGCACCATTTACGTATTTGTTCAGGTGTGTAGTACCAATAATGTGCCATTTTTATTAGAGCTTCTTTTGCTACACTACTGATGGCCGAGACCCGTGTTCTGGTGTATATGTTTCCCCATTCTCTAACAGATATAGGTTGTCCCAGTTCCGCTTCCCATCTCCTCTGTGTGGGTTTGATTTGGTTTCCCAAGAATTTGTAGATATCAGATAAAATGTGTTTTTGAAGAAATTGTAGATATCAGATAAAATGTGTTTGTCGTCGTGTTTGGTGATGAGTCACTTTTCAAATGGCGTTAAGGATGTATTAGTGGATAGTTTTATCACAGGTTGAGTGACCCAGTGCCGAATTTGCATATAATGTAGTCATTTGACTTCTGTGATGTTAAAGTCTTGTTTTAGTTGTTCAAAGGAAGTTATGCTGCCAGGGATGTGGTAGTCACCTATTCTCTTTCAGTTGGCACTTTGCCACACCATATAGGCTGAGCCTATTGCTGTTGGGATAAAACTGGATTGACTATTATTGGGGTCATTGGGGATGGGAGCTTTGTCCGCCATCTTGTGACTGCAAGCTTGTCCCACACAATTCCATTGAAGCTATTATAACCGCGGAAGTGTAGAAACCCCAGTGTCTTTGTCACTTTGCTTTCCAGGGAACTTTCCAAATGTGTGTGCGTGCAACTACTTGGTCCATGAAGCACCAATGCTTCTCTGTGGATAGGCGATGCCATTCCACCATGTAGCAGTTGTGCTGCCGCATAAATGTGTGGAAGATATGAGATCCCCAGACCTCCCACCTCTATCAGTCAGTATGACTTGCATTTGGCAATGTGGGGTTCCTTGCCCTCCCAGATGAAATAATCGATAAGTTGCTGCAACTTCACTAGTATCCCCGAGGGTGGGGTCAGTGGTATAGTTTGCATCATATAGAGATTCTTAATGGCTTCCATTCGGCCCAGCCATGACGGGCCACTGATCTGCCAATTTTGTGAGTCTGTGTGGGTGTTATTGAGTAACTTGTTGGTAGTTTAGTGAGACAGTCTTGTCAGAGGAGGAACAGATTTGTCTGCCCAGGTATTGTATATTCTGTTGTGACCACAATAGTGGATAGGATTGTTCGCGCTCTTCTTTAAGAACCTGGGGGCATAGATACTCATGATTTGTGACTTGAGCAATAGCGGTCGGTGGTGGGAGTGCCGCCGGGCGCTGACGTGGGGCGGGGAGGGGCAGGGTGGGGGTAGTAAACTACGGATTACGGCCTATTACAGGTAAGTACACATATGAATAAATAAAACGCGCGCAACGAAATTCGTTTTATTTATTTATATGTGTACTTACCTGTAATCAGCGTAATCCGTAGTTTACTACCCCCCACCCCGCCCATCCCCGCCCCACGTCAGCGCCCAGCGGCACTCCCACCACCGACCGCTACTGGACTTGAGAGTGTTCATTTCAAAACCTGAGGCTTGGCTGTAGCGGTCCAGCTCCCCCAGGGGAAATGGGATTGAATTGTTAGGTTCAGAGACCATTACCATCTCATCATCTGCGTAAAGTGCCAGTTTATGTTGTTGATCTCCAAATGATACTTCTTAGATACATAGATTCAACCGTCTCTTCTCTGCCAGCGGTTCCATATAGAGTGCAAACAGAAGGGGAGAAGGGGCATCCCTGTCTCGTCTCCCTAGTCACCACAAAGGAATGTGAGAGATGTCCGTTTGCCCTTTCCCTGGCAGTGGGTGCAGCATAGCTACTGAGTATCGAAGTTCTAAATCCAGGTCCTGAGGGTTGTGGCCAAGATGGTGGATGGTTAACATGTGTTTCTCCGTCTCTCTGCCTGCCATGCACAAGAGCGCCCACGGCCTCAGCACTGTAGCAGACGGGGGGTAGCCCGAAGAAGTCCCCCAGGCACTGAGGGAAGGTCCGTCCTGAGGCAGCGGCTGTGAGTGGCAACAAGCTGGCGACAGATACCCCGCGCTGACGGTGGCTGGGGCCTGGCTGGTGGCGTCTCAACATCCGGTTGCCCACCGGTGGAGCAGAAACTAAGCTCTCTGCGACCGACCAGCAGCGGCACCTCTGAGGCTGCGTGCAGTGTCCTCAGCACAGGTATAGCAGATGCAGTGAAGGTGAGACCTCCCAACTTGAACTTGCCCGGGTCCTGTGCCCCAGCAACAGTTCGCTTCTGGGCCCCCGTTCGTGAGTGGCTGGGACGTAGGGGCCTGGGCTATTGGTAGCCCGCAGCACTGCCACTGGACCACCAGTGGTCAAGGTGCGATGGGAAATTTGAGCCACGACCGCTGACTGCATGAGGGGCAACACCACTAGTGGTGGCCCCCGACAGACCTAAAGGGGAGTGGGGCTTGTTTGTGGGCTCTGCGGGCAAAGTCCCTAGGCCACATGGAGGTCGAGGGAAGGCAGCATGAAAACCAAAGTAACTGGCCCACCTCGACACGGGCCCCCCAAAACATTCAACCACCCACATCGCTGCCGGCCCCTACATCCATAGATCCCCCGCTTGCTGACTGTGAGGGCTGAGAAGCGGATGCCTCTATTAGCTTCTGGGATGAACGCAGTGCTGAGGGGGATTAAAGATTTGGAGATTCCCTATCGGCTGTTGTCCGTGACCTGCCCTGCGGTCCGGGTCTGAAGCGCCTGGTGTCAGCCTGGTGCCACCTGTGGGATAGTGGACACGCAGCTCATAGCTCTCTCCTGCTGCTGCTAGATTTGGGCCCGCTCTCCTCCTCAGACCTCCCCCTCCTGTACCCCCAGAAAGTCCCCCTAAGCTGATCCATCATCCAACAACAGTGGAGGGTGCAAAGGGATCTGCCCTTGGACCGAGTTGTGCACACACACCAGCTGAGCCCCGGTGGGGGGAGGAATGGACGCTAGAGCTGTCAGGGCCTGCAGCAGTCACACCTAACACACCCTCTGAAGTACCTAGTACTGGGAGCACGTTCCCCCTCACTCAGGGAGGGCGCATAGGAAACCACTGATCGGGCATCTGTTTTAAGGCTCCCCTCCGGAGGATTGAGCTGCCATGTCGTGGGCCAGCCAAAGAAGGACTGCTCCCTAAAGGACATGTTGATTAAACCTGCTGGGGGCCACGCAGGTGATCGGCCATCAACAGCTGGTACAGATCACCCCCCGGAGACTGAAGACGTGGATGGTCCAGTGACCCGGTCCTTCCTGGAGGCCTTGTTTACATCTCTATGCGATGACCTACAGACGGTCAAGAAATAATTATTGAATGATCTCTGAGAGGTTCACCAAGACTTAGAGGAAATGGGCGACAGAATCTCTGCATTGGAAGACCAGGTTTACGGTCAAGTTGAGGAGGTCAAGTGGCTGCAGCAGGAGGTGCTCTGACTTCAGGAACAACAGATCGACCTACAGGTCCATGCCGAGGACCTAGAATATCGCTTGAGGCGGAGTAATGTACACATCAGAGGGGTGCCAATAAATGCAGAAGGGGCCGACCTGGGGGAATACATTGGGGCTCTCTTCCTCCCCATCCTGTGGGCCCTGGCGGACAAGGAGATAAAGCTGGACCGGGTCCACAGGATGGGACCACCGAAACCAGAGAAAGCCCTTCCAGCTGACATATTAGTGTGCGTCCATGATTTCCAGCTGAATGGGAGCATACTTCGCAAGACTCGTGATCTCCACCTGATCCAGTTCATAGGCTACACACCTTTGCTGTATCAAGACTTGGCTGCCATTACTTTGCAAAAGTGCTGTGACTTTCGTCCATTCACTACTCATCTGAGGAATGCAGGCATTTCATACTCCTGGGGTCACCCATTCTGGATCATCTTTCATCACAAGGGCAAACTCCACCACATCAGATCACTTGCAGAGGTCTGCCGAGTGCTCGGCAGTAAGGACCCCACCGCAAGCAGATGACAGGCCAGCCCTCAGGGCTGGAAAGCTCAAAACCGTCCTAACTTTACTACTCCTAAACTGAGAAAAATCCTAACTTTAATGTCTTTCGGTATTCACAGAAGGCATTTAGGAGTCCTAAAGTTAGGACTACTAACTTCTGTGAATACCGAAATGAGAAAGTTCATTCTGTGAATACCAAAATGAGTAAGTGTATTCTGTGAATACCAAAAAGTACTAACTTTACGTTTTTGACATAAGTTAGTTCTGTGAATCAGGCCCTAGAGCTTTCCCTCACCAATTTTTCATCTCTGCCTCTACCAAGATGGTGGTTGTTGCACTTCTGGTGGATCGCTCCTTCAGTAGCAAAGTTGGGGTTAAAGTTGCTGAAATCAAAGGCCGGATTCTGGTGCACACAGTATGCGTGGGAGACCACACCTTCATCCTAGGATCTCTCTATGCCCTCAATGATGGCCAGGAGGACTTCGTCCACAGAGCGGTGGCCGAGGCGATGTCCACCCATGACAGGTTGGTGCTTTTGGAGGGACCTCAATTTAGTATTCGATAATGACCTGGATAGGTCCACACAACGGTATAGCAATACAGGGGCCATGTTGCGAGAGGGTGCACACTGGTTCCAAGGAATGGGCTTGAGAGACATATGGTGCGAACACCACCTGCAAATGAAAGATTACACATTCTACTCACATGTCCACAAAACATACATCTGCCTGGACTAAAATTTCTGGGGGTCTAAGAGTTACTCACTTTAGCAACCGAGACAGACATTGAACAGCGCTCCCTTTCTGACCAGGCTGCAGTATCCCTTACCTTAAATCTTTCCCCGGTGAAATGCCCCTCCAGATCGTGGGGGGTGTGGGAAACTCTGTTACACAGGCCAGAAGTGGTGGGTAGACTTAAACAGGCCAAGATAGATTCTCTAGAAATAAATGACACAGCAGACACCTCCATTGCCACACTATGGGACACTCTAACGGCCGTCAAGCGAGGGAAATTTATTGCTGTTTCAGCTGCAGATAATAAACTCCGTAGGGACAAAAGGTAACATTTAAGCCAACAAGTGCAAGAATTGGAGAATATACATGAACATACCGGGGCCTGAGGCTCTGGCAACAGTTGGAAGCGGCCCGCACACAGCTGGTGGACCTTGATCTCGATAAGTACGAGTATTCCGCGCTCCAGCTTAGGCACTCCTATTATGTTGGGAGTGACAAATGTGAATGCCTTCTGGCCAATAGGCTGAGAGCACAACCACAAGCTGCGGGTGTACAATCCCTCTGAGGCTCAGATCGCTCAGAAATTACAGGGGACGGTCCCATAGCCTCCACTTTTCTGGGCTTCTACAAAGAACTATACGAGGGGCAGGAGCTAGACCCAGAAGGACCTGATCTCTATCTTACAGAAGCACATACGTCCCAGCTCTCCCACAAGCAGCTGGACACTCTTGACCACCAGATACAGATAGAAGAAGTCATATTGGCCATTGTGCGACAGAAGGCCCTGTAGTCGCCAGAACCAGATGGCTTCCCGGCTCTATTTTATAAAATGTTCTGCTCCACGCTAGCCCTGATCTTGACCCAACTGTTTATTTCGATCACAAGTCCAGCCACGATCCCGTCCTTGATGTTGAATGCTGCTATTGCCAGCTGGGGAAAGATAAGCAACAATGCAGCTCCTATCGCCCGATATCCTTTCTTAATGTGAATATTAATTTCTTTACTCGTCTACAGACCTCCCAGACCCCGCCCCCTTTCAGTAAAGCCATAACAGACTTCATCGCTCATCATGCTCTCGCCTTAACGGACTACATCCTCCTCGGTGACCTCAATTTCCACCTGAACAACCTCGAAGACCACAGCACATCATCCCTACTGGAGAACCTCTCCACAATCGGACTCAAACAACTGGTCACAACGCCAACCCACTCAGTAGGACACACGCTGAACACCATCTTCTCCGCAAGCAACAACATCTCCATCAGCTACACCTCCGGGCCACACTGGACCAACCACCACTGCGCCCACTTCTCCTTCACCAAACCTACCGTATGTCACCACGCCCACCGCAATCCTCACAGAAGCTGGAACAAGGTCACTGAAGACCAGCTCACCACCTCCCTCAGCAAGACCCCACCACAGACATCCATGGACACCAACACCTCAGCACGCAACCTCCACCGCTGGATCTCCGACTGTGCCAACACACTGGCCCCCCTCAGGAAATCCTCAAGCAAGCAGCCCTCCAAAAAAGCCAGCTGGTTCTCCCCCACCCTTCTAGAGTCCAAGCGCACCCGCAGATGGCTCGAGAAAAGATGGAGGAGCTGCAAGATCACAGCAGACCATGCAGCCTTCAAATCCGCCATCACAGCACACCACTGCATAATCAGAACAATAAAGAAAGCAGTCATTGAGGAACGCATCAACGCCAACACACACAACAGCAAAGAACTCTTCGCTGTGGTCAAAGAATTTGCTAAACCGAGCACAGAGCCAGCAGACATCCCCCATCTCAAGACCTCTGCCGCTACCTCACCACCTTCTTCCACCGTAAGATCAAGGAGATCTACGACAGCTTTGCAACCCAAGACTCACCCACCCCACCCACAACCACTGCACCGAATAGCCCCAGCAGACCTTGACCAACTGGACTACCCTCACCTCTGACGACACCCTCAGGATCATGAAGAGCATCCACTCCGGAGCCCCCTCGAAGCCCTTCCCTCACCAGATCATCAACAGAGCCGGCACCTCCATCACACGCAAACTCTGCCACACCATCAACTGCTCCATCGAGTCCGCAACCTTCCCGGAAGACTGGAAGCATGCAGAGATCAACCCCCTGCTGAAGAAACCCTCTGCCCACCCGACGGACCTCAAGAACTAAAGACTCATCTCTCTGCTCCCCTTCCCAGCCAAAGTCATTGAGAAAGCCATCAATGCTCAACTCTCTGAGTTCATCGAGATGAACAACATCCTGGATCTCTCCCAATCGGGCTTCAGAAGCAACCACAGCACCAAGACCACTCTCCTCGCCGCCACAGACAACATCTGCACCCTCCTCGACCAATGCGAGACCGCAGTCCTCATCCCCCTCGACCTCTCAGCCTCATTCGACACCGTCTCCCACAACACCCTCTGTGCAAAACTCCACGTCACCAGCATCGATGACAAAGCCCTAGAATGGATCATCTCCTTCCTCACCGGCTGAATGCAGAGAGTCAGACTTCCACGGTTCAACTTAGAACCCACAGAGATCAGCTGCGGAGTGCCTCAGTGATCCTCCATGAGTCCCACCTTCTTCAACATCTACATGGCCCCGCTTGCATCCATTGTCAGAAGCCACGGACTCAACATTGTCTCCTACGCCGACGACACCCAGCTGATTCTCTCACTCACACAAACCAACAGCCGCTAAGAGCAACTTCGAGAACAGAATGAAGGCAGTTGACACTTGGATGAAGGACAGCTGCCTCAAGCTTAACTCAGACAAGACCGAAGTCCTCATCCTGGGCTCCTCCCTCTCCACCTGGGATGACACTTGGTGGTCCGCAGCGCTCGGAATCTCCCCACACCCCACGGACCACGCCGAAACCTCAGCATCATCCTGGACTCCTCGCTCTCAATAAACTGCCAAATCAACGCTATTGCGTCCTCCTGCTTCCAAACACTCCACCTCCTTCGTAAGATCTTCAAGTGGATCCCCACTGAGTCCAGGAAAATGGTCACCCATGTGCTCGTCAGCAGCAGGCTCGACTACGGCAATGCACTCTATGCCTGCACCACCCAGAAACTCCCCAAAAAACTGTTGACCATCCAGAACGCCTCCACCAGACTTACCTGAATATCCCACACTGCAACCACATCACCTTCCACCTGAGAGACCTTCACTGGCTACCTGTCAACAAAAGAATCACCTTCAAGCTTCTCACCCATGCCTACAAAGCCATCCACAATACCAGACCTTTGTATGGTGACTCACCACTACACAGGCTGAATGGAGCTTTGGGGTGGTCTCGGCTGGAAACCTGCACTGCTGTGCTTCCACTAACCAGGCCTGCTCCTGATAAGACAGGTGGCTGAGGCAGCAGCTGCGCAAGTGTGAGACAAGAGAGACTGCACAGGGCAGCAATTTCCCGGGAGCTGTTTGGGGGCCAGAAAGGAGGTGAGAGAGGTTGATCCGGTCAGACCTCCCACCCACACTGCTTCAAAGAGAGAGAGTGATGAAAGCCTGGAGCCCTCACTGCACAGATCATTGCATCTGCCAACAGAGGCCCCCCTCACACGTTCTTTTATGGAAGAAACCTTCGGCAAGCTGTGCGGTGACATCACAGCACTAAGAGAAGATGTGGCCAAAGAGATCAAGGCGGTAAAACATGAACTGGGTGACCTGGAGCAACATGTTTTCACTTTGGATACAGTCAGGCTTCAAGGGAGGAAGAACTTGAGGCCTTCCACAGGCCATGACCAAAACATCGACCCCCAGAGACACCTGGAGGACTTGGAAAACTGGTCTCACAGGTCGAATGTACGCATTCAAGGCATGCACAGCAAGGTGGAAGCAGGAATGCTGGAGACTATGTGAAGCTTCTCTTCAATCACATTCTGCTAGGCCTAGATATATCTGATGTTCCATTGGATTGCACATACCAAGTAGGGAGGCCCACAGACCCTAGGAGGAACTTGCCTGATGTGCTCAGTTGTGTCCACCTCTTTATGCAAAAGGAAGCAATCATGACAGCTGCCAGAGAAGCCAGAAAAATCTACTTTATGGGAGTCACACCCTATCACGACCTTTCTTTGATCACACTGCAGAGGGGAAGACACTTTTGCACAGTCACGACTCACCTAACAGGAAAAGGCAAAAGGTATTGATGGGGATTCCCATTTAGCCCCACTTTCGCCTTGGCTGGGGTAACACACACAATGCAATGACAATACTAAACACTTTCTACATATCCTCGACAAAGTGAAATGTATGAGGAACCCGACTTTCCTGCTGTCTACTGATGCAGAGAAAGCTTTTGAATGGGTCCACTGGCCATTCTTGGCAGAAGTCCTAATGAAAATAGGCATAGGACCTAGATTTATGGTTCAAATATTTTTTTATTCATATTTCTGCAATATGCAAAAATGGCAATGCTTGGAGCATTGCAGCACTCCTCAGAATTATCTCATTTATTAACACCAAAATACCCAACCAAAAACCTCCCCCCTCCCGTACCCGCTCCTCTGGTACTCATCATAGAATTACACAAGAGTTATGGCTCTCCATCACTCATTGGTGAAGGAGCAATTTGCCGCTGTAGATTGTGTCGGGGTGGCCACCTCCATTAAATGCAAGAGACGCAGGTATCTAGGGCAAGTAAGTTCTCGAAACTCTGTAGTGAGTAGCATAATGAATGGACTCCATAGCTTACCATAGGAGATGTCTTGCGCTGCGAGGGTGAGTGCAATCTGTTCCATTCCTAAAATGCGCTGTAGATGGTGTAACCACCCTAGCTGCATTGGTATATATCCTGTGCCTTAGTGTGTTAAAATGTTCTGTAGGGCCACGCCTGAAGCCAGTCCTATCTGGCAACCCCTATGAGATTTGAGCTGGAATGTGAGTGCATTCGGGAACCTCAAAACTGTGTAGGCGGGAAACTTTGGAAGTTGAGTATCTAGATGTGTGTCAATACCATCTAGGATGGTCTTCCAGTACTTCATAAGTTTTGGGCAATCCCACAATAAGTGGAGCAGCATTCCAGGGGATCCACAACCCCTCCAGCAGTCCACCGTCCTCGCTGGATTACCCTTGTTTAAGTGAACTGGAGTTAAATACCAGTATGTGGCTATCTTGGTGGTGGTTTCAACACTAGCTACTTTGCGCGTGTCTCGCTCTATAGTATACCTCCTCCCACTCTTCATGTGTTAGCAATCACCCAAGTTTTACCTCCCACCTCTTCTGGCCCACCGTTTTAACAATTGTCGAAGCTTGATGGAGGATGCCGTATGGCTCAGTGACTAGACTTCTATTGTAGGTCTTCATTACCCACCATTTCACAAAATGTGTCAGATGTCTCTGCGCCCTGGGCCTGATGGTCGGGTGCATAATCCAGTGTCATACCTGGAAGTATCGCATCCTCTCCAATTCAGGGAGGCTGTAGTCAACACTGAGCTGGCTAAAGGATAACAGGCCATTTTCATCAAACAAATGTAAGATGGAGCGACATCTTGTGTGCTGCCATGTGGAGAACGCCACAGGGTCCATACCTGGCGCAAAATCTGCAGTGCCGACAAGCGGCATCAAAGGGGACGGAAACTAAGAAAGACCTCTGCACAAGCTCACTTGATCCCAGACTTCCATAGTGGCCCTGGTGTCTGGGGAGGAGTAAAGACTCCCCAGACAGTTTGATTTCTTAAGAAAGGGAATCTTCCATTAGTGTTGTCCTGCTACTGCCTTGTCAATAAATAGCCAATGTTTCTCTGATTACTCCCATCCCTACTCTATCAGATACCTAAGTTGTGCCGCCTGATAGTATTGCAAGAGATTCAGGATAGCCACTCCTCCCTCCACCAGGGGTCTGTAGCTGTGGTCCCACCACATCCGCGGACGGCCCCCTGCCCATACTAAGCTATTCAATTCCCTCTGAAGGGTTGGAATCATGCCTTTCAGAAGCATCACTGGTAAAGCCTGGAATAAAAACAGGATCTTAGGTAGGACAGTCATCTTGAGGGCTGCCACCCGGCCAAGCCAGGAAAGCCTGAAGTGTTTCCATAGGGTGAGATCCTGTTTAATCTGGAAGAGCAAGAGCTCGTAGTTTGAGTGACGCAGTCGCTGCTACTGAAGGGGGTAGTTGAATCCCCAGATAGGGAATAGAGGTTGCCGCCCATTGGATTGGATACAGCAGTGCAAGATGCACTACGGTCTCCTGACGGACAGAAAGGTGAAGGGCCTGCGATATGTTAACATTGACGCAAATCCCAGCCGCATAGCCAAAGGTCTCCACCTCTGCCAGAAAAGCCAGGAGGGCTGTGATCGGACTATCCAGTGCCACCCAGGCATCATCCGCATAAAGGCTGATAGTGTGTTCCATCCAGCCGACTTGGAACCCAGTGATAGCAGAGTGATCTCAGACCTATTGGGCCACAGGTTCCATGTAAAGGGCAAACAGCAGGGGCGAAAGAGGACACCCCTGCTGCGTGCCTCTGCCTATAGTGAAGGGTGCCGACGTATGTCCAAAGGCGTCTGCCGTAGGTGTCTGGAGTCTTTAGAGCTCATCCTCAGTCGCCGAGCTGCCGAGCGTGCACCATGTTTTCGATCGGCTGGCCGGTCGTCAGATTGTAGCTGTGAAACCCACCCTTTTCTGGGGATTCGCTGCATTCTTGGATTAACTGTTACAACCTCTGGGTATTACCTCCATCAATTTCACCGTTAACAGTCCTGAGGAGGCATCGGAGGGAAACTCTAGACAGGTGCGGCATCGAGCAGGTAGAGAAAGTTCTCACTCCGTCACCATCTTAGACCATGGCTACGATCTTAGAACACTTTGCAAGCTGTGTGTCACCATATTTCCTCGTTGTTTGAAACTATTACAAACCATGATGAGTGCAACAGGTAAACAAGGTGAGGGACCCCGAGAGACACCGATGTCATAGAAGATGCAGCAGTGATGATCGCAGGGGAAGATGACTGCCAGAAGCTGAGTGTGCCCTCTCAGGGCACTGGTGCCTTCAGCAATTATGCAGTCTGCCCAGCAGACGAGCGAGATGTCTTCTCCAAGCTGCTGAGCATGGTATTCCCTATCTGAATCTACTTCTCCTTCACTGTTTACATCTTTTTTTTGTGTGTGAGGGGGAAACTGAGCCAGTGCAGGGACCTCTGAGACCTAGAGATAAATAGGTGGTAAATGCTCAACCATTTGAAAATGTTGCTAATTTAATACTTAATAGGAACACTCACGTAATGTTATGTTAAATGTTATGTTAAAATTATTTTTATAGCCCTCGTTCACCAATCTGTTTCTTGCGTTGAGTATAGGAACAGAGCTACAGCACAAAATGTAATTTGTATGCTCGTGTAAAAAGCCGTCTTCAAAAGTTGTCTGAATCTAAGGAAATCAATAGTCATTCTGATGTTGAGTGGAAAATAATTCCAGAACCGAGGGGCCAATAAAGACAATCTAGAACCTCCTAGTCTCTTCTTCTTAAAGGGGGGGATAGCCAGAAGGTTGAGATGGGATGACATCAAGTTATGGGAGGAAGTAAACTTTTGAATTCGGAAATAAAAAAACTCAAGGCCTTTGCCACAGAGGGATTTAAAAATGATACATCAGGGGGCCGATTCCGATTCGGGCCGGAAAAAGCACCGACCGACTCGGATCCGGAAATTATACCGACCGACACGTACCTGTGGCGCCCGACACGCCAAGTACGATGCAATGCGTGCAAAATCCGACCGACACGTACCGAACCCAAGTCGAACGACCGAGCCGCACGGAAAACAGCAATCCGGTCGGAAAAACACGCGAATCCAACCGACCGACACGCACCCGGAACAAATCCGACCGAAACGTACACGCGAACTCCAAACCGCAAAGTACGATGCAAGGCGCGAAAACCACGAGCGAGTCGGACGGAGGACAAGCCGTACGACCGACATGCATACAAAACCGAGCCGAAGCAACACAAAACACCGCGACCGACGCGTACGCAGCATAGAAAACTGCACAAACACAGCGTGAACGAAACGGAGAATACCGTACGAGACAAATGCAGGGTCCGACTCGGTCACAAGAACGTTTCCAACATGCACAGACAGTACAAAGGAAAAATCACACAAAAAAAGGCCAAACAAGCAATTAATAAGCCAATAAATACTGGGGGTGGGGACAGAGAACAAAGACACACCCACAACTCCACCCATATAAAGGACACAAATCACAACCATGATCCTTTGCAAATGCCATTCCACTGCCAGCACCCAAGAGACAGCAACCACACACCCACAGCTCATCCCTCACACAAGCCACACACCATCAGCACACCAACAAATACCTACCTCACATACACCCAGCAAAACACACACTCACACACCCTCACCTGCACACCAACACACACATCACTCACCATCACCACCCATCACCATGCCCCCCAAGAAGAATCACAAGTTCCTAGATTGTGAATTGGAAGTCATGGTAGACGAGATCCTCAGGGTAGAGCCACAGCTGTTTGGCACACTGGTCCAACAGACCACCATCTCCCAGAAAACCAAGATGTGGGAGAGGATCATCAACAGGGTGAACGCACAATCACCATGTCTGCGCACAAAGACCGACATCCAGAACAGGTGGTATGACGTGCGCAGGAGGGTACGGGACCTGCTCAAGAAAGACTACTTCATCAGCCAATACACCGGCAGTGGCCCTCCTGCCAAGCCAATATACCTCAGGCCCTGGGAGGAGAAGGTGCGGGCCATCCTTCCGCCAGTGAGCGTATATGGACTAGAGAACATCCCAGAGCCTGGTGAGTACACAACAAATGTACACAATATACTGCCACAAAACACACACACATCACTGTCAAGGGGAGAGTCAAACCATGCACTCATAGCAATTACACAGCAACCAGAACAGAATCATCCCAAAATGTGTATGTCAGTCAGATAAACACAACACATGCCATCAAAAATGTCACATCCAACTGTGCCATCACATGTACAAACACAACTACAACTACAGCTAGGCAGTGGCACAAATAGAACTAACAAACACATCCAGACATGTAGCCACCACAACAACACCAACACACAGTGAAGACCACTCAAAGGAAGGAATTCTGTGTATGCTGGCCAAGTCAGTGTAGCCAATAGCATCATGGGAGTCGCAGTCACACATATTGCCCCCCCCCACAACTGTCCCATCAACACCACCATGAACCATGCGCACATCACAGGGAGTGGAGAAGGACTCACAAGATGGCTGACACTGGCAACTGCTGTGGGGAGCACAAGGCCCAGCAGGCAACTGTGCACCAACAAACAGCAGGACACCACTGACTGACATCCTGAGAGACAACTTCCACTCCCTGCAATGCAAGCACGTTCCATGGTGGGATATCTGGCTGGCTGGGTGGGAAGGAGGACTTGCAGCACTGACCATATTCACAAGCACCTCCCCTCACACACCCCCTCAACACAAACTCCACAGAACCCACCTGGTAGAATGCAATGCCCCCCATCCTAACACAAGATCCCACAAAGAACCACCACCCTGGGTTATGTTGTGTGAAGCACAGGGACACTCTTGGGACTGTTAGCCAAACAACTGCCAGGACAACACTCCCAGCCATCCTGTCAGCACAGCCAGCCCACCCCACAGGGAAGCAGAGTCAAAAGGAAGGAAGCATGGGCATGCTGGGAAGGGGGTGGAGGCAATAGCATGATGGGAGTCGTAGTCACTGATATTGGTCACCCCCACAACTGTCCCATCAACACCACCCTGAACCATGCTCACATCACAGGGAGTGGAGAAGGACTCACAAGATGGCTGACACTGGCTACTGCTGTGGGGAGCACAAGGCCCTGCTGGCAACTGTGCACCAACAAACAGCAGGACACCACTGACTGACATCCTGAGAGACAACTTCCACTCCCTGCAATGCAAGCACGTTCCATGGTGGGACATCTGGCTGGCTGGGTGGGAAGGAGGACTTGCAGCACTGACCATAGTCACAAGCACCTCCCCTCACACACCCCCCTCAACACAAACTCCACAGAACCCACCTGGTAGAATGCAATGCCCCCCATCCTAACACAAGATCCCACAAAGAACCACCACCCTGGGTTATGTTGTGTGAAGCACAGGGACACTCTTGGGACTGTTAGCCAAACAACTGCCAGGACAACACTCCCAGCCATCCTGTCAGCACAGCCAGCCCACCCCACAGGGAAGCAGAGTCAAAAGGAAGGAAGCATGGGCATGCTGGGAAGGGGGTGGAGGCAATAGCATGATGGGAGTCGTAGTCACAGCTCTACATCCCCCACCACATGGCCCAGCAAGCTCACACTCACGCATGCACATCCCACAGAGAGTGGAAAGGCCCATCAAAGATGTCTGACACTGTTGCTGTGTCGTGGGGAGCACAAGGGCATGCTGGGAACTGCACACCAACCAACAGCAGGACACCACTGTCAGCCATCTAGCCATTGCTCACACACCCACACATACTGAACTCCCCACAAAAGCAAGTAAGTTTGGGAATGCTGGAAAGTGGGGTGGAGGCAATAGCATGATGGGAGTGGCAGTCACTGATATTGGTCACCCCCACAACTGTCCCATCAACACCACCCTGAACCATGCTCACATCACAGGGAGTGGAGAAGGACTCACAAGATGGCTGACACTGGCTACTGCTGTGGGGAGCACAAGGCCCTGCTGGCAACTGTGCACCAACAAACAGCAGGACACCACTGACTGACATCCTGAGAGACAACTTCCACTCCCTGCAATGCAAGCACAGTCCATGGTGGGATAACTGGCTGGCTGGGTGGGTGGGAAGGAGGACTTGCAGCACTGACCATAGTCACAAGCACCTCCCCTCACACCCCCCTCAACACAAACTCCACAGAACCCACCTGGTAGAATGCAATGCCCCCCATCCTAACACAAGATCCCACAAAGAACCACCACCCTGGGTTATGTTGTGTGAAGCACAGGGACACTCTTGGGACTCTTAGCCAAAAACTGCCAGGACAACACTCCCAGCCATCCTGTCAGCACAGCCAGCCCACCCCACAGGGAAGCAGAGTCAAAAGGAAGGAAGCATGGGCATGCTGGGAAGGGGGTGGAGGCAATAGCATGATGGGAGTCGTAGTCACTGATATTGGTCACCCCCACAACTGTCCCATCAACACCACCCTGAACCATGCTCACATCACAGGGAGTGGAGAAGGACTCACAAGATGGCTGACACTGGCTACTGCTGTGGGGAGCACAAGGCCCTGCTGGCAACTGTGCACCAACAAACAGCAGGACACCACTGACTGACATCCTGAGAGACAACTTCCACTCCCTGCAATGCAAGCACAGTCCATGGTGGGATAACTGACTGGCTGGGTGGGTGGGAAGGAGGGCCGGCTGTCAACCAAACACAACCAATGCAGACCATGTTCACACCCCAAAAAATACATAGAAATGCCCAAATAATGCAGGACAATGTGCCACACCAATATCAACCCCTGACTGTGACGACTTAGGACAATGCAATGTACAGGCCCGCACCCAGAGGCACAGTCACAACTGTCATGTGTGTCAACCATTGATGCCTGCAGAAACATAACATACATTGTGTGTGTCTCCCAAAAACAGGTGATGATGGGGACACAGCAGCAGACGCTGAGGAGTCCCAGGCTCAAGAGGATGCGGAGCTCACTGGCGTCGTACAGCCTCTGCCCTCCTCGGACGAAGAAGACCAACCTGGCACATCCGGTGCATGTCTACATGCAGCACCAGCAAGACCACCAGCTGCAGCACCAGCAGGACCACCAGCTGCACCCCTGCACCCACCCCTCCAACGACTGTCACCACAAATACCATCCCTGCCGACATGGACAGAACAAGGAGCAACACCAGCACAGGGACCCTGGACCAACCTGGGGCCATGGACACCACCACCACCACCAACCCCCAAGGTGGACCAGGGTCATCTGTGCGTGCCACTGCACGCACTGCACATGTCAGCAGGGGTGGTGGGAGGGGTGGGAGACAGAGGTCGCTGCTTGCAGAGGTTGCTGGTGTGCATGATGACCCACAACTGGTACGCATAGCTGATGCGTACCAGTCCAGCACCGGAGACCTCAGCCAGGTAGTGGGGCTCCTCAGAGACATGAAACAGCAGGAGGCTGCCCATCATGCCCGCTTGGACTCTCACATGTCCCACGTGGAGTCACACATGTCCCGCGTGGACTCACACATGTCCCGCGTGGAGTCCAAGTGGGATGCACTGCATGAGATGACGGCGGTGCACAGGGACATTTTACAATGCCTCCGCCAGATGAACAGCAACCAGTCCACACCTCCCTTTGTGCCAACAACATCTGGTGCTGCCCAAACTGCAACTGCCACAGGGAGGGAGGATGACTCTGGCGGAGAGTCCCCTGCACCGCAGCAGCCTGTACTAGAGGGGCCCCCCCAAGAAGAGGGGTCGTCCGAAGAGGGGCAAGTGAGAGGCCGATGGCCAAGCGCAACTCCCAGGAAGCCTGAACCTGTTCTGGATGTTCACCTTTGTGCACAGACTGTTCACCCTGTTGACGGCAACACTACTCCCACACATTGCATGGGGAGTACAAGTTGGACCAATGTGTCAGACAACTGTGGCCCCGATACTGGGGATTCTGTCTACCAGGACTTTCAATTCACCTAGGAACTTCTGATTGCAAGATTTATGTACAGCACTACCCATCCTATGCACTATTCACACAAATGTATCACAATAAACACACTAATACACCATACTTGCCTCTGTTGTGATTCCAACGTGGGTGCTGTTATGGGGATGATGAACTGCAAAATTACACTGTGTATGCGAACTGCAACAGCAAGTACAACACAGGCATGTGAGTAAAGGCAACGTGACACATATGAGGGAGACACACCACCAGGGCTACACAACACATACACACCTAGGCCATCTGACTCATTGCCTACACTGATGTTGCCAGGGAAGACGGTGCAATGCACAGACACCACACCCATTCCCAGTTGTAGTCAAGTAGCCGACAGGTGCAGTAAGCAAATGGCAGTCAAATGTGTGACCACAGACAACGCACATCACAAAGTGAAGCACAGGTTTATTACACAGTTGCAACATGTCGTAACCACTACAGATGCAAGGTAATCCCACCTGGCAGCGGGCACACAGTCAACAACTGTAGACGGAAGGAAGTCCATGGGTGTGGCACACATCACCTGTAGGGACACAACAGCTACCAGCCTGGAAGTGCAATCACGTCGTCGGTGGACACAGTTGACCAAACGAATCTGAAAGTACCCTGTGAAGGACAGAAATGACACACAGTCAAAAGCAATGGAGTACAGGACAGAACAGCAAAACTCATGCACAATACATGTTACAAGATACCCACCCAGAACCAAGTTAGCATGTCAACACTGTTGGGGAGTACAGCCCACCTGTAAGCACACATCGCAACACACATCCAGTCAAGTAGCCCATGGACACACTCCAACAGCACCAGAGCACCACCTACACATATCATGCCAACTCACATCATTGACATGACACCTCAGGATACTCACATTCAGCTGAAGAAGTTGGTGATGAGCTGTGTGCGGACATCACCCTCATCATCATCATCATCATCGTCACTGGCATCATGGTCTAGGCCAGGATCCTCCACAGGTGGCGGATGTTGGTCATTGTCATCCTGGATGAGAGGCAACTCCTTCCGCACTGCCAGGTTGTGGAGCATGCAGCAGACGATGATAATCTTGCACACTTTCGCAGGGGCATATGGGAGGGACCCTCCGGTCTTGTCCAGGCAGCGGAAGCGGCTCTTCAGGAGACCAAATGTCCGCTCAATCACTCTCCTGGTCCGACCATGTGCCTCATTGTAGCGCATCTGGGCTGGTGTCACAGGGTTCCTGAGGGGTGTCAGCAACCACGGCATGTTGGGGTATCCCGAGTCACCTACGGACAGACAAGTGCACATTAGCTGACTTGGAAAAGTGGGCGGAATACTACAGATCAGATCACACACAATGGCACAAAGTCAGTACACACCGACAAGCCAGGCACGCTGGTTCTGCATCTGTGCCATCATCCTGGGGATGCGACTACTCCTCATCACAAAGGCATCGTGTGCTGAACCAGGGAAACGGGCACACACGTGTGTGATGGTCATGTCTGCAAGACACACCACCAGTGCATTGACCGAGTGGTAGTGCTTGCGGTTCCTGTAGGCCTGCTCCTGGGCCTGTGGTGGTACCAAAGCCACATGTGTCCCATCAATGGAGCCAATGACATGCAGTATCCTCCCCAGGGCATAAAAGTCACTCTTCACGTCAGTGAGTCGTCGCAGTCTAGGGAAATAGATGTACCGGTCCAGGAATAGCAACATTGCCGCCAAAACATCGCGGAGCACACGGCTCAACATGGTCTGTGACATCCCACCAGCAGTCGCCACAGTATGTTGGAAGGTACCGGTGGCAAAGAAGTGTAGGGCTGCCATCACCTTCACCTTGGGGGTCAGCGCTGTAGGATACGGCCGGCCAGGCTGCAAATGTGGGGACAACTGCACTGCCAAATCCTCAATCAGCTGCCTGGTGAAGCGGTACCGTCGGATGCTGTCCCGTTCCACCATCGTTGCCAGGTCTGGGAATGGTCAATGGACAGCAGGAGCCCTGCAGTGCAGAGGAGAAGTAAGCAAGATTGTCAGTCACCCCACATATGCGGCATTGAACACACTCAATATCCCAACATACATCATTATGAGGCACAACTACATGAAGTGTGCAGTTCCGTAAGGACATGTATGGTACATACATGGCCAACATCTGTCAACACGGTCCAACAGGTGGCATCAATTAGTCCCAGGTTGGCCCATTGGATATCATGAGGCCGTGTCACAGTTCCCATCTCCTGCTGCCGTGTCACAATCACCCCCACAGTGACATGTGAGGACAGATGTGCCCCAGGCACCACAGCTCAATGACAGGTACATTCCCAGGGACCCTGTATTGACACATGGACACTGGCATTACATGGAGTATCATGTATACACCACAGCAAAACAACCATGACCCCCACAGGTAGTGGTCCCACTTGCCACGGCAGGACAGACATGGACGTCTGTGACACACACACGCACAACATCAAAGTCCATGCACACACAACGTGGATGTGGAGACTGTCTCCCATTGTGCACATGAAATCAGAGACATTGTAAACACTACATGCACAAAGACTGTGGAGGACCATCACTATTGTGCCACTGGGACACCCTGGCTCAAACATACCGTCCCACATGGGACTCACGGGGTATGTGACATGACATACACATACACCACCGTGAAATGTGACCATGGCACATGCACAGATATGAACAGTTGCACATCACAGTGGTCATGTACACGTAACACCCAGGATCCTGTCCCCATGAACACGTGCACAGCCTGGGGGTGGCTGCCCACAGGTGACACCCACAGGACAACATGTACACCAACATACACACAATAGGAAATGCAGCCTTACATGCCTTATGATAAAGTTTGGACAGGCTGTCGTGATGTAGGTGTGCCCCTCACTCCCTGGGAGCTATCTGTGGCTGGCATATGTCCATCTGAGACAGGCATGCTGACATATGCCAGTCACATGTACAGTGATGCGTTGAACAGTAATGGACCGATCGGTGCCCCCGGCCGGCCCATTGCATTCAATGTGTGCGGGTACGCGTTGTACCCCTGTACGCGTTGAACTGCAATGGACCGATCGGTGCCCCCGGCCGGCCCATTGCATTCAATGTGTGCGGGTACGCGTTGTACCCCTATACGCGTTGGACCCCTGTACGCGTTGAACTGCAATGGACCGATCGGTGCCCCCGGCCGGCCCATTGCATTCAATGTGTGCGGGTACGCGTTGTACCCCTGTACGCGTTGAACTGCAATGGACCGATCGGTGCCCCCGGCCGGCCCATTGCATTCAATGTGTGCGGGTACGCGTTGTACCCCTGTACGCGTTGTACTGCAATGGACCGATCGGTGCCCCCGGCCGGCCCATTGCATTCAATGTGTGCGGGTACGCGTTGTACCCCTGTACGCGTTGAACTGCAATGGACCGATCGGTGCCCCGGCCGGCCCATTGCATTCAATGTGTGCGGGTACGCGTTGTACCCCTGTACGCGTTGGACCCCTGTACGCGTTGAACAGCAATGGACCGATCGGTGCCCCCGGCCGGCCCATTGCATTCAATGTGTGCGGGTACGCGTTGTACCCCTGTACGCGTTGAACTGCAATGGACCGATCGGTGCCCCCGGCCGGCCCATTGCATTCAATGTGTGCGGGTACGCGTTGTACCCCTGTACGCGTTGTACTGCAATGGACCGATCGGTGCCCCCGGCCGGCCCATTGCATTCAATGTGCGCGGGCACGCGTTGTACCCTGTACGCGTTGAACTGCAATGGACCGATCGGTGCCCCCGGCCGGCCCATTGCATTCAATGTGTGCGGGTACGCGTTGTACCCCTGTACGCGTTGTACTGCAATGGACCGATCGGTGCCCCCGGCCGGCCCATTGCATTCAATGTGTGCGGGTACGTGTTGTACCCCTGTACGCGTTGTACTGCAATGGACCGATCGGTGCCCCCGGCCGGCCCATTGCATTCAATGTGTGCGGGTACGCGTTGTACCCCTGTACGCGTTGTACCCCTGTACGCGTTGTACTGCAATGGACCAATCGGTGCCCCCGGCCGGCCCATTGCATTCAATGTGTGCGGGTACGCGTTGTACCCCTGTACGCGTTGAACTGCAATGGACCGATCGGTGCCCCCTGCCGGCCCATTGCATTCAATGTGTGCGGGTACGCGTTGTACCCCTGTACGCGTTGTACTGCAATGGACCGATCGGTGCCCCCGGCCGCCCATTGCATTCAATGTGTGCGGGTACGCGTTGTACCCCTGTACGCGTTGTACCCCTGTACGAGTTGTACTGCAATGGACCGATCGGTGCCCCCGGCCGGCCCATTGCATTCAATGTGTGCGGGTACGCGTTGTACCCCTGTACGCGTTGTACCGCAATGGACCGATCGGTGCGCACCCATTGACAATGGCCTTGCCTGGCAACGGACGCGTTTTCGAATTTCGAACGAGTCGGTTGCTGGAAATTCAGTTGGTCACCCACAACAATGTTGCAAAATCATGTATGTCATGAAGTTGAAGATTTGAAGGATGCTGTGGGCGTGTTTTGGTACTGCTATTCCATGGATTGGCCAGATTCAGAAGATGCAAACGACTTGGACCTATCACTTTGGACACAAGGGACAGTATCTGCCTCTCCAGCACATATATATTGCTGGCTGTTCCCCTGAGAGCTCACTTGCCTGCACTACATGCTCCAGGACGACATCTGCCACTGCACTGCTGATGTCTCTGCCCCTCTGGACCCTGCAATGGCACGTACTGTGGAGAGAGCCCCAGCCTTCAGCCTTGAGGCGAACCAGGCCCTCCTGGACAGCCTACTTCCACAGTACAGCAAGCTGTATGGGACACCAGGGGAGCAGGTGAGTGTTCTGTGCACTGCCTTTCTGAATGTGCATATTGTCTGACTAGCAAGGCTGAAAGTCTGCACGCCACTGTCTAGCAAGCTCACTGAGTAGTTGTCACCCCCCATAGTGTGTAGTGACATGCACTGGACAGGTATGGTGCAGTGACAGTGCATTTGAACAAGGTTTTACTTCCCATGCAATGATACCATGTAGTGACGTCTGGCAAATTGTCCATGGGCAGCTTTGCACTGCCTGTGTACATCATGTGCCCCTGTGATTGAGACATGTATATACAACTGTGTCATGCACGGATATGTTGCATGTGTAGTAATGGCCTTTTCACTTTGTCATCCTGACAGGTTAATGCCCATCGGAAGCAGGAGATCTGGAAGGACATCGTCCGGGCTGTCCGGTCCGTGGGGGTCTACAAGCGCCGGATCCGCAACTGCCAGAAGAGGTGGCAGGACCTTCGGGGCTGGACCCGGAGGATTGCACGGGTCCAGCTGAAGCTGTCGCCTCCTCGCAGGAGGGGCGGAACACGGACCCTGACCCCCCACATGCTCCAGATCCTGGCGGTGGTGTTTCCAGACCTGGATGGGCAGCTGAAGGCCAGACAGCAGCAAGGAGGGGGTGAGTCAAAGACTGCACTGTGAACTCTGTATTACATGCTGTGTGCCCTCCTCTGGCCTGGTTCAACTGCCACAGTGCAGCAGTCATGTTGTCCAGGAGCCATGTCCCTCTATTGTGCACTGCCCACTGCTCATCTGATACCCAGGTATGGCCCTTACATTCAGGGAATTGTGTCACTTGGGACTGTGTCCTTGCAGTTTGCTTCACTAAAGGTGGGGGACAGCATCTGTTTCCCTAACTCTGTTGTGGGCATCATGGGTGGGTCCATTGTTCACACTACGCCTGTGTTCGGACATGTAATCTGCGTGTTGCTTTGATATGCGGTCCACTTGCTGAGCTGAGCCACCACATGTGCCTGGGGTATGTGGCACACGCCCATGCAGCGGGTGGGAACAATGTTTGGGCCCCAGGAGTGTGCAGATTACGTGTGTCACACATACATAGCCAGCTATCCACTGTCCAGGGCTCATCCCTCATTCATGTGGAGCAGGACAGTCATGCCTACTCCAGGCCATGCAATGCACTCTGTACTCCCACTCCCGTGTATCAGCTGACACATTGTGCGCAGTGATTTGACCCCTCAGGTGTCTGCCTCTGTGTCAGTGTGCTGTGGATTAGTTGCCAGGACTGCTGGGGTGTTTCTTGGTAGGGGCTCAGCATGCCCCTGGAGATGTGACCATAGGAGACGATACTTGTGTGTCACATAGGTGTTTGATCAGCTGCCCGTGCAGACTGGGGTATGCGAAAGTGAAGTTCAGGCAGCTGTTCCCCATTCACAGCAGATTGTGAGGGGCTCAGGTTCAGAGGGTAGTGTCACAGGTCTCCCATATGTCCAATAGGTATGACCTGGACAGATGAGGGTTAAGATGATGTGTTGTGTGGGGGATGTACATGTGCACTTGTGCAGCTCCAGGACTTGCATTCCCCATGACCTACTATTGTGACACAGTGCATAGTGTTGTTGTCTGGCTGCCAAGTCATACATCACTGAGACAGTGATGTATGACTTAGCAGTCATGCCTCTGCCATGGCATGTGTCTACTTATTGGTGATCCTGCAGGGGAGTGACATGTGCTACATGCACACCATTGTGGCGATGGCTATCAGGACATGGGTGCATCATGGTGTCTGTCGCTGGTATGCATCACATGCATTTCCTATTTGACTCTGGGCATCCCTTTCATCCGGAAACCTGTACTGACTCAGTGGCAAGAGCTGTGATGTGTGCATGTCCACATGCCACACCGTGTCCTCTGCACTGTCCAACTACTGTGTACTTGGTGCATGTGTCCACACTGGGGTGTTGCAATCCAACAGACACCAGACAGATGGGTGCAAGGGCATGTGGGATGTGAGTGCCATGCTTGGCATCAGACTGACAATTGGCTTCTCCTGTTCAGTTAGGGCACTTTTAGCAATGTACAACTAATGATGCTAGGGCTTGCTCTGTAATGTGCTGTGCTCACAGTGGTGTGTGCGTTTGGTGCAGGGCTGATGTCTGACTGTTTCCCCATTGTTTGCAGATACATCCACGGCCACGGAAGGGGACAGCTCCACGGACCAGGAGGAGCCAGAGAGCCAGACTGGGTCAGAAGCCGAGGAGTGGTCGGAGGGACCCAGTGGCACAGAGGGCGAGGGGAGCCACACCGAGGAGTCCTCAGCACCATCCACCTCAGCTGAGGACCAGAGCAACTCAGAGGATGACTCCCTTAAGGAGGCGGGTGTCAGCAGCCACCACACCCCAGCTAGTGTTGCTGTCCCCGCCACCACCAGCACCACCACCGCCCTCCCATCGGCTCCCATTCCCCAGGTCCGTGGAGGCTCCCATGTTCGGGAGCGTGTCTCCTTTGGGCCAGGCACCGCACCCCCTGCCCCTGTGTCCCCTGCTGCCCTGAGTGAGGAGTCTGTGTACCTCCTTCGCCAGCTCCATGTAGGGCAGACAGCCATGCTGAGTGTCCTCCATGCGCACACCGCTCTGTTGACTCAGCTGGTGTCGTTCATGGAGGGCATCTCATCGGGCATGTCTGACCTACAGAGGGGCAATAGGTCCATGGACTCCTCCCTGACGGCAGCAGTGTCCCTCCTCAGACAGTCCCTCACCCCTCCTGCCTCTGCTCCATCCACACTCCCCAGCACCTTACCCGTCCCAAGCACACACACACCGGCACAGGCACACACCAGCACACACACGTCCAGCACATAGACACACACGCCACAAACAAAACGCACACGCACGCACAGTCAGGGGACTGAAACCAGACTCACAGGGGATGGGGCCCTGGTACACACACACGCATCCACGGGCACTGCGCAGTCCTCAGTTGCCTCTCCCTCCAAAACACCCTCCCTTGCCTCACCTGCAACCCCAAAGACCCAGCGCCTCTTCCTCAGTGACCTCGGCCTCTTCCCCTCCGATCCAGCTGCTCCAGCATCCAGGGGGAAGAGGAAGCCCCCCACACGGAGCAGAGTGCCCCTCGCCCCCGGACACCCTCCCCCAGGCGCAGACAGACTGAGGCCCCCACCCGCAAGTCCCCCCGGAGTGGTAAGAGCAAGACCCCGCCGCCGCCCTGCAGCTCCAGCACCAGGTCTCCTTCCTCCATCCCTCAGGCCCCCACTCCACAGGTGCCCCCACCACACCCTGCCCCAGGTTCCCCCACCCACAGATATACCATCCCCAAGAGGATCCGGCCTTCTCCCCTGGCACTTGCTCTCCCGGCACCACACCCCCCGCTGCGCTTGTCTGTGCCACTGATGTGGTGAGGGTGTCCTCCCCCTCTGTCCAGCCCACCTTGCCTGTTCCCCATTCTCCTCCCCTGGTGGTAGGCACTGCAGTGGAGTCCACTACCACCCTGTCTGACTTGGGCACTGCAGTGGTGGACCTGTCCACTCCATCTGCAGGGTCCACTGCAGTCGTGCCGGCACCCACAACATCTGAGTCATGCCCCCCAGTTGTGCCGGCACACACCATGTCAGACACCTCCACTGCAGTTGTCAGTGGCTCTCCAGCACCCACCACCCCTTCCCTGCTTGCTCCTGGTGAGCCCTGATCCTGTCCCTGCGGTGCCTGGCCTACCCCCCGGTTGCCCCTCCTAGTGGATTGTCCCTGGTTTTGTGCAGGCATGCGTAGGGTGACATCTGCCACTGTCACCCTGTTTGGACTTTTACAATGGACTGGCCATTGGCCTTTGTGTTTTTTCTGGACTTTGTTTTCATTCCACACATATGCTGAATAAAGCAACTTTCTGTTCTCTAGTGCTTATGCTTCTGATGTACATGTTGTTGATGATGCTAACCATGCCCTTGCTGCAGTGATGGTGATATTTGGTCTCATGATAATGAAGTGTTACTGTGCAGGAACCCATGTGGTCCAGGGGGAATGTGTCCTATCCTGTGGTGTATCCATGTCATCCATAGCAGCATCTGAGGGTGTCATGTGTTCAGTATTTGGCAATGGGATTTCCTACTTAGATTAGCTATTTCACATCTGTGGCTTCCACCCCTGCACATCTGTTGTGCCTGCCATTGTTCAATTCGTCTACTTCCCTGACCGTGTGGCCATCTCCACTGGACATGCAGGTTTGGGCATCAATGGGGAAGGACTCATCTGTGTTGTCAGTGCAACATTGCTATACAAGTGTGTTGGATCTGTGCTGATGATTCCGTTGGCACTTCCATGACCAGGCTGATGTTACGGGAGCCCTCATTTGGTGCTAATTGTTGATTGTGTGACCAAGTGCTCAGCTGACATGATGGGGCCCTACTGAGGCAACATATGGCACAGCTTTCCTCACACAGGAGTGGAGTCCCCTCATGGCAGTGTGTACTCCTGTGACATTGCCTGCGCCCAAGGTGTGTGTTGTATGTGCATGTCTGTGTGTTCACTTCCGTTTAGCTGTGCATGCTGTGATCCCTAGTGTTGTACCTGTTTGTGATGCTAGCTGAGTTGACCTATGTTCCCCCAAAGTCTTCTCCCTGGGTTCTCTGTGATGTGGGTGCATGGCACATTACTGGTCATCAGGGTGTCACCCATAGGTGTGTTTGCTGTCAGGGCTGAGTTTGTGTGCAGACGCAGATGGGTCACAGTCAGGTTTCCCCTTGGCACTTGTTGTTTGCCCCTGTCATGTGATTTCCAGTTTGTGTTATCTTTCAGTGATTGTGACACGTTGTGTGTGTGACTGCTGGCACTCCTCAGGGTCCGGGCTGCAATGTTGGTTGTTGTCTATGTGTGTTCTTTGTGGGTGACCTTGGCTTCTTCATTGGTGTGTGACTGTGGATGGGATCCCATTGGTTGGTGTGGTATTGCCGTCATGTCCATGTACAGCGTAGTGTGCAGTGTGTCAGACATTCAGGAGTCTTGTTGAGTGGCCATGTGTGATGTGTTTCTGCACCTTGGTTCCCACCCACCACCATGGAATAGTCATGGGTGCATGTGCAATGTCACCAGTGCATGTGTACTTCACTGCTGCACATTGTTGGAGGTCGAGGGGTGTGGTGTTGAGTGTGTGCAGATGAGAGTTGTTGCCCGGCTAGGCCCCTGCCTCCATGTTGGCCTTGGCTTACTGGCCATGCTGATTGATTTGTGCTTGTGTAGGTGTGATGGTAGTTAGTTGCTCAGGACACATGACTGTGGTTCACAGTGTGAACCACATTTAGCTTTGTCATCACAGTGGGATTGTAATGCAGCCCAGGGTCACCACATTGTGGGGGCCCTGGGGGTGGTGCTGTGGTGTGTCTGTGTCTTGCTGTGTCAGTTGCTGTCCCTACGTGCCTGTGTGACATGTGTGATTTGTGCTCCCTCTCATCTGACAATGCCTGCTTGCCCACATAGGGGATTTGGATCCATGAGTTACCTTTGTGTGGCACTGTATGCACATCTGTATGATTGGTATTCAGGTCTCCTCATGTGTTGTGTGGTTGCCTGGGGACACTGGCACCCCCCTCACCTGTTGTGTATGATGTGCAGTGTGGGTCTGCCTGTTTGTGTTTGTGCATCTGCACCACTGCATTGGCATATCTTGGGTGTGCCATTGGCTGTATGTAGTTTTGTGGGTTTCCCCTGCTGTCCCTGGGACTCCTAGGTCATCGGTCAGCACAATGATCATGGTTTGTGTGTCCCATTGCTGCCATGGTATGGTATCTGTTCACCTCACATCTGCAGTCTCCACAGGGTATCTGCATTTGTGTGCCCATTGGTGCAAATATGTGGGTCTGCATTCTGATGGTCACTTCTGTCATTGTGTCATTGATGAATGTTGACGGTGTCAGCCCCCATGGGTGTTGTTTGTCTGCACATGGCCAAAGGTATGTCTTATTTGCACTGCAGTATTTGGCTCACCCAATTTATGTTGCAATGGGACACATACACTACTTTGCCACTGATGTGTTTTTTGTTCTGTGACCAGGAATCGTCCAAGCAGTTTGGCAGTTGCACCTCTTTCTTTGTCAACACTTACCTTTTGGTCACTGTGATGATGGGGGTTTGGACCCCATTGCCACAATGTTCAAAATGTGCTTCAGCTATGGACCCCACACTTACATTTTGGTCACTGTGATGATGGGGGTTTGGACCCCATTGCCACAATGTTCAAAATGTGCTTCAGCTATGGACCCCACACTTACATTTTGGTCACTGTGATGATGGGGGTTTGGACCCCATTGCCACAATGTTCAAAATGTGCTTCAGCTATGGACCCCACACTTACCTTTTGGTCACTGTGGTGATGGGGGTTTAGACCCCATTGCCACAATGTTCAAAATGTGCGTCAGCTATGGGCCCCACACTTACATTTTGGTCACTGTGATGATGGGGGTTTGGACCCCATTGCCACAATGGTCATGGCCTGCTTGCATTGTGGGTGCCACACACATATATGTGTGGCACATGTGCTAGGGGTCACATTGTATGTTCAAAGTCATGTTCGGTGTTGTAGGCATTTGACACAGTCTACACACGCTTGTCATGGTGTTGGGGGATGTCTTCTTCTTGCATTCCCTAGGTTGTGGTGTGCTGGTTGTGTCATGCATTGTCCATCCTATGAGTGGGGGTGGTAGTAGTGGTTGGCATCCAGCCCCCTGGCTGAGGGTGGTAGTAGTGGTAGGCATCCAGCCCCCTGGCTAAGGGTGGTGGTAGGCATCCAGCCCCCCTGGGTGTGGGTGGTAGTAGTGGTAGGCATCCAGCCCCCCCTGGCTGAGGGTGGTAGTAGTGGTTGGCATCCAGCCCCCCCTGGGTGAGGGTGGTAGTAGTGGTAGGCATCCAGCCCCCCTGGCTCAGGGTGGTAGTAGTGGTAGGCATCCAGCCCCCCTGGCTCAGGGTGGTAGTAGTGGTAGGCATCCAGCCCCCCTGGGTGAGGGTGGTAGTAGTGGTAGGCATCCAGCCCCCTGGCTAAGGGTGGTGGTAGGCATCCAGCCCCCCTGGGTGAGGGTGGTAGTAGTGGTAGGCATCCAGCCCCCCTGGCTCAGGGTGGTAGTAGTGGTAGGCATCCAGCCCCCCTGGGTGAGGGTGGTAGTAGTGGTGGGCATCCAGCCCCCCTGGCTCAGGGTGGTAGTAGTGGTAGGCATCCAGCCCCCCTGGGTGAGGGTGGTAGTAGTGGTAGGCATCCAGCCCCCCCTGGCTAAGGGTGGTGGTAGGCATCCAGCCCCCCCTAGGTGAGGGTGGTAGTAGTGGTAGGCATCCAGCCCCCCCTGGGTGAGGGTGGTAGTAGTGGTAGGCATCCAGCCCCCCCTGGCTCAGGGTGGTAGTAGTGGTAGGCATCCAGCCCCCTGGGTGAGGGTGGTAGTAGTGGTGGGCATCCAGCCCCCCTGGCTCAGGGTGGTGGTAGGCATCCTGCCCCCCTGGGTAGGGGTGGTGGTGCGCATTCAGGCCCCTGTGTGCATATGTGGCATTGGTGATGGGCATCCCGCCCCTATGGTGCTGCTGTTGCTGGTGTAAGTATATTCTGCATCCCTCTGTGTGTGTGTGATGTGTCGTGTACGTGTTGTATGTGTTTTGTGGTTGGTGTCTGACTTACCTTCTGCGCCGTACGCGTCCGTGCCTGTTCCGGTAGTAAATGTAGAATATTGGTATGATCGGGACGAAGGGATTCATGGTTGGTTCGTGTCGTTCGTCCTTCTCGTCGCTTTGCGTCGTCCTCGTCGCTTCGCGTCGTCCTCGTCGCTGGCGTGTTCGTCTCGTAGCCGTGGATCGTGTTGTGGCGCGAATCGGAGCTTATATGCGCCTCTCCCGGATGCTTTGACGTGCCGTGCGTAGCGACGGGTTCGGCGCGTACGGAAAGCGCATCGTACTTGTTCGGCCGGACGGAGCTGCATTTTCCCTTCCGTGCGACTCGATTCAGCGTTTCCGGATTCGCCTCGGTCGGGGAACAGGACCTGGTTTGGGTGAGTACGGCTCGGCCGGATTCTGTGCTGTTGTGCGCATCGTACTTACTCGTTCGGTGTGCTGTACGGATCGGTCGGGAAACAGGCTTTCGCATGGCTTTTTTCCCGACCGAATGGTATTGGGTGCGCCTCCGACGAGATCGGAATCGGCCCCTCGGTCTTAAAGGCTACGCACTGTTTCTTTTTTGTGTTCAAAATATTTTATTAAATTTTTGATAAGAGAAAACATACAAAAAAGAGCTCCGAAAAGGTACAAACATTTATCCAATAAAATAATATGTAAGTAGATAAACATTATAATTCATAAATGGGCATCAAGAATATTTTATAAAGTACCTATAACACAAAAATCATATCACAGTAAAAGAAATGAAAAGTACAACATCATATTTCTATATCTGTAACTTTATAGAGCTACTAAGTTAAGTATTAAGCCTAACCATAGAAAGTTATACTATACTAACACTTACTAAAGATTTAAACCTAAATAATCATTAATTGGTTTCCAAACATTTTGATAATTTGGAGTATTATGAATGATACCAGATAATGTCAAATTAGCACCTCTTCTAGTAAAAATTATCCAAGCCCACCATGCATGAAATGATAATAATGAGGTATCTTTCCAATTAGTTTAAAGCTACGGTCATTAGGAAATCAAAAAGTTTATTGTTCAGCAGAGACATTTTAGTGGAGAGAGAAGAGGATTTACAAATATTCTATAGTATATGATAAAGTATCTGTAACATTCAATATATGAGTAGTTATCTGCCAAACTTCATCCCACAACTTCTTAACGGTATGACAACCATATAACATATGTCTTAACGAACCTATATTTAAAGAATAGTTCCAACAAGTGGAAGATTTTAAAAGTTTTGCATTATATAATTTTAAGGGGGTCCACAGATAATTAAAAAGTATAAAGGAATTAGTTTGAGATAAAGTTACAGGCAACCACCCCGAGACAGAATTCAACCGAATCTTCCGCCATATATCCAAAGATAAAGACAAACCTAATTCTTTATTTCAAAGGTAGAAAGAAAATTGATATTACCCCCATCAGAATTGTTTAATTTTTTATATAACAATCACACAACATGGGCTGAAGATGCTATTGTTTGGAGATACACTTCTAAATCAGAAGAAGCGATTGAAGGAAAGTCATTCGGGAATGAATCAAGAATAGAGTTATATAGCAATTCACATTTAAAAATATCTGACGGTTGTAAATGAAATCTTTGTTGTGATACATCAAAACTTAAAAAGGCATTATTATGGTAAATATTTTTTAAATAAAACATACCAGCTCTTATCCATGAAATCCATAAATTTGTGTGGCAAGCTCATTTTAATCACGGATTATGCCATAACGTTAAATATAACGTATGTGAAATAGAACACTGGAAAATAGAATCCAAATCATGTCAAATCAATTTAGTAGATTTCAACATTACTGATTTCTTTAACAAAGCAGAAGAATTGGACATTGTGAGAAAAGTTTGTAAAGGAAAGGGTGATATTAAATTTCGTTCAATACGAAACCATGAAGGTGAATTATTAGGTTCTAAATGCTGAAACCATAAAATACTTTGCTTTAAAATAAAAGCTTTATGATACATAAGTAAATCCGGTAAACTAAACCCACCATTGTTTTTAGATAATTTCAATTTTTTATAACTTAACCGAAGAAATGTGTTATTCCAAGTAAATTTAGAGAAATATTTGTCAATGGTCTTATAACATTTAAGAGGGAGTTGAATAGGTATCAGTGAAAGAAGATGAAAAAGATTTAGGAGCCATAATCATTTTAATTGCATCCAATCTTCCCCACCACGATAAACACAAGGAGGACCATTTTTGAAATGTATCCTTAATATAAGCCAGAGTAGAATCAAAATTCAAAGTTAGTGATTGTTTTGTGTTAGCAAATAATATGCCTAGATATTTAAGCTTATCTGTTTGCCAAACAATATCTTCATTAGTAAGTATATCAGACGAACAATAAATATTTAAGGGAAAAAATTCTGTCTTGTTAGTGTTAAGCTTATAACCTGAAATCTTAGAATACATATAAATTAAATTCAATAATGAAGGGATAGAAGATTCTGGATAATATATAAGAGAATATCATCAGCATATGCTGATTTTTAATAGGAACTTTGTTTATCTGAAAGCCTTTAATTTCTATACGATTTCTAATAGCAGTTAATAGGGGTTCAATTGCAAGAAGAAAAAGTAAGGGAGATAATGGGCAACCTTGCCTAGTTCCCCTAAAGAGGAAACATTTAATAAAAAGTTTGGCAGACAGACTAGAGTAGAGAGCTGAAATCCTACGAACAAACAATGTACCAAAATTGAAAGCAGACAGGTGCGAAAAAGGTATTGCCAATGAATTTTATCAAAAGCCTTTTCCGCATTTAATGCTAGAACTCCTGCTGGAAACAGCAGTAATGATCCAGCATCAATAGCATGAAATAATAATCTAGTATTATTTGTCGAATGTTTATTTTTCATAAAGCCAGACTGGTCCACATTATAATATGATAATATGAGGAAGAACAATAGCTAATCTAGTCGCAATCATTTTAGCATAAAGTTTACAATCTTGATTTAATAAAGAAATAGGGTGATAATGTGTAACCAGGGAAGGGTCTTTATCTGGTTTCCGGAGGACTATAATCAACGCTTCAGAGAACGACCCCGAAGAAGACCCAGTATTACTAAAATAAGAAAACAAAGAAAGCAAATGCGATGAAAGGTGAGGTGAAAATTCCTTATAAAATTCCACAGGAATACCATTTGGACCAGGAGATTTGTTTAACTCCAGCGATTTAATTGCTGAAAGTATTTCATCTAAAGTAATAGGAAGATCTAATTTAGTTCTATCTGCTTCTGAAATTTTAGGTAAACCACAACCTTCCAAAAAATTATCAATATGCACTATATCATTAGAAGGTGGTTTATTATATAAATCCGAATAATATTTCATGAATTAATTAATTATGTCATCGTGAGATAAAGCATTTGAACCATTTGGAGAGTGAATAGCATTAACTTGATTTTGATCTTTTTTTAAACTGTGATATTTAGCCAGAAGTCTACCAGATCTATTGGCACTAAAACAAAATTTAGCTTTGTTATTAGAGATTTGCATGCCTGCTCTATTGCTTAAAATAGAGTTCAATTCATAGCGAGGTTTCTGCAATTGTACCTTATATTTGATGTTATTAGAAGTAATATATAGACGTTCATATTTAGCTATTTGTTTAACCAAATCATTAATTCTAGTATTAAATGATTTATTTTCATGTGCCATAATGGAAATAGTTTCTTCTCTAATATATGCTTGAAATGCATCCCCTCGATTAGTGATAGGCGTAGAACCTTCAGGATTGAATGAAAAATACTCATGAATTGCAGACAAAAGCTTTGGCTTATTTTTGTCATTAAGAACAATATTGGTATTCATGCGCCAACGAACTTGACCATGTTGACGGGAGTTGAAACATAAAATGCATGATATGAGAGCATGGTCAGAAATATCTATATTCTGACTAGGGGGATTACAAATTGAGGATATTAGACTACAAGAAATGTAAAAATAATTAAGTCAAGAATAAGAATTATGTGGATTAGAAAAAAATGTAAACTGTTTATCCTTAGGGTTATGTAGATGCCAAACATCTACCATTTTGGTAGTTTTAAAGAAGGATATGAGAGTGAAAAAAGCTTTTGGAGGACGGAATTTGGTTTGGGACATTCTATCCAGCAATGGATCAGAAATAAGATTAAAATCCCCTCCAGTAATTAGAGGAACATTACCCAATTTTAGAACTTCTGAAGTAAATCTAGACCAAAAATCAGGATCATCGTTTGTGGGCCCATATACATTAATTAGGTATAAAACCTTATGATCAATTTTAATATTGGCTATAATAAAAAACAACCATCAGAATCGGAACGTTTATGCAAAATCTGAACATGTAATTTTTTTGCGAATCACAACTCCATTTTTCCTATTAAGAGCCAGAGACGAAATAATAGAACCCACCCATTTTTTATTCTTGTAAGATAAAACTGTATCATCTACATGAGTCTCTTGAAGTAAAGATATATCTGCTTTATGAATAGCTAAATAATCAAAAACCTTAGTGCGTTTAACAGGGTCCCGTAAACCTTTAACATTAAATGAAACAATTTTAATACCGTTAAAGCTCGACATTATGAAACCAGAACAAAGATGGATAAAATGATTGACGATTCAGATAGACTAAAAAAGAAATGTAGCTCTAACACCAATAAAGAGAAGAAAAGAAGGACACAGACTGACACAAAAATTAAAGACGACAACAGAGAAACAAAAATAGTACTCTTGAATCGCGCCCACACACACACACACACACATGCCAAGAAAAAACTTACTCTACATGCCCTTATAAAATACTCTAATGAAAAGGCTAGCAAAACAGAAATTCAAATATCATTGAGATCAGGTATCCTTCTCATTCGTTTCCATGGAGGACTGTGACTATTGATCTAAAAATCGACGAAAATCATCTGGTTGCTGAAAAGACTTAGAAGACCCATCTTTCCATATTCGCATAGTGGGCGTATCAAATATACCATATTTATAACCAGCATTTCTCAGTCTGGGTCGAAGATCAGCAAATTCTTTGCAAATGTTAACAGTTTCCTTAGCGAAGTCTTGATGAATAAAAATTTTATTCCCATTGACCATTAAAGAAGGAATGTATCTGGCTGCCTTTCGTATCAAAACTAAATGATGATGACGCAAGACTTTGAATATCATTTGACGAGGCTTATCCTGTCTTGGATTACGATGAGAAGGAATTCTATGCGCCTTATAAATCTCAAATTTTTCAGGAAATTTTATACGTAAAAGACCAGATAATAAGTTTTCTAAATATAACCTGCAGTCATTACCTTCCACATCCTCCGGTAAATTAAAAATGTGCAGATTATATTGCAGATTGCGGTTTTCTAAGTCCAGTAATAATTTATTCATTGGTACTATTTTAGCTGCAAAAGGTATAAGATGGTCAATTTTAGATTTATTATCCTGAATTTTAATAGCATTGTCAGATATTTTCATGGAAAGACAAGCCATATCCTTTCGCAGATTTTTTATTTCAGCCACATTGTTATTCGTATTGGATCGCACAACTTGTAATTCCTCCAGTAAAGTGGATAATGAAGGCTCATTAATATCCACTAATTTAGACTTAACTGGGGGAGGAGAAATATTTTGTTATCGCTTAGTAGACATAGGGGCATATCAGCAAGGGCCGGCGATAATTACCGCTAAGCGCACTTAGCGCTAGGATACTTATCGCCGGCTATCGCTGCTTTCTATCGCGGAGATAGCGTACTATCAGCAACGCTTATCTCCAAAGCGATAGAAATGCAAGCGATAGCTGGAAAACAGTGTGATTATCGCTGGGAAACCAGCGATAATCGCACTGTGACCGGCGATACCTTGCTGATAGGGCAGGGTGGTCTTAGCCATGTAATCCACCTCCCATTGGATTTCATGGCTAAGTCAGATTACAAGCAGGCGTAAGGAAAGTAGCGATAACTGTGGTTATCGCTACTTTTCTTATCGCTCTGCTTGTTTGCGTGCAGCTTGATAATTGGAGAAATGTCGGTTAGCGACATTTCTCCAGTTATTTTAGCACGGAACGCCCACTTTGCATCTCATTAGAGATGCAAAGCTGGGCGTTGTTGAAAGGGGCGCTAAATCAGCAAAACACGCGATAGCGTGTCTTTGCTGATAAGGCGATGGAATTATCGCCGCTTTTCGCCCGAAAACGGACGTAAAAGCGGCGATAATTTCATAGCGCCGCCTTGCTGATATGCCCCATAGTTTGAGAATTCTTGCCATCCAAATCCAAAACATAAAAAATAAAAGAACAAGCCAGTCACAATATTAATTGAGTATCAGGGAAGCAGGAGTAAAAATTCTACTTAAATAAGGGCTGTGCAGCAGCTAAAACCAACTGTGGGAGTGGCCTAGGCCACAGCTACGCCCTTTACTGGGGGTCACTCAACCCTCCTGACAGCAGCACCAGCTCCTAGGACACCGGAGAACAGCTCACCTCACGTTGCTCCAACCAGCCATCAGGGAAAGGCACAATAAGGAAACAGCCAGAGAGTGCTTGACAAAAGAAACCTCCTTGTTTCTTCAAAAACAGTAAAGCTAGCCTTATTCTGTAGATAATCCTCAATAACGGGCACACTCCGCTGCAGCTCAGCGGGAGGTGGCCATCTTGATTAGCGCAGTTGCAGTCTCTTAGGCAGGAAGTCTGGGAGACCAAGGTAGAGTGAGTTTGCATAATCTATTTGTGAAATAACTAAAGCGAGGATAACCTGAATGAGGGCTTCAAGGGTGAAGAATCTGTCAATTTTCCTAATCATCCTGAGATGAAGAAAACAGGAGGACACTACTGCCCCTACTTGAGGCTTCATAGAGAGTTTATTTTCAACAAGGACTCCAAGACTTTTAACTGAGTTCTTTAGTTGAGATGGGTGTTGCGTCTCACGCAAAGGGGAGCCGAAGAACACTGCAGCTACATACTAGAAAGCGGCATTAGGACTGGGAACTACAAATCCCATGAGCCTCCGTGGTTCTGACGTCAATGACGTCAGCGCGGGTCTGAGGCGTTCCATTCAAAGGACGCGCTTAGCCTCGGTGAGACGCTGATTACTTTATCATTCGAGCTGCTGTGAAGAAGGAGGCGGGTAAGGGTGCTTCGAGCACCAAACATCCTTGACTTTGTTCTCCTCATAACAGTGGGCTCTTTTCCTTGTGGTGGCGACTGTGGGGGGTAATCACGCTGCTTCGGTCAGTTGCTCTGTTGGTGGAACTCACTTCAAGTTCCTTGCAGAGCAACCTTGCAGCCAAACCCTCCCTCTTGTCGAGTGTTGTACTTTCTGGACATATTCCCATTTAGGGGAAAAACTAATCAGGAGGTTTTCTCACGTTGGCGAACCAGTCGGTTTATGCGGGGAAAACCATCCTAGTTCATTGCCCTGAACTGGCGATTGAATTACTAATCGCATTACTTCACTTTGGTTTTCAGCCCGGAGCTGTGGGCTTTGCATTTTGTGTTCAAGTCGTTTCTTCCAAGTTGGGGGCACGCTTTCCTGGAAGAGGGAGCATGTTCTCGAGAGTGAGTGTGTGACGATACAGTGCCATTAGCGACGATCTTACTCCTCTGCTCAAGACGTATTGAACAGAGGACAAGTCTTCAAGCCCTGAACATTTGGTGTGCCTCCTACCTTGTATTATTAGTTATGCCTGTTTCCTTATGTGTTTAAAAACAGGGGTATAGAGAGGGAGCAGGAGGACGGCTCTTCCACACCCCTGTCTCAGCGAAAAGGAGTTACTAAGGGGTATGTCGTTTTAGGTTCTGTGAGACCTCAGTAGCGATGCATTTCTGTCGACTAAAGGTATGTTTCATTATGTGTCACCTCCAGATTTAGCTGACATCCAATGTCTGAACTTGTTGAATCGCAGAATTGAAGAGGAGGCTTTATCTTTCTTTACAGGTACACTCTTCAGGTTCAGCACTACTATTTCTGAGAGTTAGACTAAACAGAAGCTGCTATAGGTTATATCATTAGTTACACCTATTGTTGTTTCTTTTTCACAGGTCTCCCTCCACGCAGTCCCCTTCCTTCCCTTCCCCGCTTGACCACTCCATGGAGTCTGTGTACACATAGTCAGACCGTGGTGGTGTCGAGAGGTGGACCAAATTTAGCAACGTGCGATCCTGAGGAGTTTCGGCCACGACAGAGTAATCGGCCCAAGGATTGTATTCCTCCCGGTCGTACGTTCATGATGGCCACCCTAGATGATGTGATCGCGGCGTTACACGCAGTACAAGTCGAACTAGCAACCTCCAGGGCAGAAACCGCTACCCTACAGGCCGCGGTTGATAGACTGCAGAGAAATCCCTTTAGTGCAGGCACATCTTTAGCGTCTCCTTCCCCCCCTCTGGTGGTAGAGATACCTATCCCTGTTCCTTTAGCCAACCCCGAGAGGTTCCATGGGGAGAGCAGTAAGGTACAGGTCTTTCTCACACAAGTACTCCTGCATTTCTCGTGTAAACCTAAAGCTTTTATCACTAACCATGCAAGAGTAGCCTTCCTGATTTCTTATTTAGCTGGGGACGCCGCTCAATGGGCGGTACCCCTCGTAAAGAAGAACGATCCAATGCTTCATGATTGGGATTCCTTCCTCCAGGAGTTTGAGAGAACATTCAATCGGAGGATGGCTACCCTCTCGGCCGACAAAGACCTGTTGGAGCTACGACAGGGGAACAGGGATCTCATAGCATACCTCAACGACTTCCGCCGGCTAGTCACCGAGACCGAATGGCCTGAGGCTAAACAGACCGCCATCTTTCATAAGGGCCTTCGAGAGGAAATAAAAGATATTCTGGCTCAAATAGAACCACAACCTGTGACCTGCGAAGATCTGATCAGATTGGTTCTTCGTTTGGATCATCGCCTCGGTGAGAGACGAGGGGAAAACAAACGAAGGGATCGAACCACCTGGAGAATGGACCAACCTAAAACATATGACACCCCGCCTGCACACAAATCCGAACCGATGGAAATAGGAGCAGTCCGTTCCACTCTTACCCATGAAGAAAGGGAATACAGGCGTAAGAAGGGCCTGTGTATCTACTGTGGTAAGAAAGGTCACTTCATCAAGGAGTGTTCCCTGAGAACTAGGTACCCACGCACGGAATCCCTCAAGCAAAACCTACATCCCTTCTTTGACGGAAGACACCCCGTGTACTAACCACTTCTTTATGGAACTTTCCCTGTTGGTAAGAGGAGAATGGTGTCCAGTCTCAGCCATGTTGGACTCTGGCGCCACTGGGTGCTTTATGGACAAGGAACAGGCCATATCCCTAGGGTTAGTTCTACAAGAAAAAGACACACCGGAAATCGTGTTTGCTGTGGATGGGAGATGCTTAGAAGCTGGTCCTATTCGGCTCCAAACCGAGGCCATGGAAGTACGTCAAGGCAGGGAGCACGAAGAAAAACTCGTTTTCAACGTCATACAAGCGCCCCAATACAGGATCATCTTGGGGTTACCCTGGTTGAAGTTACACAACCCTCACGTGGATTGGGTGGAAAAGACAATACATTTCACCTCTGTTTACTGTTCTACCCATTGCGTTCCTCAAGGAATCAACCCGGCTCGGGTGTTGACAGAACGTCACCACATCGCCACTGCAGCTGAACATCCGGTCACGCTACCCCGCGAATATCTGGAGTTTGCCGATGTATTCAACGACGTCAAAGCCGAGGTACTCCCGCCTCATAGGCAGTACGACTGCCAGATTGAGCTGGTACCAGGGGCGGTTATTCCCACAGGACGGGTATACGCCTTAACTGAACCAGAAAACATACACTTGCGGGCATATCTAGATAAATATTTAGCGCTGGGGTTCATCCGTAATTCCATGTCTCCCGCAGCTTCCCCACTGTTTTTTATTCCCAAAGCCAACGGCGACTTGCGTGCCTGCATAGACTTCAGGGCCTTGAATGCCATCACGATAAAGAATCGGTATCCCTTACCTCTGATACCGGTTTTACTGGAACAGGTGAAAAAAGCTGTCATATACACACGGTTGGATCTAAAAGGGGCCTACCATCTGGTGCGGATGCGCAAGGGAGATGAGTGGAAGACGGCATTCAAGACGCGTTACGGCTTATACGAATATCTTGTCATGCCTTTTGGGTTGTGTAACGCGCCTGCCGCCTTCCAGTTTTTCCTGAACGACGTACTGCGCGAATATCTGGACCATTTCGTCGTGGTGTATATCGATGACATTCTTATCTATTCACCTACCATTGAGAGCCACACCAATCACGTACGAACTATTCTACGTACCCTACAGGAACACCAGCTTTACTGTAAAATCAGTAAATGCAAGTTTGGAGTTACCACGGTGGAATTCCTAGGTGTGATGCTAACTCCTAGGGGACAAGAAATGGCTGAAAGGAAAATAACAGCAGTAAAAGAATGGCCCTCTCCAGCTAATGTCAGAGACATTCAGTGTTTTCTTGGCTTTGCCAATTTCTATCGTCGCTTCATCAGCCACTTTTCATCCCTGGCATCTCCGTTAACACATCTGTTACAGAAGAAGGTTCCTTTTGTGTGGACTAAGGAAACACAAAAGGGGTTTGAAGCTTTGAAGGAGGCGTTTGTTTCCGCTCCAGTCCTGGTGCATGCTAATCCTGATCGTCCTTATATCGTGGAAGCGGATGCGTCTGATCACGCAGTGGGAGCGGTGTTATCCCAATGCCATTTCGATACGGGACAATTACATCCAGTGGCTTATCGGTCACGAAAGCTCAACGCTGCAGAGCGCAATTATACTATAGCCGAAAAAGAACTCCTGGCTATTAAAGACGCCTTCCAAGAGTGGCGGCATTTTCTCAAAGGAGCTAAACACGTCATCACGGTTTATACGGACCATCGGAACCTACAGTTCATGACGGCAGCACGTCATCTATCCCCCAGGCAACTAAGATGGACGCTGTTTTTCGCCGAATACAACTTTCTGGTCACCTATCGACCTGGAAAAGACAACAAGAAAGCCGACGCCTTAACTCGTCAAACATGCGCTCAACCATTGGAGGAACAGGCAGAGAAAGCTATTATCGGTCCTCAACATGTTCTATGCGCTACTGTAACAGAGCCCTTTCTCAAAAGCATTGCGCAGAAGGTCCGTACCCAAGAATGGAAGACATGGCTGGCAAAACACCCAGAGTGGGAACTAAGAGAGGGCCTACCAATACGAGGAAAACAGCTGTTGGTCCCAATCCCCTCACTTCAAAGACGGGTTTTCGCCTGGTGTCATACCCTTCCCAGTGCAGGACACAACGGCATGGAAAAGACCGCTGAGAGAATGTTGCGTCAGTTTTGGTGGCCCTCCCTAAAAACTGACGTCCGTACATGGGTCACGGAGTGTGTGACATGTAACCAGATGAAGACCTCGCATGCCAGACAGGCAGGACTGCTACAACCGTTACCCACCCCAGACCAGCCGTGGGAAAGCATATCCATGGATTTCATCGTGGGGATGCCAGCCGATAAAGGATACACGACAATCCTGGTTGTGGTGGACTACCTTACTAAACTGGCCCATTTCATAGCCTGCAAATCTTTGCCCACGGCAGGTCAGTTAGCCCAACTGTTGTTGGTACATGTGGTACGGCTGCATGGGCTTCCACAAGTGGTGGTTTCGGACCGTGGATCTCAGTTCACTGCCAAGTTCTGGAAGGCTTGGTGTGCAGCCCTCAAGATAACGCCCAGTTTATCTACAACTTTTCACCCTCAAACTGACGGCCAAACAGAAAGGGTGAATCAGACCTTAAAGCAGTACCTGCGGTGTTATGTGGACAACACCACAGAAGCCTGGGTAGACATGCTATGGTTGGCTGAGATAGCCTATAACAGTGCTGTACACAGTTCTACAAAAAATTCACCGTTCTTTTGCACTTATGGGTTCCACCCTAGGTTTAGTCCCCTTGTACATCCAGTGAAGTCCGAGGCCCTACCGGGAGTTAGAGAGAGAGTGCTTCACATACAGAACACACTGAAAGACACTCAGAAATGGGTAGGGAGGCCAAGGAAAGGTATAAGGCTTATGCAGACAAACACAGGCGTTTGGGTCCTGTCTATAGAGTGGGGGATTATGTGTGGCTTTCTACAAGGAATATTAGGTTCAAGAGACGCAGCATTTTTAACCCCAAATATATTGGTCCCTATAAAGTAGTGAAGCTCATCAATCCAGTCGCGGTTAGGCTGGCGTTGCCCTCCTCCCTGAGAATACATCCGTCCTTTCATGTTTCTCTTCTTAAACCCTCTCGTTCTGCTGCCAGTCAAGGTCCGTCTCCGGTGTTGGTAGACGAGGATCTGGAACATGAGGTGAGGGGTATTCTAGATTCCAAAATACATAGAACCAGGTTATGGTACTTGCTTGCCTGGAAAGGATATGGGGACGAGGAGAACACCTGGGAGCCAGCATCAGGGGTGCGTGCCCCGCGCTACGTCGCTTCCTTTCATAAACGCTTCCCGATGAAACCATGTCTCTGTCAGTGTTCTTCGGGAGAGGGATGTTCTGTTGCGTCTCACGCAAAGGGGAGCCGAAGAACACTGCAGCTACATACTAGAAAGCGGCATTAGGACTGGGAACTACAAATCCCATGAGCCTCCGTGGTTCTGACGTCAATGACGTCAGCGCGGGTCTGAGGCGTTCCATTCAAAGGACGCGCTGAGCCTCGGTGAGACGCCGATTACTTTATCATTCGAGCTGCTGTGAAGAAGGAGGCGGGTAAGGGTGCTTCGAGCACCAAACATCCTTGACTTTGTTCTCCTCATAACAGTGGGCTCTTTTCCTTGTGGTGGCGATTGTGGGGGGTAATCACACTGCTTCGGTCAGTTGCTCTGTTGGTGGAACTCACTTCAAGTTCCTTGCAGAGCAACCTTGCAGCCAAACCCTCCCTCTTGTCGAGTGTTGTACTTTCTGGACATATTCCCATTTAGGGGAAAAACTAATCAGGAGGTTTTCTCACGTTGGCGAACCAGTCGGTTTATGCGGGGAAAACCATCCTAGTTCATTGCCCTGAACTGGCGATTGAATTACTAATCGCATTACTTCACTTTGGTTTTCAGCCCGGAGCTGTGGGCTTTGCATTTTGTGTTCAAGTCGTTTCTTCCAATATCAATAATATCAATATCAATAATGTCACTTATAAAGCGCACTACATACCCGCGAGGGTCTCAAGGCGCTGGGGGAAGAGGGGGGTGGTGCTGCTACTGATCGAAGAGCCAGGTCTTGAGGAGTCTTCTGAAGGCCAGTAGGTCTTGGGTCTGTCGGAGGTTGGTGGGGAGGGTGTTCCAGGTCTTGGCGGCGAGGTGGGAGAAGGATCTGCCGCCGGCGGTCGTTTTCAGATGCGGGGGACTGTGGCGAGGGCGAGGCTGGTCGAGCGGAGCTGGCGGGTGGGGGTGTAGAAGCTGAGTCGTCTGTTGAGGTAGGCTGGTCCGGAGTTGTGGAGTGCTTTGTGTGCGTGGGTGAGGAGCTTGAAGGTTATCCTCTTGTTGACAGGGAGCCAGTGCAGGTCTCTCAGGTGGGGTGTGATGTGGCTGCGTCGGGGGATGTCGAGGATAAGACGTGCAGAGGCGTTCTGGATGCGTTGCAGCCGTCTCAGGAGCTTAGCCGTCGTTCCTGCGTAGAGGGCGTTTCCGTAGTCCAGCCTGCTGGTGACGAGGGCCTGGGTGACTGTTTTTCTTGTTTCGGTGGGGATCCACTTGAAGATCCTGCGGAGCATTCGGAGGATGTTGAAGCAGGATGAGGAAACGGCGTTGACCTGCTTAGTCATGGAGAGGGTGGGGTCGAGGATGACCCCTAGGTTGCGTACGTGGTCGGTGGGTGGCGGGGCTGTTCCCAGTGATGTTGGCCACCAGGAGTCATCCCAGGCTGAAGGGGAGGAACCAAGGATGAGGACCTCCGTCTTGTCCGAGTTCAGCTTCAGGCGGCTGGTCCTCATCCATTCGGCGACGGCCTTCATTCCTTCGTGGAGGTGGGCTTTGGCGGTGTGAGGGTCTTTGGTGAGGGAGAGGATCAGCTGGGTGTCGTCGGCGTAGGAGATGATGTTGAGGTTGTGCTGTCGGGCGACGTGGGCGAGGGGTGCCATGTAGATGTTGAACAGCGTTGGGCTGAGGGAGGAGCCTTGGGGTACGCCGCAGATGATCTTGGTGGCCTTGGATCGGAAGGGGGCGAGGCGGACGCTTTGTGTTCTGCCGGAAAGGAAGGATGTGGTCCAGTCCAGGGCCTTCTCTTGGATCCCGGCGTCGTGAAGGCGTGTTCGTAGTGTGTGGTGGCAGACCGTGTCGAAGGCGGCTGATAGGTCCAGGAGGATGAGGGCTGCTGTTTCTCCGTTGTCTAGCAGGGTCCTGATGTCATCGGTGGCGGCGATGAGGGCGGTTTCGGTGCTGTGGTTGCTGCGGAAGCCGGACTGGGAAGGGTCCAGGATGTTGTTCTCCTCGAGGTAGCGGGTCAGTTGTTTGTTGACGATTTTCTCGGTGACCTTCGCGGGGAACGGGAGCAGAGAGATGGGTCGGAAGTTCTTGAGGTCCTTGGGGTCTGCCTTGGGTTTCTTGAGTAAGGCGGTGATCTCGGCGTGCTTCCAGCTTTCCGGGAAGGTTGCTGTCTCGAAGGAGATGTTGATTATTTTCCGGAGATGGGGCGCGATGGCTGTACTGGCTTTGTTGAAGATGTGGTGAGGGCACGGGTCTAGCGGTGAACCGGAGTGGATGGTGTTCATGATCTCGCTGGTGTCCTCGTCGTTGATGTTGGTCCAGGAGAGCAGGCGGTTGGTGGTTGTGGGGGCAGTGGTCTCGGTGGTTGCCGGGGCGGTCGTGGTGTTGAAGCTGTCGTGGATGTCGGCGATTTTGCGGTGGAAGAAGGTGGCCAGTGAGTCGCACAGGTCTCGCGACGGCTGGATGTCGTTGGTGTTGGAGCTGGGGTTGGAGAGTTCCTTCACGATGTTGAAGAGCTCTTTGCTGTTGTGTGCGTTGTTGTCTAGGCGGTCTTTGAGTGAGGCCCTTTTGGCGGATCTGATGAGGTGATGGTGACTGCGGGTGGCGCTCTTGTGGGCGGCGTAGCTGTCCGCTGTCCGTTCGTGGAGCCAGATCTTCTCCAGTTTTCGGCATGTTTGTTTGGAGGCCTGGAGGTCTTCGGTGAACCAGGTGGCTTTCTTGCTGGTGTGGCTGTTGGGCGGATTCTTGAGCGGGGCGAGGGTGTTGGCGCAGTCGTCGATCCACTGTCTGAGGTTGCGGGCGGCGGTGTCGGGGTCGGAGGGTTCGGCGGGTGGGCTCAGGGCGAGTGTTGTGGTTAGCTGGTCTTCCGTGACTCTGCTCCAGCAGCGGTGAGGCATTTGTTCGGTGCGGTGGTGCGTGGTGGGCTTCCTGTAGGTGAAGTGGATGCAGTGATGGTCAGTCCAGTGGGGTTCGGAGGTGTGGTTGAAGGAGACGTGTGGGCTTGCGGAAAAGATGGAGTCGAGCGTGTGGCCGGCGGCGTGGGTGGGTGTAGTCACGAGCTGTCTGAGTCCGAAGGTGGCGAGGTTGTCAATCAGGGTGGTGGAGTTGGTGTCCTTGTTGTTCTCGAGGTGGAAGTACAGGTCCCCGAGGAGGATGTAGTCCGTGGAGGCGATGGCGTGTGTGCTGACGAAGTCAGCGATGGAATCGCTGAACTGTGGTCGGGGTCCGGGGGTCTGTAGATGAGGGTTCCTCTGAGGGTGGTGTTGGGATCGGTGTGGATCTGGAAGTGCATGTGTTCGGCGGTGCTGAGGGTGTCGTCGGTGTTGGTTGAGACTCTGAGGGTGTTCCTGTGGACGATGGCGATGCCTCCTCCGACTCCGTTGGTGCGGTCCCTGCGGGTGATCTTGTATCCGTCCGGGATGGCAATGGCGATGTCGGGGGCTGAAGCGGGATTCAGCCAGGTCTCCGTCAGGAATGCGACGTCTGGGGAGGTTGAGTCGAGAAGGTCCCAGAGTTCGATGGCGTGTTTGCGGGCGGAGCGGGTGTTGAGGAGGATGCATCTGAGGTAGTTGGGTTCTTTCCTGGGCGGTGGTTTGGCGGGGCGGGTGCTGGCGAAGCTGCAGTTCCGGAAGGTGAAGGGCCCTTGGGTGCGCTTCGGGGTGGCCTGGTAGCATGCGTGATCTTTTCCGGGGTTGAGTGCGTGGAGGGTGCTGGCGTCGTATCGGCGTCTGTTGATGTGGCGGGCGCGGGGGATGCCCAGACCAGGGGGTCTGGCGCTGGGCGCGGCCACGGCGCGGACGGGCGCAGACGGGCTTGCCTTAGGCGCGCCTTCGGCGCGCCAGCAGCGCGCCGCACAGCGGCCGCCATAAATGGGGAGGTGGGAGGGAGGAGCAGGGAATGGGGCAGCGAATGGGCAGTGAGGGGGCGGGGCCGCAGGGCGCAGCGGCGGGAAACAGGCACAGAAAGGAAAAACGATCACAATCAGGGGCAGCAAGGGGGCACAGAAAGGAAAAACGATCACAATCAGGGGCAGCAAGGGGGCACAGAAAGGAAAAAACGAGCACAATCAGGGGCAGCAAGGGGGCACAGAAAGGAAAAACGATCACAATCAGGGGCAGCAAGGGGCACAGAAAGGAAAAACGATCACAATCAGGGGCAGCAAGGGGGCACAGAAAGGAAAAAACGATCACAATCAGGGGCAGCAAGGGGGCACAGAAAGGAAAAAACGAGCACAATCAGGGGCAGCAAGGGGCACAGAAAGGAAAAAACAGAGCACAATCAGGGGCAGCAAGGGGGGCACAGAAAGGAAAAACTAGCACAATCAGGGGCAGCAAGGGGGCACAGAAAGGAAAAACGAGCACAATCAGGGGCAGCAGCAGGGCACACAGACGGAGCTGTGTGGTGGGGAGCGACCTACCAGTCAAGGTCAGGGGTCGCTCTCTTCACCACGCAGCGGCCGCCATAAATGGGGAGGTGGGAGGGAGGAGCAGGGAATGGGGCAGCGAATGGGCAGTGAGGGGCGGGGCCGCAGGGCGCAGCGGCGGGAAACAGGCACAGAAGGGAAAACGAGCACAATCAGGGCATCAAGGGGGCACAGAAAGGAAAAAACTAGCACAATGAGGAGCAGCAAGGGGGCACAGAAAGGAAAAAAACGAGCACAATCAAGGGCAGCAAGGGGGCACAGAAAGGAAAAAACGAGCACAATCAGGGGCAGCAAGGGGGCACAGAAAGGAAAAAACGAGCACAATCAGGGGCAGCAAGGGGGGCACAGAAAGGAGAAAACGAGCACAATCAGGGGCAGCAAGGGGGCACAGAAAGGAAAAACGAGCACAATCAGGGGCAGCAAGGGGGCACAGAAAGGAAAAAACGAGCACAATCAGGGGCAGCAAGGGGGCACAGAAAGGAAAAACGAGCACAATCAGGGGCAGCAGCAGGGCACACAGACGGAGCTGTGTGGTGGGGGAGCGACCTACCAGTCAAGGTCAGGGGTCGCTCTCTTCACCACGCAGCGGCCGCCATAAATGGGGAGGTGGGAGGGAGGAGCAGGGAATGGGGCAGCGAATGGGCAGTGAGGGGGCGGGGCCGCAGGGGCGCAGCGGCGGGAAACAGGCACAGAAGGGAAAACGAGCACAATCAGGGCATCAAGGGGGCACAGAAAGGAAAAAAAAACGAGCACAATGAGGGGCAGCAAGGGGGCACAGAAAGGAAAAAACTAGCACAATGAGGGGCAGCAAGGGGGCACAGAAAGGAAAAACGAGCACAATCAGGGGCAGCAAGGGGGGCACAGAGAGGAAAAAACGAGCACAATCAGGGGCAGCAAGGGGGCACAGAAAGGAAAAAAACGAGCACAATCAGGGGCAGCAAGGGGGCACAGAAAGGAAAAAACGAGCACAATCAGGGGCAGCAAGGGGGGCACAGAAAGGAAAAAACGAGCACAATCAGGGGCAGCAAGGGGGCACAGAAAGGAAAAACGAGCACAATCAGGGGCAGCAGCAGGGCACACAGACGGAGCTGTGTGGTGGGGGAGCGACCTACCAGTCAAGCGTGCCCCCAAACGTTCCAAGTTGGGGGCACGCTTTCCTGGAAGAGGGAGCATGTTCTCGAGAGTGAGTGTGTGACGATACAGTGCCATTAGCGACGATCTTACTCCTCTGCTCAAGACGTATTGAACAGAGGACAAGTCTTCAAGCCCTGAACATTTGGTGTGCCTCCTACCTTGTATTATTAGTTACGCCTGTTTCCTTATGTGTTTAAAAACAGGGGTATAGAGAGGGAGCAGGAGGACGGCTCTTCCACACCCCTGTCTCAGCGAAAAGGAGTAACTAAGGGGTATGTCGTTTTAGGTTCTGTGAGACCTCAGTAGCGATGCATTTCTGTCGACTAAAGGTATAATGTTTCATTATGTGTCACCTCCAGATTTAGCTGACATCCAATGTCTGAACTTGTTGAATCGCAGAATTGAAGAGGAGGCTTTATCTTTCTTTACAGGTACACTCTTCAGGTTCAGCACTACTATTTCTGAGAGTTAGACTAAACAGAAGCTGCTATAGGTTATATCATTAGTTACACCTATTGTTGTTTCTTTTTCACAGGTCTCCCTCCACGCAGTCCCCTTCCTTCCCTTCCCCCGCTTGACCACTCCATGGAGTCTGTGTACACATAGTCAGACCGTGGTGGTGTCGAGAGGTGGACCAAATTTAGCAACGTGCGATCCTGAGGAGTTTCGGCCACGACAATGGGGTACCTATTCATCCAGTTCCCAATGAATAGCATTACATTTTGGAAGAATATTTAGGAATCTGATTGACTGTTGATAACAAAAAGAAGTTGCATATCATCCACATAATTAAAAACTCTCACCTTCATTTTCCTCAGAGTGAGCACTAGAGGATATATATATAAATTAAAGAGGTGAGGGGACAAGGATGACCCCTGAGGCACCCCGCAAGGGAGTTGGACCTTAGGAGAGCTGAAGGAAGACTGACTGGGAACGGTCTTTGAAGAAGGAGACAAACCTGTCCCACACCATACCCTGTATATCCGCAGCTCCAACACAGTCTACCAGAAACTCATGGTCGACCATGTTGAATGCCGAAGATAGGTCGAGAAGCATCAGTGCCTATGTGGTACCTTTATCAACCTCTTCCCTCATACCATCCAACACAGATAAGATCACTGCTACGGTTGAATGGGCCGGGTGGAAGCCTGCTTGATGGGAATCAAGAAAATAGCTTTCCTCCAGGAAGGTGTAAAGACATTTGACGACATGTGTTTCGAGAAGCTTGGCCAAGTAGGGGAGCAATGAGATGGGGTGGTAGTTGTTCGGTGTGTGTGGATCAGCACCAGTTTTTTTTAATAGTGGAACCACTATTGCTTCCTTAAAGGAGCTGGGAACTATGCTTTGTGTTAGGGAGTCATTTATTAGGGATAAAGCAGGATCAGGGAACAGAGAGAACACTTCTTTTAGCACTTGTGGCGGGCAGATATCAGAGGGAGAGCCGAATTTTACTTTAACTAAGCGGTCAAAGAAATGTGCCTTACTGATTATGGGCAGTTCGGCTAAGGATTTAGGATTCTTAGCGACCATGAATAAGTTTCCAGAAGGAGAACTTAAAGGGATGCTATCTTTGATTCCTTTAATTTTTTCAACATAAAATGAGTTAAGTACTTCACAAAAGAATTGAGGAGCAGATTTTTTTATAGTCACTCTATCGGGGTTTGATCGTTCAGACATGATAGCAAATATGTCCTTAGGTTTGTTAGTAAAGTTTAAACATGTTCCAGAAAAAAAGAAATTTTCACTTGTAAAATAGAGTTTTCATATGGTTTGAGCTGGGCCTGATAGGTCTCCCTCTTGTCCGGAAGCTGGGCCTGATAGGTCTCCCTAATGCATAATATTGTGCTCAGTTATATGAATGTGATAACTTATTTATTTATTCATTTATTTATTCTCAACCTGAGAAGCAGATGAAAGAGCAGGTTTGGGAAACCTTTACCCCATGTACAGGAGAAGTTTCCAGACCCATGCTGTTGTCTTTTTTACAAAAAAGAAAATAATACTAATTTGTCTCCGAGCATCCCTTCCCATCTAGACCTGCATCACAACCAGCAGAAACCAACTGAGTCCTTCAGCCCATGGCTGCTCCCTTCCTTTAACCAATATTCCACCCCCAGAGTCTCCAATGCACCAGAAGGACCCTAAAATAACATCACATAAGGCGTGTCCATTCCCAGTACCAGAAGACTCATTATGTACTTTTGACTTGGTTCACTTTCACTTGGGTTTTTGGAATGATGTTTGCAGCTTGGAATACATTTCTTGTGTTACTTTTGAGGAATCCGGCCCAGACGACCAGAGACAGAGAAGTATTATTTAAATTCATTGACTGAAGGCATGGGAATCAAAACCATGGTCTTCTTTGAAGGTAAAGGTGGATCTTTGAGGTCCTGACCAAAGCCAACTGGTTGTGGGTGATCGCATTGAGCCCTATGAAAGCGCGGTCACGTAACTTCTAAACACTATAAGCTTGTTTGTGGTCATGTAAGCTGTGAAGATAACATTTTTTTTTTGTTCTCTTTACTTCTCCTTATGAGAGGCATATTTTGTTCCACGCTGCCCTGAAATTATTTTTTGATTGTTTTGTGATGTTCGCAGTCAATGTATTTAAGTCAATGTTTGCGATTATCTGGAGACAACGTTCTGACAAACTATGTGTTTTCGCTTCCTAACGCACATATGATGGTCTGTTAGAGGGTGCGCTACATTTTATGATTATTGTTCAGTGACAGAGCACTAGTTCCTGCCAGGATTATAAGATGAGATGCACACAAAGTGCAACTCGTGTACTGAACCACAATAAAGTGTTAGCAAACGGTTGGTAGCAGTGAATTGATAGTGAGGCGCACAGTTCTTTTTATATGCACAGCCACATCTGAGGAAATGTTTTCTTCTCATCTAAAGCACATTATGTTAGCCAGCACAGAGAACTTTCACTTCCCCTGAGTGAATGTATTAGTGGAAGCGTGGAGGCTGTGTGGCAAAATTCTGCTGGGGCTTGGCCGTAGGGCGTGGACGGAGCAGGATAACTCAAGTGTAGGGTAATCCCAAGAAAGAGCCAAAGGATCATGCAGATCTCCAATTCATCAACCCCATTTGCCTTCTGCGTACAATACCCCATTTCATTTCTCCAGCCTGGCCCATGTTTAAAATATCACAATGTCCTGAATAGACTAAACAGCCTGATCCAGATCACAGTTCTTGAAAAAGCCTGAGCAGAATTTTCTCTTAACAGCTCAAAAATGTGCACTTTACAGTTTGAACCTAATAGTCACTTTGTCAGGAGGGGCATCAAAATATCCTGTCCTTTACTCCTACCCAGCCTGGGATTCTGCATGGCCACAGATAGGCTTGTGATTAGCTCTTTCTGTTCTCTCCCACAGGCCTTGAACATCAAAGCAATATAAGACAAGCTACCCTTCCGATTGGGTGATTGCTTCCAGAACCACGAGATATAAAGGACAGAGTCATCCCTAGTCAATTCATGTGTATGAAGATCCACTGTTTTCTGAGCACCTCCAAATATTTGAATTATGTAGCTTCACGTTTGGACTTTCAAGCAGGCTCAACTATCCCCATTCATCTATACTCGTCCTTAATTGAGGACAGCAATTCAACTCCCGCTCTCCTGAGACGTTGTGACACTATATAGAGACGGAACCCTACATGTCTATTGTTGAGTATGCATGTGGTACTTGTAGAGAGAACGTTAGTCAAGAGGTAGTGGACCTACCAGAAAAACAATTGTGGTCCTGTTCCAGAAGCCAGATAAAATGACTGCCTGCCTCCAGAAGCCCACTGCGAAGAACTTAACTTTGTCAAGAACAGTCAGAACTTCTATTTGCGGCTCTGCAAACAGAAGAGCCTAGAGCCCATTTTCGAAGTACCTGGATGAAACTAAAGGCAGAAAGTCTTCTTCATAATTCAGTAATCACAGCAGTTGCTACCTGCAACTACTCAAGGAACCTCATGAACATAGATACAAGCAGCCTAATCATTCTGTCCTTTCCTGAGGTATCTAAACTTTGCGAGTCCACTTCCTCCTTCATATTTTTGGCCATTTGAGATGCAGCATCCTACATTTTGGTAACCACTGAGCATTATCCTGAGAGTCATATTCACTTGCCCTTGGTTTCCATTTTGGGAAAGTACCGATTTAGGTCAATAGAGGTCCTTTGCCTTCTTCCTGGATGCCAAGACTCCCCTGTCACTCCTTTCCCAGTTGCAGTCTTGAAAAAACCACTGAGGACTGGACTTATGTGCCTTTTTTGGGGGCGTTTGTGATGTTAGGTGCAGCTGTAGGAACCTTGGCAACAGTACAGTGGCGTAGCATGGGTTGCCAGTGCCCAGGGCTACCCGGGTCACGGCAAGTGTTGTGTCCCCTAACCTGTGGACCGTTAGCACTTCCTGAGTCCCTTCCACTTTTCATTTAAAATTTTGCACCCCCCTAAGAATTTTGCCGCTGGTGGCCCTGCCCACGCTGCGCCACTGCAACGGTACGCTCTCAACAGCAGTACTGGCCCCCCATGAACTGCATAGACATTCACCAAAGAAGTGTTGCACCCTGAGTAAACCAATAGTCATTGTGTCCCTGAGATCAAAGAGACCTTTTGCTAAAAATATTGCTGTTCTGTATACATTGGTCTGCATGCTGTCCTGTGGGCTGATCCAAAACGTGAATGACACTCCAACAAATCAAGGGCTGAAGGGAGCTAACCCAGAGACACTCTCAGTGTAATATTATTTATGAATTATGATTTGTTTATTTCAAAGGCCTTAACAGGCAGCCTACTCAGTGCTCCAGGCCTAAAAAGGAATTCAATCAACATGTATTGTTGCAAGAATCCTTCAATCCATTGAATAGGAACGCAGGGTAGGCATGTTTTGACTTCCTATATTAAGGGCGTGCAATGTGCCTGCAAAGTCCACCACTGCATACAATGCAAAATGCAAGAACAAACAGCCCACGTGTATTATGGACCTGTAGACGTGGCCTTGGCTCAAGGATTACACACTACTTACTTTGCATTCAGTTTCATCTGTTGCAATTAAAGACACATCCTCATGATGGATGCAGTTTAATTGTGTACGTTATACAAGTTAAGGAATAAATACCTTGAATAGTAGATGACCATGGAGTAATGCTTTGCAGCAGGTATCAATTCCTTCATCTGACAGTCAAATAGCTATTGTTTCAGGAACACTTGAACTGACTCGGGCTCTCAGTTGCCAAGCAGTGAGAAGCTAGGGTCAATATATTAGTGGACTGGTGGCATACCAATGAATTTGAAATGTGCTTGGAGCTAATGAGCTTATAGGATGCCTTGCTTGAAGATAATACCTGCGGGGTCAACATTAATCAGTTAAAATGCAATTAGAGCGTCTGTAAGTTTTATTAGTATCTCAGATCTCCTCGGGGTACCACTGGGCCGTGCCAGATGTGCTTCTGCATAATGAACACAAAATAACCTTGATCAGGAAGCCAGCCTGCCCTCTACTTCTGCGTCCCTCACTCAAATTATTCTGAAAATGGTTACCTGGAGTGGGCATTACAAGAATGAGAGACGTAATGAGCATATCATATCACCAAGCAAGGCCAGTTTACCAGGTGTGTCTATGCAAAACAAAAAAACTACCGAAACCCTTGCCTTATAATAAAAAAAATTGTACATATTTTCCAATTGTAAATATAGTCGATGTACATAAAATCAGCGCTGCAGTATGTAGAAAACTGACGAAGTGTGCGTGAGTTTCAGAAGTTATTGATTCGAAGGGGTGGGGAGGGAGCACTTCGACTTTAAATCCATGATGCCGTCTAATGGGTGATGACCAGTGCTGTGTCTGCACAGTCATTAGCTTATTACCAAAACCGCGACTAACTTTCGATCAGTTTCGCTCAATACCTTCAAAGATGAAGGGCTGCCCAGTTTCAAAATGGTTTTCTAGACTATCTACATTGGCAATAACATAAAGCTCTTATGTGTCTACGTGTAGTTGTGGTAGGGAAAGTAGGATTTCTGGCTTTTGTGCTTCAAAACATTGCAGTTTTTGTCATTGCAAACAATGAAGGCAAGGCGTACAGAGGGGTAGTTACACAGCTGCGATGCACACACCACAGGTATGAGAACACCCCTAACAGCGAACAAGTTTCTTACTAAAAGCAGACATTGGCAAAATCAATTGATCTGGTCTTGAAAATCATGCCATTGCTCTAATGTCTTTCTTTTATTTATGCAAACATATGCAATAGGCTTCAAAATATGTAAAAAATAAAAATAAAAAAAGTCACACTATTTGCAAAAGAAGTAAATAGAATAAAATGCCCGATTGCAAAAATACATTAAAAAAGCACGAAATTAAAGCAGAAATTACAGCAGAGATCGGCCTAATAAACATGACACTGAAGTGCATTTCGCTTTAGGCAGATGTGCACATACACAAGAGTAAAAGGGCATCACTCATGGTGAAGACAGCCAGTGGTTGAAGTGGACTGATCCATTGCCTCATGCTGTAGGCTGGGGTAAGCAGAAGCAAATTGTGAATAACATATGAACACTCTAATGGATGACGACAGTGGACAAAAAAGTGTGCGCGTATGTGTGTTGCATTTCCAAAATACGTTTAAAGCTATTGGTTGCCTGAAATGCTTGGGTGATCACGGCTGATGATCCTGCTTAGGTTGGGCACTAGTGTATTGTTAATAGATGTGGTCACTATTTTACAGTGATAAAATTTGCTATTAGCTCTGGAGGATTTTCCTTGAACACAAGTAGCTCTCAATATAGAATAGTTGGAGACACCAGGCCTAGTGCATGTGCACATTTTAAAATTGGCACATGCAGTGCAATAATCAGAAGCACAAGTTCACTCGGAGAATTTGGGCACTCACAAAATGCAGCTTTATATTAACTTTATTTACACATATAATTACACATGTAATTTTGTAATGAATAGAGCGCTCTTACAACAAAGTATACTGGTGCTGAAAAGTCTGAGAGCACACTCATTGCCACCCATTACCAGTATGCCCTAAATTTCAATAGTAGGAAAGAACTTAAGTATGAGGCACTTTTTAACTGCAACAATGACGTTTCTCTGTGCATAAAGAAGAAGAAGGGAATTCCAAACCCTGGCTTCAGTGAAAAGGTTCTGTCAGCCATTTTGACAGTGTGCTAACGTTAGGGCTGCTGATTTCAGCGCTCTTCTGATGCGATGAATTCAGACATTTGCTTGTACAAGGATTTGTACAAAATGTTCAATACATATTACATAAAGAAGTTGCAAAACACATTTATACAGTCGCGGCCAGGGCAGGTAAGAGCGGTGGGGCAAGGAGGGAGGTGGTCGACAGAGGACGGAATAGGGAAAATACAATTTTAAAAAAGAAAACTCCTTACTATGCGCTCATCGCCGACTCGGCGATGCAGCAAGCGCAAGGTAAGTGGTTTTATTAATTTTTTTATTTTATTTTCCCTATTCCGTCATCTGTCGACTCCCCACCCCCGCCCCACAGCTCTTACCTGCACCGGCCGTGCCTGCATTTATAAACCTGTCTCTTAGTTCTTCAGTGCCTCAAAGAATGTTCGCTGGAATATACCTGTAATAATTGTAGTCCCTAAGACATCTTTGACTTGGTGACGTAATTAGAATCGCCTATCACAAAGTCAGCAGTGCAAACAGTTATAAGCGATGTTTCCAAATGGATTCTCCTATCTGATTGGCCACATTTTTTATAAGCAGTTGTTCAAACCATAAATTAATGAGTTATTCATCACCTGTATTGAATAGGACTAATGTATTGTGTCCTCATCAATGGAGAGCAGTGCAAGAAACAAGACAACAGACACATATTTCTCAGTTATGTTGTCTAAGTCATTTCTTGTATATGTTTAAATCTCAAAAATTCCTTTCCTTTATCCTGATCACAAGTTAGTAGTCCCCTTTGCAAATAAAATGGCTCTTCTCAATTTTATTCTATAAGCTAGCAGTTATGTACTTTGTTTCTTTAAACAATCTTATTTTTGGTACTTAGCATGGCAACAGTGGTCAGCATAGCCCAAAAGGGTGAACTTCAAGAGAGCACAAGAGGGTCCCTGACATTACTAAATAAGTTTGGAGAAGAGAGCAGGGAAACTAAACATTGCAAACAAGAACAAGAACTTCTCCAAAACACTATATATGTCACATGCAATACGTCTACAATGTACAGTAAGCCATGAACCAAACCAGTAGTTTTTGTAATTTATTCATCTATAATTTATTTGTCCTAAGTACAAAAAATTCTTTTTATATAGATAATTTTTTATAAAAACAAGGAAAAAGGTACATACAATAATGTAGTTGTGAGCACCCACAAGTGCGAGCCATCAATACATATTTAAAGTATGATCCAGCACAAGCAAACAGAGAAAACACATAATCAATCACAATACAATAATAACAGGAACAACAATTATCAAGAAACTATACAAGACACTAAACAGAACAATAGTCACATTACAAACAAAGAAAAAAATCACAATAAATAAGAATTGTTATTCAATATATAAATATTTTTAATATCGTGAGTGTTGTATCTAGCTGACAGAAAACCGCAGACGCGCGCTTCGGAAGTTAGCAGTTGATAATATCAACCTTCATCAGGGCGCTGTCTGTACATATAACTTCTGTGGCAGGGGTCCATCCATAGAAATTAGGATCATACAGAGCTGGGCAGTAGGCAAGGGGCTCACAATCTTCACAACCAATGGTCTAAAAACAAAGGGCAATAATTAGATATATTCACTACAGCGAAATAGGTGAGGAGAAACCGTGCATTAAAGTGTGTGCCATGTGAGGCGAGCTGTCACCATATGAAAAACCACAGTGCAGAACCAAGATGCATCTGGTGAACAGCATATGTGCCATGCAATCAGAGCTGTCACCTACAGAGAAAGAGACACAGTGCAAGATAAAGGTACACCCGAGAATAGAGGTGATTATATGATAGCTCATAGAGTAGGGAATCAAGGTAAGGGATTCTAATGAAGCAAACGATGAACCTACTGTGGAATGGATTTCCAGAAGAATAAAATAGGAGAGCAATAGGCCACAAACACAAGTTTCGTGTGGCACCCACTTCTTATAGAAGGTACACAGAACGGAGGAGATGAGAGGGAAAATTGCTCGGTCCCACCGGAACTATAGAACTGATGGGTGGAAAACAAAAAAACATGAAAGGAAACAAATTAAGTGAGATGTAAATAGACCAGGAGATGGTCAAAATGTAGGGGATCAAAGAAAGCTGACCTACCTATATCCTCGATGGGATAGAGTCAAGCAAACGTGGCTCTAGGGTCAGGAACCAATGGACAGTCAGAATACAGGCCCCACAAGAAGGACGAAATGGTTCAATCTAAAGAGTCTACAACAAACAAAACAAAACAAAAATAAGACGGTCTGTTCCCTAAGCTAGAGAATTATCACCGTCAGAAGGAAGCAAAGTTTACCTTGAGAAGTAGAATCACCTATTTAGCTGTAGTGAATATATCTAATTATTGCCTTTTGTTTTTAGACCAGTGGTTGCGAAGATTGTGAGCCCCATGCCTAGTGCCCAGCTCTGTATGATCCTAATTTATATGGATGGCCCCCTGCCACAGAAGTTATATGTACAGACAGCGCCCTGATGAAGGTTGATATTATCAACTGCTAACTTCCGAAACGCGTGTCGACGTTTTTCTGTCAGCTAGATACAACACTCATGATATTAAAAATATTTATATATTGAGTAACAATTCTTATTTATTGTGATTTTTTTTTCTTTGTTTGTAATGTGACTATTGTTCTGTGTAGTGTTGTGTATAGTTTCTTGATAATTGCTGTTCCTGTTATTATTGTATTGTGATTGATTACGTGTTTTTCTCTGTGTTCTTGTGCTGGATTATACTTTAAATATGTATTGATGGCTCGTACTTGTGGGAGCTCACAACTACATTAGTGTGTGTACCTTTTTCCTTGTTTTTATAAAAATGATCTATATAAAAATAATTTTTTTACTTAGGACAAATAAATTATAGATGAATAAATTACAAAAACTACTGGTTTGATTCATGGCTTTCTGTACATTGTAGACGTATTGCTTGTGACATATATAGTGTTTTGGAGAAGTTCTTGTTCTTGTTTGCAATGTTTAGCCCAAAAGGGTGACCTCCCTATTAAATGCATCTCAGGAATGACACTAAGGCTCTCATAATAAGTTGCCCCAAGTGGTATCTCTAGGGGATACTGCTATCAGCATCTACAAGATTATTGGTGTCTCCAGTCCCAGACTTATCCGAGCCACAAACAGCGGATCCGCTTATTCAGACCCTGGAGACACTGGACCTGGAGCCTTGTGTGGGACTGTGAGGGCTGTAGGCAGCTGCTGTGCCTGGTCCCCACACTTGAAAAAGCACCCCTCCACCCAATGGGCTTGGCTCACAACTCTTCCTTCTAGATGTTTTCTGTCTGGGTGGCCACACCTGCTAACCGAGTTGGCACTTGCAACTTCTCTTTGGCTGGTTTTCTGTCTCTGGGGATTCTGTTCGCCACTTCTTTTCGTCTATGGCAGCCTCAAGGGGGGAGGACCCCCTCGTTCCGCCTCCAAGTTCTTCTTGTGTGTTCTGAGGACCGTTACTCTTTTCTCAGGTGCCATGGCAACAGCATGTGCATTTCAGGCTATAAGATGGTACCACCACTTAGTCCATGCCCAGGTTCCCTTGCACTTGGTGACCCTCATGACTTGACACAAGTGTTGCCAGCCATTCGTCCCTAAATGTAGTTGCTAGACCTCCTTTTGCTGACCTGTTTGTGATTTGTTGGCCTGGGGGCCAATTTGGATGCTCTTTCTAACAATGTGTTGCTCAGGACTTACTCCTCCTACTCCGTCCCCACTTAGACATGCCCCTCATTTATAGGTAATTGTGAAAAATGAAACAACAGGGTAACATTTTTATAGATATTGGAAAAATATTTTAGTTTCATTTTTTGAACTGCCTTTTGAACAGTTGTTTCAATTATCTTCTACCCTGAGAAGATGGGGAGTTGTTTTGGATTTCTGTCACAATCAAGCGCTTAGATTCCTAGGAAGTGTAAATGATTTATAGTCACTTGAGTTTTAAAGAGGTTGCAGTGAAATTGAAAGAAATGACACTTGTAGAATGGCAACAAAGGGTGCAAGAGCAGCAACTAAACAGGTTCCTCTGCAGGATCCTGTGTGCAGTGAAAGAATGAGTGCCAGTGCCCAAAGATCTGCTCAGAAGCACATGGCCGGCGCGATTAAATGTCGGTGTGCTACATGGTCCTAAATCCTCCTCATGCCTCTATAATGAAGTACCAGGCAACCTTTGGCCCTTTATCTCACTCTTGCAGGTTCCTGCTTTCTTCCTTTGTGTCGGTTTTTCCATTTTTCTCTTATTACTTCATTCCACTGAGTGTGTTTTCCCTCTTTAGCTTGCGGTCAGTATCTGTTGCAGAAAAATAAGTCCAGTCCCATGGCCATCAATTCACCAAAATTCCTGGGGTAGCAGAAGTGACATCACACGCCATTTGACTTTTAGTTTGACTCCCATACACAAGCTTACACATACACACACATTCACACACTTTCTCACATAAACACATTCTTACCAGCAAGCACACATACAACATACATTGTTAAATGCATTCTTATCTTAGGTGCCATATAGTGTCATATTCCAGCTGATTGTACTCCATTTGTATTACACTAATAGTGAATGATATTATTCACTGTTTGTGTAATACAAAACTGAGAGAAAACTAGGGAAGTGGAGCCCTAACCGACGTCCATTAGGATGAGCCGTCCCTGTGTTCCAGGCACTAATAGTGTCACCTCTGAGATCGGGGGGTGCTGGCACAGGCAGGGCCAGGGGTCACAGCTGAAATGAGATCCATGTCTGGTCCCCAGAAATTAGTGCCTCACCGACAACCACTGGCTCAAATTAAGCACTGCTTGTGTGCCTCTCACAGTTGGACTGAAAGAAATATACATTCTGTGGCAGGTATGAACAGTTGGCATTAACGACTCCGACTGCCATTTATGCAACATGGTTAAAGGTGCCATAAGTGTCCATAAAGAATTTTATCAAAATCATTAACATCGAGCGAATCGAGTGAATATAAAAGTCTATTCATGATCTACATGCTCTGTGGATTATGGCAGTCAGGACGAAAAACATCACAACTTCAAGACAGCATCTGAGCTATTCTCACAGATATTTTTACTTATTTGATTTGTCAGTCAAAATCCTTTGTTGTAGCTGGATGTCAATTTACTAATTTTCAGATCAAATCGAGTTTACCAATGGACAAAATGAGCAGAGCTTCTGAATTTACAAAAAGACAAATTTACAGATGACAATGACATTGGATGTCATCTGTGCAAACTGTTCCTTTAGGAGCTTTGCAGTCTATCCTGATTGTGCACCTGGGCTTCGAAAGGATTATGCGGGTGGGAGTCAGGCATTTTTAGTAAAAGTCAAGCTTGTCTAGCTTTTGGATACCTAAGCTCTGATATGTGCTAAGGCTTCTAAATGTATCCCAAAACCTTTATGGTTGTGTCATATTGATGTGTCAACCTCCCTTTTACTGTAGAAAGAAGGTAAATCTGTTGTTTTCTTTTTAAGTAGAGTTAAAAATTTCAGCCACAATTGACACTATGGAAATACTTGAAAGTAAGCTAAGTCTAACTAAAAGTTGATCTTTAAACTTTATTAAATGGACATTATTAAATAGTCCCATCCCCAAAAGGGCAACTCTTTTACACACTTAGCCAAATAAGTAAATTATTATTTGCTGCGGGCAAGTGGGATATGAAGCTACAAATCTCAGGTAAATAGAGAAGACACATATTTTTACTAAGAAGTCTGAGTCATCCACCAATTATGATTGCCCCTCCAAGGGAGTTTTCTAAATTAGCCAGCCCGCAATTAAGTTTTGTTTTGCTTCATTCTATATTATCCAGAAAATATATATAAGATATTTCTCATCTCCCCCTTCTCCCTTAAAATTTGGTGCATTTCAATCAATTCCTGTTGGGCCTCTTGAGGGTTATGTGCTGGTGCCAATCCTAAAGCTCAGTTTGTTTATAAACGTATCATGCTCTGTGAAAACTAATTCAGTCTTTTTGAGTTCTTGAACTGTGTGCCACTAGGAGCTTTAAGAAGCACTCCTCAGACACACTAGAGGTGAATAACAAATTTAGGTTGAGAACCTTTGTGATATCGTAGTTTCAGAACAACAGCGTTGCTTGGTTGCTGGTGCTGAAACCATAGAAAAGGGGGTTCTAGAATGTAGATTGAATGTGTGGAGTCAGTTAGAGCAGGATAAGCAGTTGGCTGGGGTGTTTATTATAAACCTCTACACTTACCTTATCAATGGATTTCCCGTTGTTTATGCTTATTTACAACACCACATTTGGCGACAAGCTTGATGCAGAGATCATTTCGACAACACCTCAATAGCTGTAAAGTAAAGTCCTGTCTGTAATCCCCACAACGGAAAGCTAGGGTGAGGTCTGTAAAGTCGCACAGCACCCGGAGGGTTTCAGTGCCGAGCCGGTCCTATTGGTGAGCGGAGTCAGTGCGGCGTGCATGCTCTGAGAAAAGCCAGATTTTGCTGAACACACGGTAAGACTGCTCTGTGTACCGCGCATGAATGGAAGCTGGCATCTGGTGCGGGGACTGTGTGAGGGGGCCATCTTGATGTGTGCTTTTCTAACGGACTGCGACGTCTGTAAAACAAGCCCAACGCTCTAGACAATTGCAAAGCATCCTACGCACTACACATTTGGTGGCCATTTTGCAGAATTGGGAAGATTCCCATTAAAAGTAATTGATCTTGTGGTACCATCTGACCCTGGTTAGACGCATTGTGCAAAAGAGGAGAATTAGTATAATTTGCGGCAGCAGGCACACCAGCGGCTGTACATTCTCAGCTGTTACGGTGACAGGCACACCTGCATCTTGTCATTAAGCCTTGCCTGTCCATTTGGAGCTGCACAAAGGGGAAATCTGATTAACGGTGACAGGCACACCTGTAACTTTAGTATTAAAAAAAGACAACTACTCTTGGCGATAGTCTAATAAGTTCCTATATGCACTTGTTTAACATAAACAATCACACCATAATACTTCACCAGTCTAGAAAAGGAAAAATCAGAAATGTGTATATATATATATATAAAAAATTAATTAAAACATCATCAGAATGTACATTACATAATTATTCACAATAATAGAAATATGTCAGACAATAATACAAAATTTAAAAAGAACATCAAGAGGGAGATAAAAATGTAGACATACAAATTGGTCATCAACAATGGTTAGTCCAAGAGAATCAATAACAGTATTGGCAACATTTCATTTTTTACAATCAATACTATTTGTTACCAAGATGATTTGCTGATTTTTGGTAAAGCTAAACTAGAACATGATAAAAAGGGTATGCTTGGTTCTCACAAAACGAATGAAGTCAGGTCTTACTCTAAAGGAAAAGAAATGTAAATTTTGTGTAAAAGAGGTGGATTGTCTTGGTCATCTTATTTTAGCTAAGGGTATTTTATCGAAACAAGAATTAGTGAACACCATTTTGAGACTGGAAGAAATCAAGAATAAGGAAGAATTAATTTCATTTTAAGGCATGACAGAATTTTATAACAAATTTGTTAAAAAATTATGCAAAGAAAACTGTTAATGTGAGATCTCTTTTAGGTAAAAAAAAAAGTCAAGTGTTGAAAAAGTATCTGAAAGCATCCTTCAACCTTAAAAGCCTTTGTGCCAGGGGATGAGACAGATGCTAGTTTGAAAGGTTTCAGCCCCTATTAAAAAAGGAAGGGGTTGAGGAATTGAGTGCATGTGTGTCCAGACTTTAAGACAATCAGAAAAGAATTACTCAGTAATTGAACAAGAAGCTCTAGGTATTTACTGGGCCTTAAATACATTCAGAAACTTTGTGTGCGGTACCTATTTTAAGGTTAGGTCAGATCATAAACCTTTGAAAGAGGTATCTAAGAAGTAAGTGTTGGATGTGATTTCGGCCAGGATAAGGAGATGGATAATTGCACTACAAGATTTCAGCTTTGTTGTGGAATACATACCAGGGGCCAAGAATTATTCTGCAGATTGTCTTTCATGACTAGTCAAAAGTAACGCAAATGATAATGATGAAGAGGTAGATGATGGGTTGTTAGAAGAAACTGTTAGTGTGTGTGAAGTCACTCCGGGTGTCATCTCAGAAAAAGAATGGTTAACTGAACTGGGAAAAGATAGAGGATTATGTGAAGTCTCTGATGCCATAAAAATGAATAAAAGTGGTGGTCTTGGCAAACCATGGTCTATTGTGAAAGATAAATTGGCTGTTGACAAGGGCATTCTTCTAAAGAGTACTAGGCTCATCACTCCTGTAGGGTTAAGAAGCAAACTCGTTTTGTTGGCCTGTGAAGGTCACTTGGGAATAGTTAAGGCCAAGGAAAGATTGTGTTCTAACTTTTGGTGGCTTGGTCTGGAAACAGAGGTCAAAAGATGTGTGTGTGATTGTATTGAATGCTGCAATAGTGATAAGAATCTGTTCACTAGGCAGATTCCAATGGTATGCAGAAGGTTGTCAGAACATCTGTGGGAGGAGATAGCTATGGATATAGCTTGCCCACTGAGAGGTGAACATCAAACTCCTTACTTAATAGTATTACTGGATCTTTATTCTGGGTGGGTTGAAGTAAGCTGTGTCCTAGATATATCGTCGTTCAGCATGATAACATTTTTGAGGGAAGTTTTTAAACACGAAAGCTTTCCCAAGTCACTGTTGATAGATAATAGATAATAGACCCTAGTTCTGCTCTGATTAGTTCGAAAATGTCCTAAAAGAATGTGTTGTGGAACATCAGAGAGGGTCAATATATCATCCTGAAACAAATGGAGCTGTGAAAAGGGTGAACAAAATCTTGAAGGAAAGCATACAGTTGGCGAAGGTGAATGACATGGATTGGAAGAGAGTGTTACAAAAGCACATAACAGCATAACACATGTTTCTACACTCCTCTACTGGAAAGTCCCCTTTCGAATTGTTCAAAAGTTGATCTCTTAGTACCAGGATATGTCCAGGCTGGATGGACTGGGATAAGGGAGTAAAATTAAATGGTCTAAGTAAATGGCGGGAAAAGGAAATTGAGACACAGCGAAAGAGGAAGGAATACTTTGACAAAAATAGAAAGGTAAAAGACATTACAATACAAGTTAGAGATATGGTAAAAAAAGAGCACCAGCAGGGTGTGCTCTTGGTTCAAATTTACTCAGAAAAGAAGAGTGATCAAAGCTTTTAAGAATGCTATCGAAACGGATGCTGGCAGAGTTTGGAACTTGAACAGGGCCGTAAAAGTGAATGGAATTCAATGTACTTCACTTGAACATGATGTTGTTCTGAATTCCAGTAACAAAAATAAAGTTGACAGAAGAATGAGTAGCAGTGTGTGCAAAGTTCTGTCTTATCCTAAAGATTTTGTTGGAAACAAATAGCTGGTATTTTTGCAACAAATATATTCCTTCTCCTCATAATTAGTATAAAATTTGCAAATGTTTTAAGGAAATGATAGATGAATTAGTTATTAAAGTATATTTACTAGCTTGTTTAACATATTGACATGTTCTATTCTTTGGGGAGGGAGAAGTGTGATACCGTAGTTTCAGCACAACAGTGTTCCTTAGTTGCTCGTGCTGAAACCATAGAAGAGGCAGTTCTAGAATGCAAATTGAATATGTGGAGTCAGTTACAGCAGGATAAGCGGCTGGCTGGGGTGTTTATAATAAACATCTACACTTACCTTATCAATCGATTTCCTGTTGTTTATGCTTGTTTACAACACCACAACCTTGCCCTAGATTTATGTGGGCAAATAGGTACAAACATCTCTTACCCACGATGTGTGGCATTGAAAGAGGACGAATATGCTCCCTTGTCATTTCAGGAGCTATTGTTTGAAAATGATGTTGAGCAGTTTTGGAGTTAGGGACCTTTTTACCAACAATTTCCCATGTAAAGTGAGAGATAATCTATTGGCAGTGTTTGAGGTTTCTAACTGTATCAGGGGCACATGGAGATATTCTCAACAGTATATCTCAGGGAGGCACTGATTGATCATCACACCCATTCTCTTTCAGAACATAGAATAGGTATAAGATATTGTGCTTTGTATTAAATATATTGTTTGCAATATAATTGTTTTATTTTTACATTGAGATCTGCTTTTCAAATATATGCATTTAATCTCATAGTAGCATTTGTTTTAAGATGATCTGTTGTGCATTTATGGCACGTATTGCACCTCTTGATGTAGAGATAAATTGCTTATGAGGAATATGTGCAGGGTTTCTCAACAAAATAATTTCTATTCATGTTTACCCAGCCTGGCACATCTATAAATCAAGCACTGGCAAAGCCAAAAGTTATTAGCTTCAGATGACCAAGCTATTAGATTTGCAGAGACTTGTTGTCACCACCATGCAAATGCATGCTTAAAAACACATGTGCATGCATGGCTGACAATCTTGGAATGGGTTACCTATTAATGGAAATTCCCTTCTTAGATTTCCACCATGCATCATGATACATGCATGTGTCATGACACATGCATGTGCTATGATATGTACTTTGTGTGCTTCATGACGACTGCATGCACATGCATCATGAAGCATGGTGGCCATTAGAATTTACTGCTCTAATGTGGTGAATAGCAATGTTAGAATGGGAAATTAAAAGTCGTAGAAAAAAAAGAAAGGACAGAAGCTGTTGCAAGAGGCCTGTCAGGACTTTGCAGCTGCCTGGTGGCTATATCAAAAAAATAAATAGAAAACATAAGGTAGCGGATGGGGAGTGGGGCTTTGGTGGGCCCCGGAGAATGGGAGGGGAATGGGGAAAAACAGAGTATCTGAAGGGAAAAGCGGAGGAAGAGTTAAAAAAAAGAGAGAGAGACAGAAATCACATGAACTCTGTCATAGAGACAAGCAGACAAACAAATTTGCTGGGTGATAAGAAAGATGCAGTCTTATTTATTAACGGTATTAAACCTGATAACGTATTTATAGAACAACGTGCATTTGATATATATCCTTTCTTTTTATCATTTTATTTACTGCAAACCAATTTACCTTGCTATTGTGTTCTACGTACAGTGTATTTCAAATAACAGAATTTTATCATTTAATTCACATTCCTTTTTGCAATCAAAATGGACCTAGGAACACTGTCCAGGTGTAACATTTATTCTACAACTGTAATCTGAGTACACCAAGAAACATTTGTGTTGTACCAGATACATTACTTTTCTCATCTTCATCACTACATATGTCCTGTCCAGTGGTTATGCAGTGTCATAACCATATTGGAGCCTATTTTAAATTTAGCAGCTGACCTGCCAAACTGTCAGGCTTTGTCCTCTGAAGAAGGGCTAGTGATATGGCAGGTGACGCATCATAGGAAATACTCCTTGGTGTATTTCTGCTTCTCCTGAATTGAACCTCATAAAATGCCCCAAAAAGTAGTACAAAATCCATGAACATCTCTAGCCCTGTGTCACTCACATAATTTTTACATCTGACTTTACACTGCACCTGTGTGCAAGACCTATTGCTACCAATTCTTTAAAAATGCATATAGGGTGGGCTTTGGTTCCACCCAGAGAAGTATTACTCTCTTACCTCATGTTGTTGAGTCTGAGTTATATCATTTCTCTTTCACGCAGGAGCTTTCAGGTGCATCTGAGAAGTGCACTCAAATATCACGCTGTTTGTCACATTTAATTCATCTCCAATATGCATTTTATATAGAAAGCAATCCCTCTTTGTTGCTTTTTCCTAGCATTAACAAAGCCAAAATGGATGACTTTAATGTGATGAATAGAATTAGTGTATGCAACACATGTAAATAGCAGTTGTGAATGCCCATGTTTCTATGCATTAGCACATGAAAGCCAGACCTATCGGTTTTGCCAACGCTTATTTTAGTATTGTTTTCACTGAATTACAATTCAACATTTCCTTCCCTTTACTTCGCTGTTATGTTATTTATTTATTTTTGCTGTTATAGCAGAATTTCCCTTATCTCCCTCTTGCTGCAGTTCAGCGCAAAAAAAGACTGCTAGTCATTTCTTCATCTGTGGAAGGGCAGTTTTTGCGGCTTCATGCAATACTGGAAGTAAATCATTAGGTGGCATTTGCTTTAAGTTTTTACTACGAATTCCGAAGATTCTGCATTTTAACATAATCCCTTTCCATATCACTTAATGTTTCGTTCACTCTCACATTAAGTAACTGTAATCACCATATATGGTCAATCGTTGCTTCTGCCCACTAGAAATGAAGGAATTTCAGCCCAGATAACAGTGAAGACATTCAAAGTCTTTAATTTGTGTGTATTTATTCATTTATTTGTTGTTTATGTAGTGCTTAAACTACATCACAGATGTTTCAATGTGCATCGGAGTGTATTTTCCCGCTCCCCACGTGTCTGTCTGCCTGCACAGGACTTTCTTTTGATTGATTTCCTTGACGTGCGAGATGTGCCCTTTGCTCTGTTTTCGCAAGTTTTCAGATCTGTCTTAATTTTTAGGTCTGGTATTAAATGTGTATTAAAGATTATTGTTTGGGACGCACGACAGTGTTCAGCACACTTTTATGTTACTACAGCGGGCACCTTTTTACTTGAAAAATGACATTATTGATTACTGTTAATCAGGAATAGCCATTGACAGTCTTTTTTCCAATTAGCATTTTTGCCCACCTGTGTTAATAGCACACCACACAGCATATTTAAGGATGACAGGCGCACACCTAACAATGGTAAAAAACCTGAACAACATATGACATTTCTTTGATTTTTCCGAGCCTCTACCAAGCCACAAACCTCCTTCTGATTCCAAGTGCCGTCTGTGCATTAAAATAATACAATTTCATTTCATTTCTCTACCACAGGGGAGTAACCACGTTCCCTGATTTATTTTATAGGAGCGCCTGCTATGTAATGTTTTCTTTGCAAAAGGGCCTGCTCATATTTGTATCTTATTACTTTCTTGATACTGGATTTATTGATAGTTTCTTACAAAAATATGATTTCAGTATATTTACGGAGCGAAATTTAATAGAGCAGCCACCAACTCAATTGTATTTTTTTTTTATCAAAATGGAGAACAATAAAGAACCTAAAGCCCTGGGTTCAGACAGAGAGCCTTAGAAAAAGATGTATTGTTAAAAGGAATAACCCAATAGAAAGGAAGTGATAGATATTACTTAAAGAACATTAGCCATCATTCTTATAGTCATGGCTAAACTAGAGCACATAGCGAATGTTGTACGTTCTCCTTTCCAATGAAATGTGTATGAGATTCTACTCAACTAAGGGTACACAAAGTACAACCTTTCCTTCAAAAACTCTTGCCATATGCCATGTTCATTTTTTACTTATAGGTTGGTTTGCTTTTTCCCCCAGAATTCAATATAAGTATTTTAAAATATATGTGTGTATGAGAGTGTGTGTGTGTGCGCACGTGTATGTGGTGTGTGTGTGTGAGTGTGTGCGGGTGTGTGTGTTAGTTGCTTGGGAGAAATACACAATATTACTCCCAATAATGCCATCCAAGGGTTTCAGTAACATTTCAAACTACAAATCCCAAGATCACCTCATTTTAAAATGTCAACAGAACCTCAAGTTGGCATCATCGGCACATAGCACACAAACTACCATAATAAGTATTTTGCAGATCAAAAAGGAGAATAGGATTCCATTTGTTTCAAATCCTCTATCCACTTGAACAACGCAACATATATATATATATAAATATACATATATAAAGATATAGAAACCAAACTCCTGGATCACCAAATATAAGGTGAGGCAAGCAGGAACGGACCACAGCGCATTCAGTTCCATGAAGTTTTTATTGCCGGTGAAATAAAACAGCAACCACCATGATGCAAAGACGAGTGTCCAGCCTGACGTGTTTCGACCGCGATGACGCGGTGTATATATATATATATATATATATACACACACACACACACATTGGTGATGTTCATGGATTGGAGGAATTCAAGCAACTATATATATATATATATATATATCTCTCCATTGGGCGTTCACTCTCCTGGACACCCGTTCCTACGGCGGCACCCGTCCAACAATCACCGATAAAATTCCGACTTCCAAGTAAGTTTGTTACAAAAATTAATTATTTATTTTAAGATTCAAAACATAATGCGATAGAAAATGGTCCTCTTCTCTACAATGTACGGACCAACGCGTTTCGGCGAGTTGCCTTCTACTGGGTCACTGTGGGTCAGACATTGCACCCATTTTAACACATGTCCTTCTTCCATATCCATAACCCTGATTAAAACTAGAGCGATACTTTTCAAAACTTAACTATAGCAAGGAATCCCCGCCATTTGTAGTCATTTCATTTCAAAGGAGCTCTTATAACAATCACGTCAAATTTTTAAACAATTTTACAAATATCATCATGTCTTTTCTATTCTTTTTTCTCCCTTTGAAATCTTTTTTTTATTTTTATTATATTTTTTATTTTTTATTTTTGTATTATCCTTTTATTATTATTTTATGTTCTATCCTTAATGTACTGTAAGTGAAAATACTATATTTTTGTCCCACAACACACATTTTCCATATCAAATACTACATTGTTATCAACATATGAGGGCTAAAATCAATGAACAAACAAATGCACAACTCAACAATGCTTCTCCCTATTGCACTTTCCATTGAGTAAAAAGTAACACTCGTACTCTATAGGAAACAGAGCTACATCTGAGTATAAACATGTCAATAGTTCATACTAAAACACTAAATTTCTCTTACTTCACTTCCTTTATAAAAATACCAGACGTTCCTCAATGTGGTTTAACTATTACCTGAGAATTCTCAATAAAGTGTCACGTGCAATAAAAAGATCCAACTCCGGGATTTCCATAAAGTGACATGTGCTCCATTGAGTACTCCCTCACCGGTATAGAAGAGCGTCGATTCTCTCTTTGTTAGAAGTTGAAAAAGTGCTAGTGCATCAATTCTTTTTACAAGAAAATATAATTCCTGCCACACATAAGTATTCCCTCATCGGTATAGAAGGGCGCCTATTTAATCTCTCTTTGTTGAAAGTTGAAAAAGTGCTAGTGCACTAATTCTTTGTACGAGACAATATACTACCTGCAACACATATAATCTATGACATCAAATTTATCAATAGAGAATTAGCCCTTATTATCTTGCAGTTCCTCTTTTCTCTTTTTCAAGTCAACCATGAGTATCATATAAAAGTGCGTATAGTGGTTTTTCATAATTTTTCACTCCTCTATATATAAAAAAATAAATAAATACATATAAAACAGCTCAATACTTCCATAACAACACATAGTGAGAGAATAAACCTCTACACTCCGAACATCTCAGTCTAATATCAGTCATCATAATACAATTAACCAGTCCATAGTTCTTTATAAGTGCACAAAAAGTTCTGCATCCTTATTGTGACCCCAGGGTGCCTCAGTTCCCATCAGTAATATCAGTCGGGATTCCTGTTTCCGTAACTCACTTTCTCGATTTCCTCCTCTAGGATGAGCTTTGATGTGCTTGATGCCACAGTAAGAAAAAGTAGACAAAGATCGATTGTGCAAGTGATCAAAGTGGCAGGCGACTGGGTAGGTTTTATCACCATTTCGAATGGCTCTTATGTGCTGCAAAATCCTCAGTTTCAACTTATTCTTTGTACTGCCCACATATAGTTTGTTACAGCCACATTTTAATACGTAAATCACAAAGTCCGTGTTGCAAGTTATTCTTTCTCTTATTGCCACAGTACGGCCATCCATCGTGCGGTAACTTCTACTGTTCACTCCATACTCACAAGCCTTACAAGAGTTACACTTTATAAAACCTTCCTGATTCTTTGTCAACCACGTTCCCATTTCTTGGTGGGTTTTTTTGGGAACGAAGTGACTCGAGGTCAAAACGTCGCCCAAGGAACGTACCTTCTTTGATGTGATTTGTGGGCCAAGTTCAAAGATTTTTGTTAGATGTTCATCATTTCCCAGAACACACCAATGTTTTTTAAGAACTGACGCAATAGTTGACTGTGCCAAATTATACTCCAGAAAGATCCTTTTAGTGTCACCAACCCCCTCTTCCTGGGACTTTTTCGAGGAGAGTGACTCTTTTCTTGACTTCTCCTGAGATCTACGTCTAGCGTCTTCAAGAACATTCCTCGGATATCCCCTCTGTTTAAACATCGCAGACAGCCTATCCACTTCTTCATTGTATAGTACTTCAGTGGAGCAGATTCTTCTTGCTCTCAACATCTGGCTGTATGGAATACTCCATTTCAATGCACTGGGGTGGCCACTATTGGCGTGTACAATCGAGTTGGTTGCGGTGGGTTTCCTGTGAATCCTGGTGGTTAAGATCTCCTCTTTAACTTCTAGTTGTACATCCAGGAAAGTACAGTGCTGTTGACTCCAACTATAAGTGAATTGTAGGTTACATTGATTGGTATTTAATATGTTCATGAAGAGCTCCAGATCTTTTTCACTGCCCTCCCAAAGAATGAACAGATCATCGATAAACCTTGTCCATACAACCACTTGTTTCATAAACATGTTGTTCTCCATGGCCCAGGCAACCTCCTTCTCCCACCACCCCATGAAAAGATTCGCGTAGGTGGGGGCGAAGGAGGTGCCCATTGCCGTGCCTTGTTCTTGCAGGTAAAACTTCCCATCAAAAGTGAATACGTTATGTGTGAGACAGTATTCCAACATATTTAATAGCATCTGTGTGTGTTCTAACCATTCCACTGGACGATCGTGCATGAAGCTTGTACAGGCCTGTATCCCCATATCATGCTTGATTGAGGTGTATAATGAAACGACATCCATCGTTACCATAATGTATTCCTTTTTCCAAAGGATGTCGTCCATCTTCTTCAAAAAATCAGTACTGTCCTTCAGATAAGAGGGAAGCCTAATCACATATTCCTGTAGGAATAAATCAAGAAATCTGGAGCTATTTTCCAATAAGGATCCAACAGAGCTCACTATTGGCCTTCCGAGTGGATTCACCATACTTTTATGAATTTTAGGCAACAGATAAAAAGTTGCCATTTTTGCATTTTCTGTGCGAAGATACTTCAACTCATCCCAATCCAGTAGGCCTTTCTCAAACCAATCCTTCAATTTCTGATGGTATTCCACTTCCAATTTATTTATGGGGTTTGTTATTAAGCCTGTGTAATGCTGTTGGTTACTCAATTGCTGTTGTACTTCCTTGACATAAGTTGATTGATCCATAAGGACAATATTTCCCCCTTTATCTGAGGGCTTGATAATGAGCGTGGGATTATTTTTTAACTCATTGATGTCTTTCCAATCCCTTGATGAAAAATTACTCTTAGTGTGGTCAACCTTCCAGTTTTTTTGAATTTTGCTCAAGTCATCGACCACTAGTTCGTGAAAGAGATCCAGGCGGATCCCTGGTGGAAGCTGTGGGCAGAATTTACTCCCAGGTCGCAATCCACTATTTACATGTTCATTTGTCTTAAGGCCCATGTGGTGAAGTTTCTCAATTGATTGAATGATATTAGGTTCCCCTACTGATGGAACCACCATATTATTGGTCTGATCCGACTCCTGAACCAATTCCTGAATATTTAATAAATCAGGGATGTCTGCAATTTGAAATGAAGAGCGTCTATTGGCTTGCATTGTTTCTCGCGTTCTTAAGTTATGTCTCATTTGATGGAACTTATGTAATTTTAATTTCCTTACATATTTATAGATTTCTATTCTTGTGTTGACGAAGTTAGGACGAGATATTGGGCAAAATGTTAAGCCCAGATTGAGCAGGCGCATTTGATTGCTATTCAATGATACAGATGAGATATTGATTACCAAAGGTTTTGAATTTACATCCATTATAGTTTGATTTATTTCCGATTCCGGTTCCTTCCTCTGCCTCTTCCTGTTGCCCCTTCTTGTCCTCCATCCTCTTTTTGTTGTCCCTGTTGTATGCGACCCCTTCCTCCTTGTCGCGTTGTCATACGGAGTAATCTTAGTTCCTTGTGAAAAACCAATTTTTCCCTCGATGTTTCATCCGCGCTGGATCCAGCATCCGAGCTTGCTTCGCTTTCACTTTGTGCAGATCGTGTGACTGGAGTAGATCGATCTTTTGCTCTCAGAGTGTCAAATTTCTTAGCGAATGTATAAACTCGACCATACTGGTAATCCAGCCTATCTCTCGTGAATTTCCCAGCTTTCCTTTCCATTATTTCCTCATCATATTTCTGTAGGGACTTCTCCATTCTACTAAGCAGATCTTTAAGGGCACCATCCTCTTTATGTTTTTCCAATTCTTTACTGATTGTCTCAATCTTCTCCGAATGTAACTTCATTTTCCTTCTCGCATGCTCAATGAGTGTCTTTGTCAATCTCACCGAGCACTCCTCTGTATTACCGCTATCCATTCATTGATTAAATCCTCATCCATATCCTCATAAGTTGGTAACAACATTATCCTAAGACCTCTTGGTATTCTTTTACACTCCAAATATTTCGTAAGGGAAGTCATCTCCCACCACTGTTTGGCTTCTGCGCGTCGTGCCCGCTCCAAGTCCCTCACGAGTTGAGTTACTGTTTTGTATCCTCCATTTTCTGCATTTTCTGTGCCCGCTGAACTTGCATCCTCCTGGAAGGTCCGTTCTGCAGCCATTTTCCATTTTGCTTGTCTCTCCTCCATTATCTTTGGGCTGAGAGTGTCTAACCTTGGTTCTAAATGGATAGTGCTTGATATGTTAATTCTGCTGTTTTAAATTATTTCGCTCCAAGTAAAAATACGTGCTTAAACGTTTAAACTAATGTTCCCAATGAGGCACAATGTCATACGATCATAATCTTTCGTTTCCCTTCTTTCTGTCGGACGTCACTTTTTCACTCCATGCCATGTTTTGCCAATTCCATTTTGCTACTTTGTTGTCCCTTTATCCTCTATGGAAATCGGCCGTGTTTGTTTGGATTGCAACGGAATTCACTGCTCAGTGGCGGAGTTACCCCTCCTTTTCCTGCAGTGATATTGTATCCCGTCAAGCTTTTGCAGCTAACACCCGACCAAAGTCTTTAAACGCGTGACGCTGTTGCATACCTCAACATGTCGGTTGGTTGTGACCCCGCAAGCACCATCCGGTTCCCGTGTTGGTCACCCCCTTACTTCATGTAGTGTGGCAAACTCCAACGCACCCGTTATCTTTTTCTGCTTTACGTCGTTCGATGGAGGGCTACGGTATTTCCCTTCTCTGCACACCGATCCCCTTCGGATTGCCGTGCTCCTCACGCTGCAGTGCTCTGCCGTAACGCTCCCGAAGGGCGGAGCGCAAATTATCTCTCCATTGGGCGTTCACTCTCCTGGACACCCGTTCCTACGGCGGCACCCGTCCAACAATCACCGATAAAATTCCGACTTCCAAGTAAGTTTGTTACAAAAATTAATTATTTATTTTAAGATTCAAAACATAATGCGATAGAAAATGGTCCTCTTCTCTACAATGTACGGACCAACGCGTTTCGAGCGAGTTGCCTTCTACTGGGTCACTGTGGGTCAGACATTGCACCCATTTTAACACGTCCTTCTTCCATATCCATAACCCTGATTAAAACTAGAGCGATACTTTTCAAAACTTAACTATGGCAAGGAATCCCCGCCATTTGTAGTCATTTTCATTTCAAAGGAGCTCTTATAACAATCACGTCAAATTTTTAAACAATTTTACAAATATCATCATGTCTTTTCTTTTCTATTCTTTTTTTCTCCCTTTGAAATCTTTTTTGATTTTTATTATATTTTTTTATTTTTATTTTTGTATTATCCTTTTATTATTATTTTATGTTCTATCCTTAATGTACTGTAAGTGAAAAATACTATATTTTTTGTCCCACAACACACATTTTCCATATCAAATACTACATTGTTATCAACATATAAGGGCTAAAATCAATGAACAAACAAATGCACAACTCAACAATGCTTCTCCCTATTGCACTTTCCATTGAGTAAAAAGTAACACTCGTACCCTATAGGAAACAGAGCTACATCTGAGTATAAACATGTCAATAGTTCATACTAAAACACTAAATTTCTCTTACTTCACTTCCTTTATAAAAATACCAGACGTTCCTCAATGTGGTTTACCTATTACCTGAGAATTCTCAATAAAGTGTCACGTGCAATAAAAAGATCCAACTCCGGGATTTCCATAAAGTGACATGTGCTCCATTGAGTACTCCCTCACCGGTATAGAAGAGCGCCGATTCTCTCTTTGTTAGAAGTTGAAAAAGTGCTAGTGCATCAATTCTTTTTACAAGAAAATGTAATTCCTGCCACACATAAGTATTCCCTCATCGGTATAGAAGGGCGCCTATTTAATCTCTCTTGGTTGAAAGTTGAAAAAGTGCTAGTGCATTAATTCTTTGTACGAGACAATATACTACCTGCAACACATATAATCTATGACATCAAATTTATCAATAGAGAATTAGCCCTTATTATCTTGCAGTTCCTCTTTTCTCTTTTTCAAGTCAACCATGAGTATCATATAAAAGTGCGTATAGTGGTTTTTCATAATTTTTCACTCCTCTATATATAAAAAAAAAAAAAAATACATATAAAACAGCTCAATATTTCCATAACAACACATAGTGAGAGAATAAACCTCTACACTCCGAACATCTCAGTCTAATATCAGTCATCATAATACAATTAACCAGTCCATAGTGCTTTATAAGTGCACAAAAAGTTCTGCATCCTTATTGTGACCCCAGGGTGCCTCAGTTCCCATCAGCAATATCAGTCGGGATTCCTGTTTCCGTAACTCACTTTCTCGATTTCCTCCTCTAGGATAAGCTTTGATGTGCTTGATGCCACAGTAAGAAAAAGTAGACAAAGATCGATTGTGCAAGTGATCAAAGTGGCAGGCGACTGGGTAGGTTTTATCACCATTTCGAATGGCTCTTATGTGCTGCAAAATCCTCAGTTTCAACTTATTCTTTGTACTGCCCACATATAGTTTGTTACAGCCACATTTTTAATACGTAAATCACAAAGTCCGTGTTGCAAGTTATTCTTTCTCTTATTGCCACAGTACGGCCATCCATCGTGCGGTAACTTCTACTGTTCACTCCATACTCACAAGCCTTACAAGAGTTACACTTTATAAAACCTTCCTGATTCTTTGTCAACCACGTTCCCATTTCTTGGTGGGTTTTTTTGGGAACGAAGTGACTCGAGGTCAAAACGTCGCCCAAGGAACGTACCTTCTTTGATGTGATTTGTGGGCCAAGTTCAAAGATTTTTGTTAGATGTTCATCATTTCCCAGAACACACCAATGTTTTTTAAGAACTGACGCAATAGTAGACTGTGCCAAATTATACTCCAGAAAGATCCTTTTAGTGTCACCAACCCCCTCTTCCTGGGACTTTTTCGAGGAGAGTGACTCTTTCTTGACTTCTCCTGAGATCTACGTCTAGCGTCTTCAAGAACATATGTATATGTATATATATATATATATTTATATAGATATATTGCATTGTCATTTCGACTCACAGCCCGGCGGACATCTGTGCGGAAGTTCGGAGCGTCAAGGGGACCCAAGGAGGCCTGATGACACAAATTTTTCTGGACTGTTCGTCCCTACATAACGCGCCTTTTCCCTGTTGCCTTCCCCACGCAACTTGCAGCCAGAAACACTGCTTTCTGGGGCTTGGAGTACTCTGTGGAGCGCAGTGGCAGTGCGACCATGTGACTAGGGGTTGGACTTTGCCCTCCAATGGGGGCTTCACAGGACACTTGAAAGGCGGGGCGGAGTTATTTCCAGACAACAGCGGCATCTGAAGAAGGCTAACAGTGCCGAAATGCATTATGCCCATGCTGTATTCAATTAAAGGTTTCCATGTTTTCCCCTGTAGTGGCCTCTAACCTTTCCTTACCTGGAGCGGTTTTCGTTGGATATTTGCGTGCCGGCCAGTGGCGTGTAAGAGGCCCCGTTCCTTTCAAGTGGCGTGAGTTATGCTGGCATCAGCTGTTGCAGCTTGTTTTTCTTTCCAAGTTATTGGATTAACTCCTGCCCACCTTCGTTACAGGCGACGCCAGGGATGCTGCCAGGTGCAGCTCGTGACTTCACGGGGAGCCGTTTGCATTGTCATTTCGACTCACAGCCCGGCGGACATCTGTGCGGAGGTTCGGAGCGTCAAGGGGACCCAAGGAGGCCTGATGACACAATTTTTTCTGGACTGTTCGTCCCTACATAACGCGCCTTTTCCCTGTTGCCTTCCCCACGCAACTTGCAGCCAGAAACATTGCTTTCTGGGGCTTGGAGTACTCTGTGGAGCACAGTGGCAGTGCGACCATGTGACATGGGGTTGGACTTTGCCCTCCAATGGGGGCTTCACAGGACACTTGAAAGGCGGGGGCGGAGTTATTTCCAGACAACAGCGGCATCTGAAGAAGGCTAACAGTGCCGAAATGCATTATGCCCATGCTGTATTCAATTAAAGGTTTCCATGTTTTCCCCCGTAGTGGCCTCTAACCTTTCCTTACCTGGAGCGGTTTTCGTTGGATATTTGCGCGCCGGCCAGTGGCGTGTAAGAGGCCCCGTTCCTTTCAAGTGGCGTGAGTTATGCTGGCATCAGCTGTTGCAGCTTGTATTTCTCTCCAAGTTATTGGATTCATTCTGCCCACCTTCGTTACAGGCGACGCCAGGGATGCTGCCAGGTGCAGCTCGTGACTTCACGGGGAGCCGTTTGCATTGTCATTTCGACTCACAGCCCGGCGGACATCTGTGCGGAGGTTCGGAGCATCAAGGGGACCCAAGGAGGCCTGATGACATTATTTTTTCTGGACTGTTCGTCCCTACATAACGCGCCTTTTCCCTGTTGCCTTCCCCACGCAACTTGCAGCCAGAAACACTGCTTTCTGGGGCTTGGAGTACTCTGTGGAGCGCAGTGGCAGTGCGACCATGTGACTAGGGGTTGGACTTTGCCCTCCAATGGGGGCTTCACAGGACACTTGAAAGGCGGGGGCGGAGTTATTTCCAGATAACAGCGGCATCTGAAGAAGGCTAACAGTGCCGAAATGCATTATGCCCATGCTGTATTCAATTAAAGGTTTCCATGTTTTCCCCTGTAGTGACCTCTAACCTTTCCTTACCTGGAGCACACATATATATATAACATATGTATGTATATATGGCTGTAAAGGTTGGAGAGCAATACATTTTATTCTTTGCTGCACTGAAAACTGTGGTCCGTGCTCCGTTTCTTGGGAAGCAAAACATGTTTGGCGGAGTTTTTCTTATTTCATATATATATATATATATATATATATATATATATATATATATATATATATATATATATATATATATATCCAAGTGCAAAAAACTCCTTCTGGGAACCACAGCCCAATGAAGGGGGCGCACTTGCCGGCTGAGTCAACCGGTTTGACAATATAACCAAGTTCAGTGCAATGTAGCGCGCACTCAGGCAGAGACAGTAAAAAGTTCAACAAATATGGATTTATTCACTTCATAAATCCTCCGTGACGCGTTTCGACCGGTATACGGTCTTGATCACACAACAGAGTGCATTGTGAAACATCATTACATACATTTTGCTCAAAACTGTGCACAACATTGCCCTGAACGTGGATATATATATATATATCAAACCAACGCCTGCTCCCAAGTGAAGAAAAGGCACGACACAACTCCGGGAACTTGTCGAAAGGCTTTATTGCTGTTGTCTTGCGTGGTGCTGGCAGTCCATGAAACGCATTGGCATACGCGTTTCAGCCTTCATTGGCCTTCGTCAGTGCCGGATTCCATGGGCTCTACGCTCCTTCCGGGGGTCAGACAGGGTACACGTGATGTAGATTCCGTCCCTGGTTAAATGATGTTACACCTCTCCTCCAATTAAAGGTGTACTGACCTCACACACTCATTCTCCTGAGCAGATGCATGCTGGTAGTTGCAGTCCAGTTGGGGGCCTATACCATGATATATATATATATACACATACACACACACACATATATATGTATGTGTGTGTATATATATATGTACAAATATGTATATATATATATATATATATATACATATATTTTATATTGCCGGTTGTCAGTAGGTAGTTATAGTTAGGACCTAGTTTCCATAGAAAGAGCGTTTTTTTTTTGCCAATAACATTGGTGCCATTTGACGAATCCTTGCGAAATTTTCAAAATTAGTGCGACGCTCACTTCAGCTGCTGTCTTGAAAGTTTTGGGGTGATCCGTCAAGCGGGGCCCGAGAAAAAGGGGGGGTCCCAAAATGCATTTTCCCCTTGCAAATTTCCATTAGGATTTAGACGCGACTACGGCCCGAACTGCTAAACGTAATTACACCAAATTTAGCAGAAAGGTAACTGTTGGTTTAGAAAGTGACCTTTTTGTGAATTGGTGTAAATCCTTTCAATAGTTTTTGAGATATTAAGGGAAATCCAAATTTGTATATCTAGGGACGTGAAGGCTCCGCAAACCCTCCCAATCTCATGCTGATATCTGATTGGCTGCCAACACTTCAACCAGGAAGTGTTGGCAGCCATCTTTGCACTCCGCTTCAAAAACATTTAAAAAAAAGAAATGAGGGCAGGGTAGGAATACCCTGGCACCTATACCTCTGTGACCTCGCAAAACAAAAAAACATTTAAAAAAAAAAAAATCTACGGGAGTTGTGCTAGATTCATTACTCCAGCTGAAAAATGTAAAAAAATTAATGCGGGCTTCTGCGCTTGTCTATTCTTTAGCCCCCAGGTGGGCCAGGTCCCGGGGGCATGCGGTATTTAAAAAAAGGAGGGGGGCACACGGGCCTCCCCTCCTGATGCTCTTTTAAGCCCATGGGACCACCATCTTCCCGGGACTTTTATAATATAATGGAGGGGGGGTCACACGGACCCCCCCTCCATGGACTCTTTTTAGCCCGGGGACCACCACCTCCCTGGGGCTTTATCTTAAATTTGGAGAGGGGCTGTACGGACCCCCCACATTGGGCGAGTTCAAGCCCCAGGGACCACCACCTTGCCGGTGCTAAAATAAAAATGGGGGGCCGCACAGACCCCCCCGGGCCCCGGGGACCACCACCTCCCTGGGTTCTATAATATAATTAAACCTGGGAGAAGGGCCGTGCTGCCTTCCCTCCCGGGCCATATACGGCCCCAGAAACCACCACCTCCCCAGGGCGGCCCATGCAGATCAAAAGAGGAGGCCACACAGCCCCCCCTCCTAGAGCCTTATATGGTCCTGGGGACCGCCACTCCCCAGAGCCGGCTCCTCTAATGTCCCAGGGTGCCCACCCCTGGCACATAGCTGTTTGCCTCCGCAAAGCTAAAGCAAACACTCCAGTTCATGCGAGCGGGAGCTGTCAAAGTTCTCCCACCCACTGGAAGTGGAGGTTTCATCTCTTTCCCTACCTGCAGACATGCGGGCAGGGAAAGAGATTATCAATACACTTAAGGGCTGGAGGAGTTTTAAGGACCTGCGTAAGCTAACTCCCCATCAAATTAATGTCACACAAGAAAAAGCTACGGGTCCGGATTGGAGGGAGGTTAAATAACTGTGTGAATATAATCTACCATACACAATGGGGGATTTCCCTTTTCAGGACGGTTCCCCTCACACACCAGAGGTGTCATGCTTCATCATGGGGGTGCCTCCTCACGCAAAGACCTAGTCTTTGCGTGGGCTGCAACCCCCTCTCTACGAGGGAGGAGCTCAGGGATGTTTTTATTGAGTTAGGCAGGATGTACTAAACCCCTATGTGAGCTTGGCGTGCGTGTAAAAAAGAGAGAAAGTGCAGTGCTGTGATGTGAAAATTTAAAACTGGCTACTGGGTTAGCTATATTTGTAGCTTTATTCGGCTACCCGGTGTCAGGATTAAAAACAGTGAGGAGCTGATAACACAAATGCCAACATGAGACAAATGTGTTAGATCACTAGACCAACATGTTTCGGCCAGAAAGACCTAAATAGTGTCGCGGCCTTCTTCAGGGTCAGTTGGTTCAGCTACTGCACAAGGGTTAAGTGCCAATACGTTGAAAAAACATTAAAAACACGTAAATAAATCAAAAATATGATACTGAACCAGTAATATTTGACTGTTCAGTAAATACTGCATACAACCTATATTGGGAGACACAAGACAGATTATCTACCATATGCATATCACTGTATACACATATAGCATGAGTAAAACACACAGTGACAAAACCTCCTGAATGATAATATCTAATAACAACTGGACATATTAGACCAAAGTGTAATTAACAAAGACGTGTGACTCACCACAATGGGTTGCGCACTTCACTACATCTGTCCCAGCATATTAGCCATGTGATACATGCACCAAAACCTGCCAAAAGAGGTATATGGTATTAAAAACAAGAAGGTCCCAAGAGAGGGATATAAAGATAGAAAATGCGACTGGGTTTGTCAGGTGGCCTATAGTTAAATATGAGCGAAAAGATGTTAATACAAATTCGCTATCATTATAGGTCACAGGTAAAGCCCCTAGATTGTTAGACTGGTGGCAAAGGCGTAACACAGACTGGTCGATAGGTTGGAGAACCCCAGGCATAAGTCAACAATACACCTATTTACAAATTAAAGACAAGGGACAAGATAAAATCCCAAGGAGAGCTATGAAATGACATGCTGTCAAGTAAGCAGATCTGCTGAAAAGGGCCAGAGATGATGTCAAACTTGAAAGGGATAAAAAACAAATAGGATTAAAATCCCTTCTGGTGCAGCAATTAGCGTACAAATAAGTTATGAGCTAAATGGCAGACTCAAGAGTGAGAGCCCGCTAGATCCAGGGCACTCAACAGTCAGAAGGGTGGGGGGGCAATCAACAGTCTGGGCGGGTTGGGACAAAGGGGGGAAAAAGGAAGGGGAGAGAGGAAAAGAAAAGGGAAGGAAACCAGGGTGCAGGTACCTCTAGTATCCGTGAGAAGTGTATAGATGTGGAAAAATGGGAAGACGCAAGGGATGGGACGCATGAGGCACGTAGGACCTCGGCGCCACTGCCTACAATATAATGATCAAGGGACTGAGCAGTGGTGCAAAAGAACACCTCGGTTCTAATAGAACCAAGGTGGCTACAGATAGGAAAAGACTGGTGCAAAGCGCAGCGTCTCCTCACATGGCTCACATGGCTAATATGCTGGGACAGATGTAGTGAAGTGCGCAACCCATTGTGGTGAGTCACACGTCTTTGTTAATTACACTTTGGTCTAATATGTCCAGTTGTTATTAGATATTATCATTCAGGAGGTTTTGTCACTGTGTGTTTTACTCATGCTATATGTGTATACAGGATATGCATATGGTGATAATCTGTCTTGTGTCTCCAATATAGGTTGTATGCAGTATTTACTGAACAGTCAAATATTACTGGTTCAGTATCATATTTTGATTTATTTACGTGTTTTTAATGTTTTTCACGTATTGGCACTTAACCCTTGCAGTAGCTGAACCAACTGACCCTGAAGAAGGCCGCGACACTATTTAGGTCTTTCTGGCCGAAACATGTTGGTCTAGTGATCTACACATTTTGTCTCATGTTGGCATTTGTGTTATCAGCTCCTCACTGTTTTTAATCCTGACACCGGGTAGCCGAATAAAGCTACAATATAGCTAACCCAGTAGCCAGTTTTAAATTTTCACATCACAGCACTGCACTTTCTCTCTTTTTACGCACGCCAAGCTCACATAGGGGTTTGAGTACATCCTGCCTAACTCAATAAAAACAACCCTGAGCTCCTCCTCGTAGAGAGGGGTTGTAGCCACCGCAAAGACTAGGTCTTTGCGTGAGGAAGCACCCCATGATGAAGCATGACACCTCTGGTGTGTGAGGGGAACCGTCCTGAAAAGGAAATCCCCATTGTGTAGTGGTAGATTATATTCACACAGTTATTTAACCTCCCTCCAATCCGGACCCGTAGCTTTTCTTGTGTGACATTAATTTGATGGGGAGTTAGCTTACATGAGTCCATTAAAACTCCTCCAGCCCTTAAGTGTATTGATTGTCTAGGCGCAGCGGCTCAGCTGCCGGGCTTATCATTTTTCTATCTTCCTTTTTCTATTCTCCTCTCCTTCCAAACTGCTATTTTGCGACCTATAACCATGGCTGAACGCACAGGACTCACATATGACGATGGGATATTAACGGAGATCTTGACAACACCTAGTATTTTAGAAACACAACTTACACAAACTATGGCCGCCTCGGATGATTGGCAGAAATTGACAAATCTCAAACGACTATATATAAGAACGACCACACATGGCTCTATTATGACCGAATACCTCCGGGGCAATTGTGCCCCAATGGGACTTATAGTAACTAACATCCCAAGATTGTTCATAGACAATCCCTCATTCGTGAAAGACTGGTCACTCATTGCATGGCGGTGCACGAGGGACTGGCTTATTTTAATCATCAGCACGGCCAAGAAGGAAGCTGAGAAGGTCTTGGTGCAAATTCAGACAATGGAGGCTGAAATTAAAATTATCATTGGTGCAACGGTCTTCAAAAAGAATGTGGACGAAACTAATAAAACAACTAAAGAATACAAGGAGACTCTTCTTACCAGTAAAATCATGAAATTCAGGAAGGATTTGGCTAAATTCTCAATGGAGAGAATGTATCCGTACACTGATCCCTCCTATCAACCCCCAGAATTTCACAGAACAGGTAGAAGATATGGGTCCAACTATTCTTCTTCCGACAGAGAAAGACACCTCAAGTGATTCGGACACAAGCCAAGGAAACACTAATCAAAGGTCCCAGCACCAGAATCAGAGAAGTTGGCGTGGATCCCGGGGTGGAGCACCAAACAACCAATGGTGGCCCCCGAACACTTGGAATTATCCCACTTTCCCATTCTTTGGACAAGGTCCACCGGGTCCACTAATGAATTTTCAACAACATCCACAAGCAGGGTACAATCAGCCTTTTTTTAGGGCAAGGCCGAGGTCGGTCCAGAGGCCGCCGTCGCACCCAGCAACAAGTACACTGGAGTTCCCCGATCACCCAGCGGAACACGAGGAGCATGACCAAGATCAACCAACAAGTAGGCCCGAGCAGGGACCCAGTTTGATTGTTAATTTGAGTAAGCGAGTTCTCACACCTGAAGAAATGACAGTGCTTAACCGAGGCCTAGGTTTCGTACCTACAAACAATGGTGATCCCTTCCAAATACAACAAGAGGTACACCAATTTTTCAGGAAGGTGAGACTACACTCTTTCTTCGCAGACAAAGATTCGCTGACTGACAGTCCACAGACTACCAATACGAATCTACGCCCTAAGTCGAAATTCAACCCTTCGATTGGCATGGTTCCATCTGGAGGTAGCGACGTTCGAGAAGGCTGTCCTTAAAGATCTGACCACTGGACTATCTACACCATCGAGGACTTTTAATAACATTTCTAAAAGGGAACTAACAGCATTACGTTCATTGACTACGGATACAACTATTACCATCAAAGCTGCCGACAAGGGAGGAGCAACTGTAATTTTGGATACAGATACCTATAGGGCAGAATGTTTGAAACAACTCAATGACAACACCGCCTATCGATGACTGGATCAAGATCCCACAGAAAGGATAACGGACACCATCTCCATCCTAACTAAGGAAGCACATGACAATGGCTGGATAACGCAGAAGAGGCGGTCTTCCTCTGCACTAAGACACCCATAACTCCCTATTTCTATATTTTACCAAAAATACACAAGCCACAGAGGCCTCCACCAGGGAGACCCATTATCTCTGGGATAGGGTCCGCCCTTGAGCCATTGTCACAGTTCGTTGACTTTTTTCTCCGTCCTTTGGTCAGTCAAATGCCTACGTATCTCAAAGATACGACCGATATGCTTCGCCTGCTGGAGGATACGGTCTTTGACCCCCTAACTGACTATCTGATCTCGTTCGACGTGGAGTCATTGTATACTTGTATACCTCAGGATCAAACCCTTGAAACAATAGAACTACTATTGATAGAACATCCACCTGATACTATCACACCAATTCCATTCATAATGCAGTGCGCACGAATGGACATGAAGGAGAATTTCTTTCAGTTTGAGATGCAGTTAGATCTACAAATCTCTGGTACTTCCATGGGCAGCACCTTCGCGCCTAGTCTAGCGAACCTCTACATGCACGTGTTCGAAGAAGGTGTTGTCCTGGGAGGACAGAATCCATTTCTCACACACATACTTCTATGGAAGAGGTATATAGATGACATCTTTGTCATCTGGCGAGGAGATGATGTCACTATTAACCACTTCCATAACTGGTTGAACAACAGTAATGAGCATCTCCGTTTCACCTGTGAATACAGCAAAGAGAAATTGGCCTTCCTGGACCTCCTGATTTATCCAGCAAGGGGTACTCTAGAAACAGAACTTTATCAAAAACCTATGGCCCGCAATGCACTCCTACAATATGAGAGTTATCACCCGAAGTCGCTGCGGGATAACCTACCATATGGACAGTTTTACGACTCCGTCGCAATTGCTCCACAACGGAGAAATACAATATACATGCCGCAAAACTCAGAAGCAATTTATTGGATAGGCACTACCCTGCAAAATTGGTTAAGAAATCAGCCAAACGGGCACTCAATACTAATCGGGAGGCCCTTCTAGATCAGCCCTTTGCCAAACCAATACCATCTAAACTTGTCTGTGTTAACACTTACAGCTCCATGTCCAACGTAGTAAAAAAATCAATACTTCACAATTGGGACATTTTGAACAAAGGACAACTGACCCTTGAAAAACCACTTTTTGCATTCAAAAGAGGTCGGAATTTGAAAGAAACTTTAGTCCACACAAGACCGGTAATGCAAGAAAGAACGAGACAAAATACGCTTTGGAACTTACCTCCTGTCCAAGGGCATTTCCCTTGTGGGTCTTGCACAGTCTGTGCCCAAACTAGTACGACTAAGAGCATTGATATAGGGACCTCTAGACCTTGGGTTTTACAGAAGCATACTAATTGTAACAGCGAGCGGGTGGTCTACCTTATCACTTGCCCTTGTGGATTGAGATATGTTGGTATGACCACCAGGAAAGTACGTATTAGGATTTTAGAACATAAAAGTACCATTAGGTGTGAAAAACAAATGACCAAAATGACAAAACACTTTTTCGATATGAAACATGGCCAAGACTCCTTGAGCTGGACGGTTCTAGACAAACCGAACTTGAATGCCAACACTCCTGACCTCACAACTAAGCTCCTCAGGCTGGAACAGAGATGGGTTTATAGGTTGGGAACCTCAGAAATGGGCCTCAACGACGATATTCCTTGGCTGGCACTTTCTTGAATTTTTGGCTACGTTTCCTGGACTTTTCCAGCAGTGTGTACTGTTGTTGGTTGCTTAACCAACTCACCCAGGTTGTTGTTTAATACACCTACTTTTGATTTCCCCTCTCTGTCTGGGTGTCCCTTCCCCGCGTCCTTTCCTCCCCCTTCTTCCCCCCTTCCCTTCTTCCCTCCCCCTCTCCCCTCCCTGGCCACTTTTCATTGCGACTGTCCTCTGTATTTCTTCCCAGGACACTCGCATTTTCCATTCCACTCCTTCACTTCTTTGCTTCAGAATCATGTTCTTGATTTTGCTCGCCTTGTCGAGCACATTCACTGCATTACCTGGCCTGAACTATAAATCCCTGATTTGTTCGCTTTTGTACAGTACGTTATTGATCACCTTTCATTACGTTATTTGTTCATCCCCCTTACTGGGTGATCACAACACTGTGTTTTCCATCGGTGTTTAATATCATAGGCACTCTTTCCCTGTCCATCCCTTCACTAACCTGCCTGACCTTGATGCCCTCCCGTTTTGCTCCGCTTGTGTCGAGCATACATATCAGTACACACATTTGCATTACCTCAACTTATATATGCACAGGTACTCTTTCCCTGTCCATTCTTTCCCTATCTTGCTTGACCTTGATGCCCCCTGGTTTGCTCGCTCGTGTTTTGCTCGCTCGTGCTGTGCATACTTATCAGTACACATATTGCATTTATTTCAACTCACATTTGGGTTGGTAATTTTATTGCATTGTATTTATTTCAACTCACATACGGGTTGGTAACTTTATTGAATTGCATTTTCTGCACCACTTTTCCGCTCCGTCTACTGTTTGACCGAGCTGCCTAGTGGTTGCTTGAAACTACATTTCCCATGAGCCTCTACTTCTGGGTAACAGTTGTCCTAGTGTCAATTTTCAATTTTTAATTTCCCTATAGGGTTGGTCATAATACTGCTCCTTTACCATATCGACTTGGCAGTCTTTATCATAGGTACTCCACATGGACTATTATTATCCTTAATTGTCTCTTAATAGTCCGAGTCCCCGAGCGGCTGCCAGGACTACAAGTCCCATGATCCTCCTACATCCGGGCACGCGTCTTACAACCCAGCTGTATTGAATTCCCTATTCATGCGGGGTGTATTTAATCGAGAGCCATTCTGGCTTTCGTGTCTCTGCCCTGGACGTGCTCGCTGGTATTAATCCATGACTTTGTGGTAAGTGTTCCGGTCCCCCACCCCATCGGATGTTGTCTTCATCGAGGTTTCACCACTTTCTTTCTGTTGAGGAGACGCTGCGCTTTGCACCAGTCTTTTCCTATCTGTAGCCACCTTGGTTCTATTAGAACCGAGGTGTTCTTTTGCACCACTGCTCAGTCCCTTGATCATTATATTGTAGGCAGTGGCGCCGAGGTCCTACGATGCTCTCATGCGTCCCATCCCTTGCGTCTTCCCATTTTTCCACATCTATACACTTCGCGGATACTAGAGGTACCTGCACCCTGGTTTCCCTTCCCTTTTCTTTTCCTCTCTCCCCTTCCTCTTTCCCCCCTTTGTCCCAACCCGCCCAGACTGTTGATTGCTCCCCCACCCTTCTGACTGTTGAGTGCCCTGGATCTAGCGGGCTCTCACTCTTGAGTCTGCCATTTAGCTCATAACTTATTTGTACGCTAATTGCTGCACCAGAAGGGATTTTAATCCTATTTGTTTTTATCCCTTTCAAGTTTGACATCATCTCTGGCCCCTTTTCAGCAGATCTGCTTACTTGACGGCATGTCATTTCATAGCTCTCCTTGGGATTTTATCTTGTCCCTTGTCTTTAATTTGTAAATAGGTGTATTGTTGACTTATGCCTGGGGTTCTCCAACCTATCGACCAGTCTGTGTTACGCCTTTGCCACCAGTCTAACAATCTAGGGGCTTTACCTGTGACCTATAATGATAGCGAATTTGTATTAACATCTTTTCACTCATATTTAACTATAGGCCACCTGACAAACCCAGTCGCATTTTCTATCTTTATATCCCTCTCTTGGGACCTTCTTGTTTTTAATACCATATACCTCTTTTGGCAGGTTTTGGTGCATGTATCCACATGGCTAATATGCTGGGACAGATGTAGTGAAGTGCGCAACCCATTGTGGTGAGTCACACGTCTTTGTTAATTACACTTTGGTCTAATATGTCCAGTTGTTATTAGATATTATCATTCAGGAGGTTTTGTCACTGTGTGTTTTACTCATGCTATATGTGTATACAGGATATGCATATGGTGATAATCTGTCTTGTGTCTCCAATATAGGTTGTATGCAGTATTTACTGAACAGTCAAATATTACTGGTTCAGTATCATATTTTTGATTTATTTACGTGTTTTTAATGTTTTTTCACGTATTGGCACTTAACCCTTGCAGTAGCTGAACCAACTGACCCTGAAGAAGGCCGCGACACTATTTAGGTCTTTCTGGCCGAAACATGTTGGTCTAGTGATCTACACATTTGTCTCATGTTGGCATTTGTGTTATCAGCTCCTCACTGTTTTTAATCCTGACACCGGGTAGCCGAATAAAGCTACAATATAGCTAACCCAGTAGCCAGTTTTAAATTTTCACATCACAGCACTGCACTTTCTCTCTTTTTTACACGCACGCCAAGCTCACATAGGGGTTTAGTACATCCAGCCTAACTCAATAAAAACATCCCTGAGCTCCTCCCTCGTAGAGAGGGGGTTGTAGCCCACGCAAAGACTAGGTCTTTTGCGTGAGGAGGCACCCCCATGATGAAGCATGACACCTCTGGTGTGTGAGGGGAACCGTCCTGAAAAGGGAAATCCCCCATTGTGTATGGTAGATTATATTCACACAGTTATTTAACCTCCCTCCAATCCGGACCCGTAGCTTTTTCTTGTGTGACAGGGAAAGAGATTAAACAGATTGCACACAGGGAGCGGCACTTCCAGCAGCTCTCTTCGCGCGAGTGCAATGCCAGCTCCCGTAGGAGGCAGGGAGCTGGGTGGGACCGCTGGGACCTTGAGGCTCCCCCCGCAGTCCTGGGGGAGAAGAGAAGAAAGAGGCAAAATAATGGTCCGAAATGAGCAGAAAGAGGCAGAATAAAGGTCAGAAAGAAGCAGAAAGAAGCAGAATAAAGGTCAGCAAAGAGCAGAAAAAGGCAAGACAAAGGTCAGAAACAAGCAGAAAGAGTTAAAATAAAGGTGAGGAGCAAGCAGAAAGAGCAAAATAAAGGTGAGAAACAAGCAGAAAGAGGCAGAATAAAGATCAGCAAAGAGCAGAGAGGGGCAAAATAAAGGTGAGAAACGAGCAGAAAGAGGCAGAATAAAAGTCAGAAACCAGCAGCAAGAAGCAAAATAAAGGTGAGAAACTAGCAGAAAGAGGCAAAATACATGTGAGAAACGAGCAGAAAAAGGCATACCAGAGGTCAGAAACCAGCAGCAAGAGGCAAAATAAAGGTGAGAAACAAGCAGAAAGAGGCACAATAAAGGTCAGCAATGAGCAGAAAGAAGCAGAATAAAGGTCAGAAGGGAGCAGAAAGAGGCAGAATAAAGGTCAGAAACAAGCAGTAAAGTCAAAATAAGGTCAGCAACGAGCAGAAAGAGGCAAAACAGAGGGCAGAAAAACAAGCAGGAAAGGAGAAACAGAGGCAGACAAACTAGCAGGAAAGGCAAAACCTAGGGCAGATAAACAAGGAGAAAAGGCAAAACAGAGCAGAAGAGGGCAAAACAGAGAGCACTCAGACACTCACACACCCACTCACACACCCACTCAGACACTTTCACACTGATTCACAGACCCACTCAGAAACTCTCACACCCACTCACAGGCTTACTGAGACACTCATGCACTCATTCACTGTCAAAGGTTACTGGTTACATTTTGGAAACAAAATTAAAAAAACCTTAGAAATTCACTTAAAAAACCAAAAGTTACCGGGACGTTATAGTTAGGAAACAACATAAAAAAACCTTAGAAATTCATTGTAAAAAACCAAAGGTTACAGGGACATTATAGTTAGGCTCAGATTTCACTTGTACAAAATCAGTGAAATTCAGCAGTTATAGTTAGCTGAGCTAACTATAACTTACGCCCCACAATGCACTGCTTATGACCTCACATATTACATCACTCATGACATGGTCAGTGACATCACTGATGACATCACTGATAACATCTCAAATTACATCACTGATGACATCATCCACAGAAGCACTCAAACACCCACTCATACCCCTATACAACTTCTTTTACACCCACTCAAACACCCACACAACCACTCACATACCCATTAACCGACCCATACAGGTACTCACCAACTACTCACTCATTGCAGAGCTGTTCATATAACCCGTCACTTACCCATGCAGCCATTCACACAGCCACACACTCACCCATACAGCCTCTTAACACAGCCACTCACTCACTCATACAAGCACTCACACACCCACACAACCACTTATAAACCCATTCACACATCCTTACAAGCACTCACACATCCGCTCACTCACCCATACATCCATTCACATGAACACTTACTCTACAATACAGCCACTCACACACCAACTCACTTAACCAAACAGTCACTCAAACAGCCACTCACTCACCCATACAGACACTTACACAGCCAGTCACTCACTCGTACAGCCATTCAGACACTCACTCACTCACCCATACAGCCACTGACACACCCACTCACTCACCAATAGTCACTCACACAGCCACTCACTCATCCACACAGCCACTCACACACCTGCTTCTATATCCATACAGCCACTCACACACCCACTCACACACCCACACAGGCACTCAGACACCCATTCACACACAGATACACACAGTCACTAAAATAATATATGTTAGAAATAGTATCACTCATTAGTGAAATATACTATTTTAACTTTTGTAGTACCTTGGTTTTTATGTTTAACACATAATCTTTTAGAAAACACTCACACTCACTGGATGATGTCATCAGTGATGTCATCAGTGCTGTCATTTGAGATGTCATCAGTGATGTCACTGACCATGTTATGAGTGATGTAATGTGTGAGGTTGTAAGCAGTGCATTGCGGGGGCATAAGTTATAGTTAGTTGAGCTAACTATAACTGCTGAATTTCACTGGTTTTGTACAAGTGAAACCTGAGCCTAACTACAACGTTCCTGTAACCTTTGTTTTTTCAGTGGATATATATATATATATATGTGTGTGTGTGTGAATATATAAATAGATCGATAGATAGATAGATAGATAGATAGATAGATAGATAGATAGACGGTATGCTTTTTCCAAAGGTTGTCCGTTTTCAGAATGTATTTATCTCTACCCTCCCTCCTCGTGTCTATATCCAATGATGATGACCCTTGTTTTAAGGGAGAATTCGTATTTGTGGCCTATTGCATCATCTGAAGCTATACTAATTATTTTAACCTCACCGGCCTCCCACCCCCGCCACAAACACAGGGCACTTTGGACTGAAAATGGTAAACAATGTAACAACCATAGAAGGAGAGGGGGAGAGTGGGAGGCTACAAAAAAAAGATGTATAAAAAATCCTAGAAACGAAATAATCTGATTTCTGGGCAGAGGGATCCCAGTGAAAGATGTGAGCTTTTATAAGGACGGACAATAGAAAGCAAAATAATAACTCCCAACTTTGATTGTTGAAATATATTCTGCAATCCGGAGAGCTGCATGCAAGCTGGAGCAGGCATGGGGCAGGGAGGTTAAGTAGAAGAGAAGGCACAATACTTCAGATTGGCAGCAGACTGCAGCAAGAATAATCTAATCAAAAAGTAAATTGAATTATCCAGTCCCAGGGCAGGCTCCTGGGACTGCTGCTGCGAATGCTACCAGGGCTCCTCCCAGACGTTCCTCCCCCCAGTCAAAGGCACATGATGAATGCAGATGAAATTTGAAATATGAAAATCCGAAATAATTTATGGAAGTTGTCAGAAATTTGGCCTGCTTGCGGTGTAATTTCCTCTGAGATGAGGCAGGCTGGCTCGTGGCTTCCAGTCTCTGCGCAGCCACTGGTCCTGCAGTGAATGGCTCAGCCCCTTTAAAATGCTCTTCCAGACAAATTACAGCTCATTACAGACAGCCTTGCACCATGCCATTATGTCAGAGGAAATCTTTTTTCATTTGCACAAATTTGCTTGGAATCCTCATATTTATTTGAGCATCCATTATCGAATCTGAACATTGAATTAACCGCAATTATTTTCAGTGGGGGGTGGGCGGATGTTTGTTTATAGGGAGCAGGTAGTGGCTAAGAGGCGGTATAAGCAGCGCATGGCTGCTGAGAAGGCACACAAATCTGCCAAAGCAGCAGACACATGCAAGATTATACTGCCAAGGTCCTACTAAGATGCAATGAGTGATATTTTTATGGCTAATTCTCTCCGTAGGGTGCTAAACAGCTTACACACACATCTGCTATGGATCCGCGTGGCGGATGGTCACTATATTCATTTACTCATTCATTCACTGGGTTCTGAGCTCAGGTTACCAAGAGTTGCAGTTCTGACTCTTTACCCGTTGTCTTACTGTGTGTTCCTGGTTAACTTGTTTTACACCTTTGTCCTGGTTGCTTAACCTGGAAGCACTCAGCAGAGGGGTATAACAGTATACCTTCTCACCTGGTGACCTCTGATCTATGCAAATACCCAGTAAGATGAGAGAAAATAACATAACATAATTAAAAGCATAGAAGCCACACATCTGAGTTTGAATACTTTCCAGAGTGAAAATTCGTAATTGGGAAATTTTCTTGGTCCTAAGCATGTCAAGTGCCCGTTAATCAGGAGATTTTTTCAGTTTTTCGTTTTCAAGAGCTAATGTGTTCAATGGATCAGCAGTGAGTCCTGACAAACCCCTGTCTATTTTCCCCACTAACTATAATGTAGGCATTGCACGTAATTCGTTATCAGTTTATGTAAAATTCAAGGGGGAATAGAGAATATGCATAATACAAAGAGCACCTGGGTAAACTTGTCTGGTCTTTAGAAAAAATGGTTGGCAGAAAGAGAGGGTGTGGCCAAGGCCGGCCTTGAGCATGGGCGAGCTGGGCCCAGGCCCAAGGGTGCCAATTTTCTAAGGGGCGCTTGGAGTTGTGTGCGTTAAGGTTATGCCAACAGCAGCGCCCTTCTAATTTTGATTCAGCCTTGTCCTTGTCCCTGGCTATTCGTTTGTGTATGATTTGCCAGTTTAAAGTGTTTTTAGTCCTGCATTATCATACAGCAGGCGATGTTTTTAACACCCATTAAGCCTCCTTCCTTGCCCTCTCTTCACCCTCTGACCCCTGCTGGCACATATCAACAAAACAATCATCTGCGTGAGGCAGCTAAGCTATCAGTGATTTACTTGAGCTGGTGGAGGTCCGGGGATGTTTGTGTTCAGGGGCCAGTCCCTGCTCATCCAAGTACTGACCAGTGAACACAAAGGGGGCGCCTCTGTGAATCACACGGTGTTAGTGCGACGGCTGAGGGCGGTGGGGATTAGGGAAGTGGCCCTGTCCCTTCTTTCTTCATTCCTGGCCTCCAGGGAGCAGAGTATATATTGGGAAAGCGTGAAATCCGAACCTTTCCGCTTACCGTGTGGAGTGCCGCAGGGATCTGCACTGTCACCTACACTGTTCAATATATACGTCACTCCACTTGCCAGACTCATTAGAGAGTATGGTTTTCGTTGGTCTCTTATGCAGACGATTCATAGATTGTCATCACTGTATCCAAACAGTCCGAAGTTACGGCAGTTAACTTCCATGCCTGTCTCACGCACATCATGAGAAGGATGAGTCGTAACTATCTTAAGATCAACACGGATAAGACGGAGGTGATGGAATTTGGCAGCGGACCATCCCTGTGGAATCCAACCTGGTGGCCGATAGAGGCGGGGCAATGTCCAGTGCCGTCCAATAAAGTTAAGAATCTGGGGGTCATTTTTGATGACCAGCTTAATTTTGCGGCCCAGATCAACAGCGTAACCTCGTATTGCTTCTTTGTGTTGAAGCTTCTTAAGAAGATTTTTCCTTTCATCCCCCAAGAATTGAGGAAATCAGTAGTAGTGGCCCTCATCCTCTCGCGGTTAGACTATTGCAATGCTCTTTTTATAGGCATTAATATAGCACAGAGGATAAAGTTGCAGTCAATACAAAATGCTGCTGCCCGGCTATTGCTAAACATTCCTAGGGGTCACCCCACTTCCGCTGCCATCAGGTCATTACATTGGCTCCCGATTCAGCAAGAACGGAGTTTAAAGTCTTATGCTTGGCCCATAAGACATTATACGGCGGAGGGGCAGAAGATTTGCGGAAACTCTTTTCCTGGTACTCCCCACCAGAAACCTCAGATCCACAGGCCGTGAGTTTCATCTGTATCCCCAAAATTCGTGAGAGCCAGATGGGGAGGGAGGAGCCTATCATATTCTGCAGCAAAACTGTGGAACCAGCTGCCCTATCGCTATGAGATTATTGTCGAATAGGCTTCTCTTTAGAAAAGAGGCTAAAAGCGTGGCTGTTTCCAGTACTCTAAGGTCAGGCACAGCTGTTGCAATCTCTCAATCTCACCTTTAAGCGCCAAGACACTTCGGCAGTCGAGCGCTCTATAAAACTATAACCTATCCTATCCTATCTGCTGCCTCATTTAATTCACTGCCATCAGCAAGGGTGCCAAATTTCTCTCCACCCACACCCAGGGTGCTATCTTAGCAAAGGCCGGCTTTGGGTGTGGCTAGTTCCTATTTGTAGGTCTGGCTACAGAAAGCTTTATCTCTGTACAAGAAGCTATGTCATTGACACAAAAAAAGTATACAGAGAAGGGACTTGCGTAAGCTGCCTTCAGCTTTCGGTTCATTTGCATCCTTCAATTATTGCCTATGGGGTATGTTAGTCCACCTGCTGAAACAGTTGTTTCCATTGGAGTGCATAAATGGTGAAGGGAAGCATCCATGCACTGCAGTGGGGCGCATGTGTGCTCCTAAAAGTGTTTCCACATTTCTGATGACTTTGCACCAATGAGGATTTTGCATCCAAATATAACTTTGAACCTGTAGGTGTTTTTCCACCTAAAAGAAATTTTGCACTCGTGTTTTACTGTCTAAATTGTAAAATACTGCACCAAAAGTGATTATCAGCTAAATGTGAGTTTATGCCTCAATGTGATTGTTGCATGCATATGTGATTTTTCCTGTTGATGTTGCACAAAAAGTGATTTTGCCTTGAATACGATTCTGCATTTAAATGTGTTTTCACTCCTAAACATCATTTGTGCTCTAAAGTGTTTTGATGCTCCAGGTGATGTTGCTCCTAAATATCATTTTGCACCTAAATCTGGTTTTGTTCCTAAATGTGATCCCACAGTCATTTTTACTTTGACACTAGATACTTTTTACACATAAAAGTTATAAATGTACTTAAATTAGAATTTGGCCCTACATTTAATTTGTGCTCCTAAATGTTTCCACATTCATGTTGATGCTACACCAATGTTTGTGCCTCAATGTGCTGCAAATTAAATGTGAGTTCATACTGATGTATGCCTTTAACACCTAATGTCACATCTTGCTATGAGATTTTCCTTGTATAGTGACTGGTATCCTGTGGATGCATGTACTGGTAACACTTGAGACAGTTTTTCAAAGGACAGGGAGAAATATTAGTGCAGGTGTCTATTTGAAATGCTTATTGTTTGTATGCTTAGTTTTCCGGAATTACCTATTACCTATCAAAGTACAGAGAGTTGGTTACACTTAGATAGAGTTCAGGTATGTTCAGTTCTCTGAATAACAAGATTCTTAAGATATCTCCTTTGCATTAAAGGGATTCACTACGTTCCACAGAACTCGTAGATGAGCTGAGTGCATGACAAAAGTGTTGGAGTTCTGTGTCTCTATTTTGACTGTTATCCCATTCTCATTTCCCCGCTACTAACAATGCTCTCTATATTTCTGTTCATGTATTCACTGATGGGGGTGCAAGAGGGGAAAAGAGTATCACTTCCATTGGATTTCATGTCAAGTTTAGTCCAATCTGACATTAGCTCAAGTTACCATAAGTGGAAATGTGAGCTAAGCATCACCCTGTATGAAAATGGGAAGGTCAAGAAGATCCAATCCTTGCATATCAACCTCCATATATTCACCACATTGTCTGATCCCCTGAAGGCCCTAAGAGCGTCTACCAAGGCTAGTGGATGCTAACAATTATACCATGCTCACCATGACTACTAACTATGGCACCGCTCCCTTAAGCTCCCCATTTTCAGCCACACTCTAGGGCTCTCCTACAGTTACAGTAGTAGATGCAACTGTAGATGCACATGAAAAGAAAGTAGAGGCAAAGAGTAAAAACAGTGAGCCTTTGGGAGACTACGGACGCAGAAGTGTTGGCGAAGGGCAGAATAAGCATATGATGAAGCCACAGGAAATAATATTTTCATTTTATAATAGGTGCGGCAGAGTGAGTTGGTGAACCTTGAGGCACTAACCCATCTTATGTGGTAGGGCTCTAACGTAATGTAGGAAGGGGGTGCAAGAGATGAACATTTGGATTCATCAGCATAATAGAAGGAAGAACATTAGAACAAAAATATGAACATTAAGGTAAATTATATAGTTGGAAGAGGAAGATGACCAAGAATGGTCTGTTGTGGTACTCCATACAATAGACGAATGGGAAAAGCAGAAGAGGAGTGGTCAGTTCATGTGGCAGAGTATGCACAACCTATAAAATAGAAAGAGACCCAACTTAAAGTATCTGATACACTCAAAGTTAATTGAGGAGAATGGAGTGATCCACCACGTCACTGACCTCAGAAAGACAGACAAGTGTGAACAGAGAAGAAAGTTCATTGTGACTTGCACTGATCAGATCATTTGTCACAGAGTAGTTTAGCACTTCCGATTAAATGGGATAAGAGCCTTCATAAAGACTAAGATCAAACAATGTTTTTAAGGAGTAAGCGTGCTATAGGCATGCTCGAAACATTCAAGAACTGACCTTAAAGAAAAGAAAGAAAAATGCTGTGAGGTAAGAAGACTACAAAGGACTGGTGAGACTGATATGGGAACCTAAAGCGATTCTAAAGGCGCCAATGTAGGATTCGCTCAGAGGCAAATTTGGTGCCTGAGACAGTAACAAATAAGGAGTAAAGAAACCATGCGAGAATGGGGTAGGGCAGCGTCCTAAAAAAGTAGATGGAGAAGATGTTTGAAAGCAGTCCATCGCGGTTGCTGGATATTTTGTGGATCCAAGTTCTGTAAAGACAGAATGACTGGAAGGAAGAGAAAGGAGGCAGTAATTAGCTGACTGAGAACAGAAAACAATCTCTAGAAGATGGGAGAAATAATAGCATTGAAAATCTCAAAGTAGGTGTCCTTAGAATGCTGGGTTATGAAGGTGTATTTTTGAAGGCTGGCACAAATTGAAAGCATAATGTGGGGTTCTACAATTGCAGTGCATTTTCTGAAAAAAAAATAATGTACTGGTTTTGGGTAAAATAATTGCGATAGCACAATTATGTTGGCACATTCTGCGTCGGCATGTCAACTGTGCTTGCTGAATCTCATCATTTTGCACATTTGTGCAAATTCAAATTTGCAATTGTTTTGAGACTATTCCAAAAGGTTTACTTAGAGCATGATTGTTATTAAACAGCTTGGACCATTAGGAATAGTGCATTGAACGCCTTCCATTATGCTGGCAATTAGGAGTATTCCATTCTGTATTAAACAGTTTAGACCACATACACTAAAATATAGCTGGTAGGTAGGTAGGTGTATTCAGAATTTGATGGTATTTCTACATATTTGCTTCGAGTGATCTATGACATAGAGACCACTCTTAATCTATTTAATTTAAAATTATATATCATAAACTATATCCATCTTTTAAGTTAGTTATACCAAAATGTTGCGTTTGCTCTGTTATTCGACAAAACGGCTTCAAAAGAGATTTACCTGGTGACGTCTGTAAATGTCTGCTGCAGTTTGCCTGTCCTTGTTTGCTGAAGTCTGTTATTGGGTTTCTGTCCTGTATAGATTTTTCCTTCAAGTTCATTAAATAATGGCACCTTTTAAGAACCCATTTTACCAAGTGCATTTGGCAAAGGTTTAGAGTATTCTCCCCACATAGCATTCTTCGAAAATTTGTGTCAATTTTGCATTTTAAATGCATCCTTTGTCAACTGCACTGCGCAAAAGAGGAGGCTTTTCTGTCTGGACACTATACTGGTGGTCAGTTTGCTTTAGCAACAGAATTGTGCACCCGGTTAGTTAACAGCGATCACTGACACCATAAGTATGCTCAGCAAATGTTAAACCTTCGTATTTTTTGCTTAGTCTGTGTACAGATGATGTAGATGCTGGGTATGGTGCAGGCATCCTGGCCATTATCGAGCAATACAGGTGCTTAATTATTAAGTGGGTCATGTAATGGGCCTTGGCCAAATATGCTCCTGGTTCCCAAATCCAAAGAAATGAGACCATAGTATGCAGCCACATCTACTTATCCCATTCCCTAATGTCCCAACCACACCCTAGACTAAGGACTTGACCTAAAGGGCTACTTTTGTTAACTTAGACAAAGCAATCTGGATTGAGTAATCATGGGCCTGGACAATCTCAGTAAGAGCTGCATCTTTGATGAGATGCCTGTTAAGATGAGACTGGCTGACCTGCAATTCTCTGCACTAACAATTCGTGGTCACTGCAGCCCCATTTCAGTGTGTTCTTGTTGCTTCATACCTGAAGGTTATAGACATCATTTTGAGTCTCTAGCTGCTGATATGCCTGGAGCATATGCAAGTCAACGTAACCATCAATTACACTGCTTAGGGAGGTCAAGTGGGGAAGTATTTCTTCATCCTGTCATTAACAGCCCTTATCCCATGGCTGTTTGAGAAGTATAGCAGTTTGACACTCTTGGGGATAGCCATCACCATTGGGTGGAAATGTTATGTCGCCTCCTCACGCTTCTCTCCTCCAGTCTTCAATAGCCCGTCTCCTAGCTTAGCATTGAGGTCACTCCATTACAATTAAGACACCAAAATTTCCTGCTTCTGAGTGTTCCTCCCTTCTTAGCAATTCTGATAAATTAACCAACTTCTCTGAAGAGCCTTCACTTCTGAAGTTTCCATAGAAAACAGTATTGAATTGCATCTTTGGACCAATAAGTGGTGCAAGGCTCAGGCACCCAATGTTCAAGTCAATCTCCCACCCGCCCCTTTGATCAATCCTTTATCTTTGTCACAGTGAGGGTAATGAACCTCCCCGGTATACTTCTACAGCAACCTAAATTACCATAGGAGTCAGACATCAAAGCCTGCTACAAATTACTGCAGCACCCATCTTACATACTGGATGCCAGACCTATCATATTCCACAGTAGACATTTGATGAGCTCTTATCATGGAGCTCAGCAATATCAGGCAATAACGGTGAGGCCCTGTTATGAGGCAGTTTCAGTAAGAAATTATTTTTAGGTGTTGTGGGCTCTCAGTTATCGCTGTAGTTGAGGAGATTTGAACAAGAAGCATGGGCAATAACCTATTATCAGGCAGTATGAGTACTTGGTTACTATCACACTATGTAAGTTATGAACTAGTATCAGGTAGTAAGGGCCGTGGGCTATATCATACAATATCAGTAGTGAACTATTATCAGGCAGAATGGGTGGTCAGCTATCGTCAGTCAGTATGGGTGGCGAGCTACCATGATGAAGTCAATGCGTTCAACTATCATGGGGCAGTTTAGGTGCTAAGCTATCGTCAGGTAATATGGGTGATGAGCTATTATGATGAAATAAATGTGGTCAGGCAATATGAGGAAAGCAGTAGATTCAGGGAGTATGGTTGGACAGTTATTAACAATAAAGTATACAAAAAGTGATAGATGGAATGCTTGAATCAATGTCTGGTAATTACTCACAACATCACAAAATAAAATGACGGACGGAATGTTGAAACTTTTCAATCACTCACCCCCAGTCACAGATCTGTGTTTAATCCATCGTTATTTTGCTCACCACGTCACCCCAGTTTGGACCCAACTATATGCAAATCAGGGAACAGTCTAGCCCGCACTGCCAGGCCAGGTCCTCTGTGGACTTGAAACAAGCATCCTGGGACCGGTTTTAGGGAGTCACCCCATATCAGCCAGGCTAGCTTGAATCCAGTGGCACAGCGAGCAAGGGACCCACGTCTGGACATACCCTTAGCAACTTAGGGCGCACAAAGCAACATTACAAAATAAAATTATGGAGGGAGTGTTGGAACTTTTCAATCACTCATCCCCAGTCCCAGGATGCTTGTTTCCGGTCCAGGGAGGACCTGGCCCTCCTGTTCGGGCTAGACTCTTCCCATAGGCAGCAGAGTCAAGACTGATTTGCATATGGCTGGGTCTAAACTGGAATGGCATGGTGAGCAAAAAAATGATGGATTTAGGCCCATATCGCTGTACTGGGGTTGAATGTTTGACATTGTTTCAGCATTCTGTCCATCAATTGTTCTTTTTGCATTGGTAATTGCTCGGGCTGCATCCCAGTCCATTCGTTATTTTGCTCACCATGCACCTTAGTTTGGACCCAGCCATATGCAAAATCAGTCTTGACCCTGCTCCAATAGGAACAGTCCAGCCCGAAATGCCACGCCAGGTGCTCCCTGAAACTGAACACAAGCAACCCAAGACCAGTTTCACCCTCATGGGGGCTCATCGATGAGGCATTCCTTCCATCAACTTTTGTGTGTTTGATTCCCTTGCTCACTGTGTCATTGGAACCAAGTTACACTCAACTGAAGAGGCCCAATCAGGCCAAAACCAATCTTCCGTTGCTTGGGTCCTGGTTAGGAGAGAACCTGGCTTAGCAGTTCTGGCTGGAATATTCCTATTGGAACAAGACCAAGTCTGATTTGCATATGGCTGAGCCTAATCTGAGGTGGCATGCTTGGCAAAAGAATGATGAGTTGGACCCTCACACCGCCCTCACCAAAGACCCTCACACCGCCAAAGCCCACCTCCACGAAGGAATGAAGGCCGTCGCCGAATGGATGAGGACCAGCCGCCTGAAGCTGAACTCGGACAAGACGGAGGTCCTCATCCTTGGTTCCAACCCTTCAGCCTGGGACGACTCCTGGTGGCCAACATCACTGGGAACAGCCCCGCCACCCACCGACCACGTACGCAACCTAGGGGTCATCCTCGACCCCACCCTCTCCATGACTAAGCAGGTCAACGCCGTTTCCTCATCCTGCTTCAACATCCTCCGAATGCTCCATAGAGATCTTCAAGTGGATCCCCACCGAAACAAGAAAAACAGTCACCCAGGCCCTCGTCACCAGCAGGCTGGACTACGGAAACGCCCTCTCACGCAGGAGCGACGGCTAAGCTCCTGAGGCGGCTGCAACGCATCCAGAACGCCTCTGCACGTCTTATCCTCGACATCCCCGACGCAGCCACATCACACCCCACCTGAGAGACCTGCACTGGCTCCCTGTCAACAAGAGGATAACCTTCAAGCTCCTCACCCACGCACACAAAGCACTCCACAACTCCGGACCAGCCTACCTCAACAGACGACTCAGCTTCTACACCCCACCCGCCAGCTCCGCTCGACCAGCCTCGCCCTCGCCACAGTCCCCCGCATCCGGAAAGCGACCGCCGGCGGCAGATCCTTCTCCCACCTCGCCGTCCAAGACCTGGAACACCCTCCCCAGCTTCCTCCGACAGACCCAAGACCTACTGGCCTTCAGAAGACTCCTCAAGACCTGGCTCTTCGATCAGTAGCAGCACCACCCCCCTCTTCCCCCAGCGCCTTGAGACCCTCGCGGGTATGTAGTGCGCTTTATAAGTGACATGATTGATTGATTGATTGATTGATTGATTGAATGCTACCCGAGTGATTGCCATTGGTTGGAGTTATTGCAAACGTTTCTCCCATCACCTATTGTGTGTTTATTGTGCATTTTTCATCAAACGTTGTGTATAGTGAGCTATAATCAGGCCGTATTGTTGAAAACAAATTATGAGTAAAAAAAGATGCTCATGTTCAGCTGTCATCATGCAGTATGAATCAAGAAGTAGTCACGTTTGTTATGTATAGTTGGGTGGTATTAGACAATGAAAGAATTGAGCTGCTATCAGGCAGTGCAGGTGATGAGCTACTATGAGAAAGAAAAGGTGTTCACTTATTATTATCGGTATGGGGAATGAAGTATACTCAGATATTTTGGGGCCCAGCCTACATCAGACACTGTGGGGGATGAACTGATGCTGGGCAGTGCGTGTACATCTGTTGCCAGGTAGTATGGGTGAGGGGCTAATATCAGGCAGTATGATCTCTCAGCTTTTACCAGGCAGTACTGACATTGACCAAATATCAGGATGGATGGGTGGCCCAGTCACAAAGCCTTCTGCAAGCGGATCTTCAACTAACACATCAAATTAACTTTTTTTTCGAGTGTAAAGCCAAGTGTGATTCACAAAATGCTGCTCATTGCGCATAGTTTTACACGTGTCATTTATCTGTAAAGGTTGCACACAGCTGAGCTTGTCAGTCCACAGAACCACAAAATCCAGTCAGGTTTTCACAATGACCACCAAATATATAAATATCTACTGAAATTAAGTGGGCACGATTTACAAAGTTACTTGCACATGCACATTTGTATTAGAAGAGTACACAGCGTTGTTTACAAGTCTAAAACTACTTCTCCCAGGGACGGGGAATGGGGATTTCTGGGCAGAAATACCCTGGAGACTGCAGGAAAACCTGCAAATGTACTTGGGAAGTAACACATTTCTTCATAACATTTAATACCATGGAAACAGTTAGAGATTTACCCTGTCAAGGACATAAGTAAAATTCTTTTCCAGGGTGGGAATGGGAAGTAAAGATCCCCAAAATTGGGAAGGTGGTTCTAAGAGAATGGATTTCTTTATAAGGAAAATATATATACCTAGTGGAGAAATATAAACTGTTTCCTAGTGCAATTTACTATTGCTAGACATTTCCCCATGTATAAGTGTACACCATGTACTATTAGAGATAAGAAAATGTCATCACCTTGTCATAAATGGGTATTCACAAATGTTTTCAAGGAGTACTCTTGGGAAACTTTGATGGTCACAGATTTCAAGAGTACTTTTGGAAACTTTTGTGATTTAAAAAAATCATAAATTGAAACCAGAGATGAAAGGAAACCTGTACGAGTAACTTTTAGATTTATATTTTAGATTTGGCACCGGGATAAGCTGTGAAGTGACAGCATGGATAATGAGTTATTATCAGTCGGTATCAATGCTCACCTCTAGCTTAAACGAAATGGCAGAAGTATTGTATGAAGCTCTACCTAAACAAGAATTGGCAAAGGCAATAGACCTGGCCTTGGCAAATTGGTGCATGGACAGAGGCAATCTGGTGCAAGTTTTATTTTTATTTTAAGCATTTGCACAAAAATAAAATGCAGAAGGGAAAAAGACAGCATGCTACCTCCTAAAAGCTGTGTCCATGTGCTTGCTATAAAAATGTTAATTAAAAGCAATTAGCCATTGCACATAGAATAATATGTGCGTTTCCCAACAAGCTGATGTACATAATGCACATAAGGAAAATATGATTGTTGTTTGTATTATTGGATTTGATTTACTGTATATTGAAGATCATTTCAAACTTTATTGAGCAAGATTAATTACAACCATGACAGAGCAACAACCCCATTAAAATATTAATTAAAAAAACGAAAAAGTATCCCTTTTGGCTTAAAAACAAATGCTCTAGCTAAAACTGTTTTTAAAAGCCAATAGCAATCCAATATTTTAAAACTGTATGAGGTTGCACACATAATAACAGTTTATGTTGGTGAATTTTTAACAGACGTTGTTGGACAACTTAGTTTACGGTATTCTAGTTTACCTGACAGAGATTCTGAGTGTCTGAGAAAAAACCCTGAACCTTGTTAGACGTGTGATTGTTGGTGTCATGTGTTTCAGAGGCGAACAATACCAGTCCTATTGCTAGATGAAATGCAAATTAACAATTTTCTGAACATAACAGTGAAAAATGTCACTGCCCTGCTTAATTCAAATGTGTTCTTAGTGTTCAGGGAGGGCTTCAGAGCTTCCATACAGGTTCTGATTTCGTTAATTAAAAATGTGGATTTTTACAATTTATGTCGAATTTAGGCTAGGGCAACAACATAAGAGAAGCAAGAGTGACTTTTCTTTTCATAGAGGCATATCTACTATGAAAGGTGTTTGAGTTACAATGGGAACTACTTCTGCTAACGTCTTTGGGAAGCAGTATCCAGCATCTCATATGGATTATGTTCCGTCTGCATTGTGGATTAAGGATTTCTGAAAGGACTGGTTGTTTTGATAACATGTTGTGGGAGTTAGAGTTTTGCAAAGCCTATGTTGTGAGAGTTCAACGTAATCATCTGTGTGTGACGTTAAAATGAGTAGTGTCTTGATTGCTGCTTAAAATAACGGGTGGGAGGTTTTCTGGGCCCAGATGATGTCCATTTGTAGATCATGTAGGGCTGAATTACAACATTCTTTCCAGGGATTTGAAAACTGATTGTTCACATGGATTGTTTTGTATCCGGCTACCTTGAAAGTACCTGCTTTTCCCTGATGTGGGTTACTGCAATATTTAAGAAATTAAGCTTTGCAAGTAAAATCTTGCTTGAAGAGTACAAATTCTAAGTGAATCTGTGCCCTGCATGTGCATTGTGGAAGTCCAGAACATACTTCTGAACAGATTGCACTGTAGTGGATTGAAAATTGGAGCAGCCTGAAGGGTAGGGCACTCTGGCTGCATTCTAGAGTTGGGAGAAAATTGACCTTGATGACTTTCAAGATTTAGTCAGCTGTAAGATTTTAAAGTTTTGTGTTTAGTATGCACAGGACAAAGGGCATATTTACAAGGGCATATTTACAAGCCCCTATTGTCAACACAGCGTCACTTTTTTGACGTTGTGTAGCGATAGGGGCTTCGCCTTATTCACAAGCCGGCGTTAAGCCACTTACCGTGGCTTAATGGCACCTTGTGAATAAGGCACACTTTCACGCTATACTTAGTGTGAAAGGGGATGGCAATGGGTGTTGTGGTAGGCGTTCCACTGCAACACCCATTGATTTTGACGCTGGCCCATATTTACAAGAGTGACATAAATATGGGGAAGTGCCAAAATTAAGACAAGGGAAAACCTGGCCTTACCCGGGCGCAAGGAGGAGAAATGTTTAATTTCTCCTCGTTTTTGCTGTTTCCATGTGTGCTGCGTTGTGCAGCACACATAGACACAGCAAAACGCCATTGATGTATATGTGCAGGAAGGGACACCTTCCTAGACCTAATCAATCATTAAAAAAATTTACGTTTTGCAACTTTTATGTGTGCTGCATTAAGCAGCACACATAGAAGTTTAAAAACTCAATTTCAGATTGTTAATGTGCAGAAAGGGACACAATGGTGCAAGGGTGCCTGCATTGGCGCTAGGCAGCTAAATTAGCACCAACGCAAGGGGAAACACAAGGCTGCACCATATTCTTGTAAATACGGTGCAGCCCTGCGTTTCAAAAGTGGCGGAGCGCGGCGTTAAGCCAAGGAGGCTAATGCCGCGCTTCACCCATTAACTTTACTGTTGTTGGAGGAAGGTAGGACCAGGTGGTAGCGTCTGTCGTTATCAGAGCCTGCAGTGATTAATACTGAATGTCCAGTGTCTGGGGGAAGGTTTTGGTCTCCTACTGTTTCAATCGATGCAGCAAGACCTGGAATTGAAGAGCTTTAGTAATATACTGCATTTGTGAGGATTGATGGGTATTTTTCTACTTTTTTTGCACACTTAGCAGATGTATCTTTACAACGGAACACTAGAGGTCACCCCTGTAGATTCCCTGTCTGACCATAGAAAGGAAGATTTAAACGGTAGACTCACTTGAGCTCCGGGTGTACACGATCGCAGGGCAATCCTCCTGAAGGTCTCAGGCTACACGAAGCACACGCACACAGCGTCGCTGAGACTCACTTGGACTCCGGGTGCACACGATCACAGGGCAATCCTCATGAAGGTCTCAGGCTGCACGGAGCACACGCACACAGCGTCGCTGAGACTCACTTGGACTCCGGGTGCACACGATCACTGGGCAATCCTCACGAAGGTCTCAGGCTGCACGAAGCACACGCACACAGCGTCGCTGAGACTCACTTGGACTCCGGGTGCACACAATGCCGGGGCAGTCCTCACAAAGGTCTCAGGCTGCACGAAGCACACGCACACAGCGTCGCTGAGACTCACTTGGACTCCGGGTGCACACGATCACGGGGCAGTTCTTACAAAGGTCTCAGGCTGCAAAAAGCACACGCACACAGCGTCGCTGAGACACACTTGGAAACTTTTATGTTCCTGAGTTTCCACAACAGGGAGTCAGCTCTCCTCGGGCCCTTGGAGACACGCTACTTCAGGACACAGCACACAGCAAAGTCCTCACAAGCAGGGGGACACAGCACACAGCAAAGTCCCTTGTCCTCTCCTTAGTCAAACCAGCAAACTGCAGGCCAGCCCCAGAACACACAGCAAGGGTCAGTCCTTCTCTTCAGTCTCTTCAGCTGTTCTTCCTTGGCAGAGGTTCCTCTTGACCGCGAAGTAGTTTCAATCCTTTTCAGTCTTGATCAGTCCAAAGTCCAGGGGTTTCAGCTCTCATAGTTATACCCCTAAATGTCTTTGAAGTCTTTGTGTTCAGGGGTACTGACCCCTGTCCAAACCAGTTCTGGGTGTCTCCCTGCCAGTGACACCTCCTTCCTTTGATAGTGGGGGTCTGGATCTTCAATCACTCAGCAGGAGATGGAGCCTTTGTTTTATGGCAGCAGCCCAGGCCTCTTAACCTCCAGGGGCTACTCCTCCCCCCTACACTCCAGATGCAGGTCAACCGTGGCTGTCTCACCTACTCCTCCCCTGGGTCAAGACATTTCCCAGATCCTATCACATTCAAATCCAGACAGTCAATCCACAACCAGGCAGAGACACACAGAATTGTTAGAACAAAAAAAACAGCCACTTCTAAAAGCATGGTTTCTAAACACACAATTCAAAAACCACCTTCACAAAAAGATGTGTTATTAAATTGTGGGCTCAGGCACACTAAACTTCACCTCTCCATCTTAAACCTATGGGAAGATAGGCTGGAAACATATTACACAGCCTCCCCCATTCTGTCCTATGGGCAAGATGGCCTTGCAACAGTGAAAAACGAATTTGGCACTACACAGTTAGTGTGTAGTGGCAAATTCATGCATGAGTCAGAAATTATTTGTGTCATTTAAGAACAGAAACTATGCCCTACAAGTTATAAGGACATAAAAGTTACACAACTAATGGCAGTTATAAAACATGATTAATATGTACTTCCTGAATGTAATTGCAGACCATTCCAAAATTATGACGCACCACATGTTCAGTTGTCGAGAGTCACTTGCGAAGGGCATTTGAAGCGTTGCTGCACAAGTCTTTCGTTTTGGTGAACCAGCTTATTTTGAGCCATTCCTCTCACAATTTTTGGTTGCTAAATATATTCAAATCAAGCGGTAATAGTATCAGCCGTCTCCTAAAAAAAATAACAATTTGCTTTTTTCAGATCACTGTAGCACACTGATACGTTGTAATAAATGTACAAATTTACTAAATATTTAGGGGCATATTTACTGAGCCCCTTTGCGTCACTCTTGCACCACGTAACGTGGTGCAAGAGTGGCACAAGTGAAAAATTACATTTATGAAGCCACGCAAGGCCCCTTTGCATAGCCCTGAGTGGCTTCATAAATCTCGAGTAATTCAACGGACTGCAAATCGCTGAGTTGCATTACTCTGCGCCAGGGAGGTGTTTCCATGGGCATTGCGTGGGTGTTTCCACGCAACATCCATGGATTTTGACGCATTCCCAGATTTACCAGAAGTGGTAGACCTGGGAATGCTCAAAAAAACTACACCTCCCCAGGAGAGGTATAATGAGGAGAAATATGTGTATTTCTCCTTGCTTTTCTGCAGCACACATAGAAAGAGGAAAAAGCCTCAGGGTATTGTTTTGTGCAGGAAGGTGCCCCTTCCTGCACAAAAACAATCCTCCTTACAAAGCAGACACCCTTGCACCATGGTGCAAGGGTGCCTGCGTTGGCGCTCAGCAGCCAAAAGGGCGCCAGTGCAGGGTATTAGGCAGGAATGCGCCGTATTGACTTAAATGCAGTGCATTCCTGCCCTTTCCCTGTCACGCAGCGCAGCAAGGTGTCTTGCTGTGCTGCACTGCGTGACTTGGCCATAAAAATGGCTCCCAGTGTCTGGTTCGGAGAGGTTTGAAGTTCAATATTTTGTAAGCTACATAAATATTGAATATTCCCCCCCTTACATTTCATGCAATGGAGGCATGCGTTGTTCGTCAAACTTATAGGGCAGCGCACACTTGTTAAGGTTTAAGACTAGAATTGCAGTGTATGACGCACTAATTTTCAGTGAGAAGTGTATGCCTTTATATATTAATTCTAATTGATTGTAGATTTACAACGATATTTGCATCTCAAATTTAGCTTCCACAAGCAAATGGCCTTTTTTTTTACCAGTGTAAAGTCGTCACTTTTGGAATTCACAAAAGAACGTTTTGGAGTGGGTGTTCTAGGACGGGATTACACTGAATGTTTGAGTGCGCCCAAAAATGCACTTATTTGTGAGTATTTACAGAATGTTCCTTGACCCATTTCCACCTTGGAAATATTATTTACTCATGCAAATGGCATAGGAGTAAATCAATTTCCTGTGTGAGCAGAAATTGGCAAGGAGTACCCATTCAAAATTGGTGAGGGTGTAACAGAAGAGCTATATCCACTGGTAAACATAGTTTCCCCTTATGTGTTTTAGATTCTGTCGTTGATTTTCACTTCCTCAACAAATGAAATCCACAGATTTCATGAGTACTGGGAAAACTGTACCCGAGGCAACCTCAGGAGTATTCCTGAAAACCTTTGCGAAACACAAACCTACTCCAGACGTAGGTGTACGCCTACAGCAGTAGATTTACGATTTTATTTGTGATTCAGTCCCATCGTGTATTAATTCCCCCTCATTGCTATTCTTGGAGGGTCTCCTGAACGTCTGACTTGCTTTTTCCACTGCATTCGCTCAAACGGTTTTGCATTTTATTTGTTTCTACTTGACTGCGCCAGGCTGATATTATTTGTACAATTACTTTACGCTGGACCACTATAGAAATCAATAGTAATTCATTATTCTCCCACCTCCATCACATGAAGCTTGACCTTAAATCAAAATTAATTTTTGATGCTTACTTTATGCGCTTTTTGTAACGATTTTACTATGAGCAATATTTGTAAAAATTGCATTTGATAAAGAAAATGTACTCTTTTAATTCGAAGGACTTGTCCATTTCTAATTGAAGAAAATCCGAAAGCACCATTTAGGTGCATTTACTTTTTCAGTGAGGTCTCCCCCGGGCTTTAAGTTCAGTAGTGTTACATTTCATTGGTAGACCTGCTCTGCTAATAGCAATAAGGGTCCTGAAGTCTCTTTTACTTAGGTGTCCCATAGTAAATATTTACAATTTGTAGTTCATTTGGCAAGTTGCCTTCACAAACCTTGGGTCTCATTCTACATTTGGAAGTTCAGGTAAAATCTCGGTTTACTTTCCTTCACAACTTCAGAATTTCATTTTTTGTCCCTCAGAAAATATTATTCCTCGCAGAGCAACGTCTTCTCCTACGTCCCTATTACACACGTGAGTGATCCCCTCTCCAAACCCCACCATTCAAGAGCACTTTCGCCTGTTTGTGGCAGAGGTATGTGTGTTCCTGTGTTTCATGGGTGGGAAATTACTTGACTTGGATATTTGAATAAACAAAAACATTCAAGTTTGTGGGCGTTCACCTACTTTTGCAGTAGGCCCACCTTGAAACACCAAATAACCGTTCCCTAAAACTACATTTGAAAATTCAACTACACTGTCAGAATCCATTAATCTGCTTTATGCAAGTGAAATTCTGCTCATTCTAATTCTGCGAGCCTGGATTGTGAGTGTGCAAAGTGAAAATGTTTCAATATCTAAGTTAACGCTTTTTCTGGACTTGCCTGTCAGCCAAGAGGCACGTGAACAAACTAGACAAGGTGCATGCTTATCTTAATGTCAGTATTTGGGGTTTCCTTTGAAGAGAGTATGAGGATCAACACTGTTGGCCGCCTGGACTCTCCTACGACCTAAGGGAACAAATAAAATACTCGGTAATATGGGCCACTCCATTTAGTGTCCTAAAACTGTGACACTGAGAAGCACTATTGCCACTGTGTGTGCTCATGATCCTCATGGATGGCCATCTGCATGTCTTCCTTCCCCAGGGCTGCCTGTCTGTGCATGCTCCATGGAGTTGTCTATGTGTGTGCATGTATGTGCGTGTGTGTGTGTGTGTGCACGCACATGTGTATGAGTGTGTGTGTGTGGTCTTTTGTGATGACTATGCTAGTGATTGGTGTATGTGCCTGTGTCTTCCTCTCTGGAAACAGTATCTATGTTCATTCTTCAGTGAATACAGTGCGTTACAGCGATCCTTGTGTGTGTTTGTCCATCAGTAATGGATGTGTTTGTGTGTGTGAGAGAAAGAGAGAGGGAGAGAGAGCCAGTGAGCTACAGAGAGAGATACCATGATGTTTCCTTATAGGTTTGTACTTAAGTGATGGCTGTATGAGTGTTTAATCCTCAAAGTTGTAAGTGTATGTTCGATTTCCAGAGATGGCCGAGTGTGTGTGTTTTGTTCACTATGGCTGTCTTTTTTCCTATTTTATGACTGTGTTTTTCAGTGATGTTTGTATGCGTGTCTTTCAGTGATTGTTGAGTGTATGTGTGTTTGTTTTGAGGGTGCAGTGATGGCTATTGATATTTTTGTTCCTCAGTGATTGATCCATTTGATGGTGTGTGAGTGTGAGTGTGTGTTCCTTTCTCTAAGATGCATGTGTTTGTTTCATTGTCGTCCATGTATTTCTCTTTCTCAGCAATGAATGTCTGTGTTTTCTTCTTGGAGAGGGTGTGAGTGTGAGAGAGAGACTGTTTGTGTGTGCTTATGTGTACTACGGCATTAACAGTTTTTGTTTTAACTCAGTGGTGGATGAGTGTATTTCTTCCTCTGTGGCGGCAGCTCTATGTGAGTACCTCAGTGATTGGTGTGTTTGTTTGCTAATGGATGTGTGTGCACATTTGAACGCGTGCATCCACGGATGCGAGAGAGAAAGAGAGAGAGCAAGAGAGACAGAGAGCCCACCCATTACTTAACTTTACTTACCATTTGTTGGCTCCCACGTCACTCTTGCTTCCTTGCTTCCTATTGGTCAGCACCTCCTCCTCGCCTCTAGCTTCCTCCTGGTGTTCAGTCTTCATCCCTGCCTTGGAGCATGGACTAAGTAAGGCTTCCTGGAGCCAGTTTCCTTCCACAAGCTGCAGGCTCCTGCATGTACTTTTTAAAAAACTTTTCGGCATGTACTCATGGAGAGTGCATGCCTCTGCAGTCCCTCTCCTTCACCTTCTCCCGCTCTTGTGGTGTTAACCTCCTCCCACCGCTCTCCTCCAGCTCTCCATTGGACCACCCTTATCCCCCACCCTCTTGCTTGCCGTGCCATAATGCTTTGTTTTTATTTACTTTAAGCCATGTTGCACAGCAGCCAGACCTGCTGTGCAATATGCAAAACATATTGTCCTTGCCAATGCTTGTTGTAATGTGTTTGTACTTCAGTGATGGTTATGTATGGGTTAGTCCCCAGTTAGAACTATCAGAGAATGAAGCATGTGTTTGTTTATTATGTGTGTTTGTTTCTCAATTATGGGTAATTGTGTTATTTCTTATGCAATGATTGTGTTTTTTTTTTGTTCAATGATGTATTGGACCTTCATTGGTTGTTGCATGTAAGCTTCTTCACCATTGGGGACTGTGTTTATGTGTGTGTGTGTGTTCCTCAGTGATGACTGCCTGTGTCTGTTTCTTCCTTTCAATGACTGTACCTTTCTTCTTCAATGATAGCTATATAAATTGAACTGAGGCTTGCACTGCAATGATTGCAGTTGCTTTTATATAGTGCTATAGTGGAGCACTTTGGTGGACTGGTATCACGCTACTCCATGTTTTTGGCCCATGTTTGGGTGCATTGGGACAAATATGGACTTAAATTCTCTGCCCCAGAAAGATAAAAAACAAGCAGTGATGATGGGAGGTGGGGCATTGGGGAGATTAAGTGGACGATGGGAGGTGTGGCACTGGGGAGATTATGTGACGCAGCAATGACGGGAGGGAGGGATGGAGGGGTGCGAGCGAGGAGACAACAGATGGCCAGAGATGGCCAACCAAACAAAACAATTGGTGATGTCCGCTGGGAGGGAACCAAGCACGCAAAGACGGAACAAATGGACAGTATTGACCAACCACAGCAAAGGAATTTAGAAAGGCAGGCCAACTAACCAACCAGAAGCGCTGGGCGTGTTGAATGCCCATATCTTGAATATAGCATGTCCCGAAGAGACAGCGCAATGGCTGCCTAGGCGAGACCGAAAAAGGTACCACGCCTTCTTGGCAAGTTACGTGCAGATTCTTTAGACGGTCTTCCTCCCCCTCTTTTTCTGAAATGGGGTGACGTTTACCAACTCTTAGCTATGTCTGTGTGTTAAGTTCTTCTTCTTTGGTAACCGTGATGATGACGAGTGTTCCATCCTTTGTGCAATATCTGTCTATGTTTCTTGTCCAGTGATTGTAAAGTGTTTTCTTTTATATTTATTGTCCATGCGTATATTTCTATCTGCTTGTGTTAATCATTTCTGTAAACACTGGGCTTGCTGATTCCCAAAACGTTTTACAAACAGATATATTAGAACATCGTATACAAAATCTAATTGCAGTTCACAAACACACGTTCCGCATATTTTGTTTGAAAAAATGCCGCTTACAAGTGTGGGCGTTTGTCAAAAATGCAGATGTTTTTACGCAGTTGTAGCTGACACCTAGAGGGAGTTCTCCTGGCTGGGAGTGCTCCGAACAGATGAAGTGAACACTCATAGAGTCATTACTCTGCAGTCATTCACAAACATTTGTCGTTCCTTTAACACATTTATCTGCACTTCTAACCTTACCTCTAAATGAATCAGTCATAATAGGATCAAGAAGGGTTGGAAAGTGCATAAGACACCGACATTTTTACAGTGAGCTGGCAGGCAGTTGGGGGGCAGGGGGCAGAGTGGAGAATACCTCACATCAAAAGAAAACAAATTTATACAGATTACACAAATTCCTTTACACAAGGCATCGAGATGTTCCGCTTTATGTATACTACTCACATGTAAGCTAAAGAGAAAGAAAGAGGTTTACTCCAGGAAAGTTACGAGAAAAGTGTATTTTCGTTGAGTACGTTTTGTAGATTTGTAAATTAGGCCAAAAGGCTTTCATCTCAGTAATATGTAGACATAAGTCTGTGTTTACAGGGAGTTGTGCGGTCCAACATCTTGAGATTTTCGAGAGCTCACGATGAAAGTAAAAGCATATGTGTGTTATAAGCTGCATAGAGGCAACAAGACATATCACATTAAATACCCTACAACAGAACACTAACAGTTTCTCCAAGCAGACACGGTGAGAGACAAGTGGGAGCAAGATCTGGGCAGGCTGGATGATGAAGCGTGGTGTACGGCCTGTCGATACCCACAGGAGGTGGCCATACGGGCAGGTTTTCGACTAGTCCAGCTTAAAATACACCACAGAGCCTACTACACAAGGACTGGATTATATTGAATGGGACACAGCACCACTGACCTATGTCTGAGGGCTGTTGTCAGCGGGGTACATTACCACACACCACCTGGAAGTGTCCCTGGATCCAGGAGTACTGGGGGAAGTTAGGGAATAGATATCCACTGTGACGGACACATCAGTGCTGCTCACTTCACAGTTGGTAGCCCTGGATATCTGGGGCAATCGGACCCTTGAAAAATACATGCTCCTATTTAATAATATGGCACTAGTGGTGGTCAGACGAGACCTAGTGTGGCACTGAGGAAGTAATTCTGCCCCGAATATCGGGGAATCGGAATCTAATATGGAATGGTGCATGAGGGTTGAAGAGCTGGTCTACAAGCCTTTTGGATGTCCTCGCAAATTTGATAAAATATGAGGTCCCTGGAAGCGAGCTGAGGAAGACAGATGGTAAACGTATGGGGCAGCCAAGATGCGTCGCGGGAACGAAACAGTGGAAAGGCTAGGCCCAGCGCTGCTGGTTCTCTTGGTCAAGTGGTGTTGAGGTGTGCCAAGTTGTGCATTCTTGTGCCGTAAAATGTTATGAGTGAATGGATGCAACACCTGAACTGCAAGCCTGTCTTGTTTCTGGTTTGTGTTCGATGTTTCTTTGATTGCCCTTACATGAAAAATCTAAAAAAAAAATAATTTTTTCTAAATGCTTCAGTGGCATGGGACACACTAATGATAAAACTGTAGATGACAACCCACTTTTAATGGGTGTGGCTAAGTCACATCATTCAAAAGTGACTCATTACCAGGAGGCTCAGACTGTGGCAGTTTACTCATCATAATCGCGATTTGACCTGAATACTACTAAATTGTAAATTCTGTTACAAGAAAGAGTATCAGTGATGTCAAATAATTTTCCCTGGAAACCTGTTTTCATTTATCAATGGCATGGAGTGTATCCAACTCGAGCCGCATAATTCTAGTGCTACATAATTTTATTAATCATATATTAATCCATTTGGTAACATGTTAGTCTGGGTGTTAAACGTGGCAGTATATCATTGTAACCAAGCCACATTTACATAACTGTAGTATAATCAATGAACGTCTTATGAGATTGTTCATTGATTTAACTGTAGGTTTTTAACGTTGGCCAGACTACAAGTAGGCCTGCGCAACTCAAAGTATTCCTTTAAGACATGCACTGTTGATTTCTAAATAGTTTTGTGTCTCTCTTTCCATTGCAGGTGTCTTATCATCTTCGTTAGTTAGTAGAACAGTGAATTGTTTAGCTTGGGAATATGTTACAATAGATAAGTTAATTTGAGCTTTCCCATGATTTGTGCTGTGTGTGGGGATGGGAGAGAGCCTCTTGTACCAGGTGGACCAGACTACAAATACTTTTATTGTCACGCAGTTGTGTGCTCCTTTGTCCGCTAATAGGAACAGAGGGAGTCTACCTGCTCCCAGAAGACAGTGCCTCCTGATTGGCTGCATCCAGAAGGTGTTGGATAGAAGAAGCTTCTGAAGAATTCTGTTTGATATAATTGTGTCTCTTATATCAGTCTAGCAGATCCTCCCCTGATGTTGCTGAGGGAGGACCTTTACCTAACTCTGCTACTGGAGTCCCCATATTCTTAAATACTTAAGTTAAACTCTTGAACATTTATGCCTCCTGACATAAACCTTAATTTGATTCATTTGATGCTGACACCTTCCACTTAGAAATTCCTCTTGCCACTTTCGATGCATTATTTAGTTTAGGGAAGTTCCTTTACGGAACTGATTTATTATCTGTTTTGTACCTTATATTTGATTATGTTTTCTCTTTTCATCTATATAATAAACAATGTCAGATGGTACAACTAAATTGATATATACATCTTTATTTTATGACTGATTTCCTGACTGATTTAAGTTTGTAACTTTGACTAATCTACAAATAAACCTTCATGGTTGGAGACCATCCTGTCTGTTGTCCTTGAGAAGCCAAATAGGTTTGACTGTAATTTGGTTTGTGTGGCTGATGTTAGCTCATTTCATACCCTTTCAGATGTGACGCATTAAGAAGAGCTGAATGGGGGCATGCCCGGGCACAAATTTTGATGACTGATGTCTTTGCACTGACCACTTAAGAGAAATCAAGAACAGGAGATGATTTAACAAATAGAACAGTCTTATTTTTTGTTTTTGTGATTATCCAGCTTCTTTCCCAGCAGAACTGTCATGAAGTGGAGCTGTATGATCTGTGATATATACGGAGGGGTACAGGGCTTGAGTCGGGGTACCACGTGGGTGGACGGCGTCCCCCCACTTATTTTACCGGGTGGACGCCATCCCCCCTGCCCAAAAGCTGGCCGCATTGAGGGCTTCACGAGGAAATCAAAAATCCCAGCACACCACCAAATAAAGCAAGAGAGAAACGGCGCGCGCTCACAAGGAGCCCGGGTGTGGAATAGGAAGGAAGTGTGATGATAACGCCGAGGTTTGCTGCTGGCAGCCTGCCCCCATCACCTTTCGTGACGTCACTTCCTGTCGTGACGTCACTTCCGGTGACACCACCTAACTTGGAGCGTCCCCCCATTTCTTTTTTTAGGACTTGTGCCCTGGAGGGGTACCTGTCGAGTTGGGGTGGAGCCCACAAGTGCCAGGAACAACACAATGACGGACCCCAGAACGTGATCATTGGTTTTGAGCAAAATCTCAGGCCGCATTGACAGATGCGATAAGCATAAGAAAATCAACTTCATATTTTGCAGTAATCAGGACACATTGTATTTCTGAGCATAGAAAACGAAACAAATAAGTTCCTAATTCATAACCCTCCCAGGTCCTAACAGACCTGGACTCATCATTATTACCACCCAACTGGTTTCTCCTGCATCACCCCTTCAAATAAAGCAAGAGGCCCTTACCGAATTCTTCAAGTCACATTCTGTGCACCCAAATCAGGGAGCCCTGTGAGCTCAAACACTGACCCAGACCAGGCATGAGGCATCCCTATATGAATCCCCTGATACCCTGGGGAGAGGCGCCTGGGCAACCAGGGGATACTTGGTCCCCTGACACAAGTGGAATCCTCAAAAATTCCCCAGGGCATTAATGTGGAGAGCCCACAAAGAGCGAAGGCCAGGCACATAAGCCACCTCCTCCCCCCCCCCCCCATCATGCAGCCCATGTTACCCGTTAGAACTCCACAGACCACACTTGGAGCAAAACAACTAGTTAAAAAAATTGTACACATTTTGATGCCTGATGGCAAGGTGTATACCTGCCTTGTTGCCAACCATATGGCATATTTACATGAAAATGGTGCAACGCGGTACCGCAAGCAATTTTGCTGTGCCGAGCTGCATCATTTTCAAAATGCATGGATGCACCGTATTAACAAGAATACGGTGCATCCCTGTGCTCACTCCTGCGCCGGCGCTAAAAAAGCTGCCTGGTGCCAATGCAGGCACCCATGCACCATGGTGCATGGGTGTCTGCGTTGCAGGGACACCTTTCTGCACAAAAACAATGATTAATAGTGTTTTGCTCCTTCTATGTGTTGTGCAAAATGCAGCACACATAGAAAGAGCAAAAAACGAGGAGAAATATATGTATTTCTCCTCGTTGCGCTACTCTAACACCTCCTGTGGAAAGGAGTTTTTGGCTCTGCCTCAGGTTTACAGATCCTTGCAAATCTGGAGCAGTGTCAAAAAGCCGTGGGTGTTGTTGGGAACGGCCACAACAACACCCACTGCACGCCCCTGTGCCACAAAAAACTGCGTTGCAGAGGGCCATATTTACAAGGCTGGGTTAAGCCACAGTAAGTGGCTTCGCGCTGCCGTGTAAATATGGGCTAGCATAAAATCCCACCGGAGCGTCAAAAAAAGTGATGCTCCAGTGGCACTACTGGCTTGTAAATATGCCCCCATGTGTTCACCCCAACATATGCTGAGAAGGTTTGCTTAGCAATTGCCCCCTTGCCGCCACCAGTGACTTAAATGCTGGGTCATAAATACAACCACAAAATCTAAGAACAGCTCATAAACCCCCTGGGGCAAGTTGAAGCCTTATTCATGAAAGAACTGCTCACCCCTCAGAATGCCATGCGGAATGGTCCCTAGCCAGCCAGTGTTGAGAGGTTTTGCCATGCGCTTGTTAAGACACTCTCCCCAGTTATTAGGTTCTTGCACTGATGAACCATGCTTCCACATACTTCTAGGGATTTTGTGCGACCAAGCAATCTCTGCTTGAGGAAAACTCCAGACAACCATTATATTTCAAACATCAGCATTTAAAATAAATCCCTAATGCCCTGCTGGGCCAGGTCATTACCACTGATGTGAAGGATGAGTAGGGCTGGGGACAGAACCCCTATCCTGAGTCCTTTCACCAATTCTATTAGGCAGCTGAAGCAGAGATGGTTGATGCTAAACCAGTGTTTGTGAAGACCTGAATAACTCGCCCACTGCAGGAAATCTCTCCTGAGAAAGATCCCTGCAGCCCTTCAGACAAACGAGCGGCCTAGGACCCAAACTTTGATTGCAGCCATAATTCCTGGTGCACAGAGTTGTGGAAACAAACACAAGTGTTAAGGCAAGAGAATACAACTTGCACTACAACACTGAACCCATTTTTGTCTCCCCCCTCTGGATGCCTAAATGAGATAGGCACACATAGCGCTTGTAACAATTTGAATTCCACCTTCCAATAATTTTAACCATGCCTGGCTGTATACCCCAACCAGTTAAAGTCATCAATACCAGCTGCCTGCAGCGTCAAAACCAACACCTTTATAAATTAGAACCTGGACAGCACTACACCCTTGCCATGCACCAATAAAGCCTTAGCCTAGCAGGCCAGACATAAGCAGACTAACTCCTGAAGCGCAGTTACCAGGCAATACGGGCTTGCCTAGTGAATACATGCTACCCCTTGCCCAGCTGATCGGTGTTAGAGAAGGGAAAGGATACCTGCGGCGTCCATCACCTAGCCAGCTAACACTCCCCAGGAGTAGCCACACATCCACATCTGCTTTGAAACTGGCAACCAGCTTGGCAACTCTGAATGCCCTGGAAAAATCCCAAAAGCAGCCTTATATAAGGCCGATTTGTACCCAGAGATACAGACTTGTGGGGGGCAGCCAATATCCTAATGGATTTTTCCAAATCAATGGGATGCCTTGAATTACTCTGCACCCCTTCCAGTTCCCTACCCCTCAAAGTTTTGCACATGTTAAAACAACTGGAGCAATCCTGCACCGCTGCCATATTGGAGCAGAAAGCCAAAGCTGAAACATGCCACCTACTGAATGCTGCAGATCTGCCCTCACTCTGCACGAAAAAAACACTCCATGAATCAAAAGAGAACAGCTCCACTTGCTCCACTCCCTCCACAAACTCTGAATAGAGACTAAAGGCCCCATTACAGGCCCTCTTGGTCCCTGGCGTTAAGCTACCTGATATGAGATCTGGCATGACTGTACATCAATATTTCAAAGATGCTCCAGGAAAGGTGTGGCTTCCTTTGCTGCCCCTGGGTGAAAGCATTGAAATTCCTGTATCTTGAAACAGGACAAGGTATAAACAGTCTTGTTCAAAATACCAGGGACCTGTTTAGACTTGAATAGGATGTTATTCATAGGACAAATCCGTACCGTTGCCTTCAACGGAGGTAGCACCATATTACACTTGCCATGTTGTAAGTTAATAGAATTAACCACAGAAATGCTAAAGGACCAGAACACAATCGTGGAAGTGATCCGTCCAGACCCAGAGTAACATGATAGCGGGGAACAGTTCCAAGAATGCTACATTTTTGGCCAGCCCAGACTTGAACCAAGCATCCAGCCACAGTTGCATACACCATTTTGAACCCTATAATGGTCGCAAAACCAACACTGTCTGCTAAGTGACTGAATAAACCCAAATCAGCATGTGAACCCGCGGGAGCAGGTCAAACGATACAGCCACTGAATGCATCCAAAAAGGAAGATCAAATTCCGATATCGTGCTTTTTTTTTTTTTTTTTTTAATCCTCATCTTACCATTCAGCGTCTGCAACTTTGACTAGAAGCCTTTTGTGGATCCTAGGCACCCCAAGCTTCTACCACTGCATTGGCCGTAGGCCTAACCAGGCCAGCTTCTTCGTACGAAACTTGGTGTAATCATAGGACCGGGGTTATCTGACCAACCCCATCTCTCTACTCCATACAGCAAACTGAAACCAGATGTTTGAGATGTCATTATTTAAATACCCCTGATCCAGACGTGCCATAGCAAGTGCTGCTTTCACCCAATCTTCATAGCGTGGGGGCAGTGGATCTTTCCATAGTTGACATATCTCCCTTCGGGCAATAAGAACTAGATATAGTAGCAAACCTCTTTGTATTGGCTGCAAAAGATTCAACACTTCAAAGTCCATACCAAAAATTACTATAGTAAGGTTCACATTAATCTTGACTTTGAAAATGGCTCCCAGAGCATGCTCCACATCCCTCCAAAACCCACTTAGTTTGCAACATTCAAAAAATATATGTATATCATCCGCTTTAGAACAGTCACATCTCGGACATTTAGAAGAAGCTAAGGGAGCAAATCTAGCAATTTTCACAGGGGTATAGTAAAGTCTGTTGACTACGAAAAAATGATTCTTTTTTAATGATGCCGGCCTAACAGATTTGTATAAAGTTTACAATGATAAATCGAAAAGATCTTCCGCCTTAGAGTCCAAGAGTGACTGGTTCCAAATGGCAAACTGTGGGGGGAGTTCTGCAATATCTGCCTCGAGAAGTTTCCTATACCAAAGAGCAACCTCCTTCTTTTTAGACTTTGGATTTTGAAGTAAGCTCTCCGTTTCCCAATCGCCACAGGTTGACTCCTTTTCAGCTGCATACCAAGAAACCAATTGTATATATTTAAATTTAGAAAAGGAATTGCCTATTTTAATTCTCAATAGCTCCCACGGAAGAACTCCCTCCGAGGATACAAGGTCTGACCAGATCAAAAGACCAGCCCTTTTGATTGGCAGCGCAAGACTATCATCCAAGCAGGCTGGCGTTCCGGGGCAGTCCCATATTGGGGCAAAATCAGAGTAATACCCAACTCCCCATCTTTGTCTAACCCTGTACCACACGTGGAGGGCAGCCCTTAAAACTTTCAGGCGAACTTTTTTTAAAAACCTAGGTGCCCCATATTTGTATAAAAACCCTTCGCCCCCGCCCTCGACTATAGCCATTTCTCTCAATATCTTCCCCCAATTAGATTCCTCAGGTGTTGTCAACAACATGCGTATGTTTTTAAATTGAAACGCTAAAGAGTACCAAGCAATGTCTGGAAGAGCGAGACCCCCTTTCAAAAGCCTGCGTCTCAGTTTTTTCCAAGAAAGTCTTGCACTCTTGTTAGACCATATGAAACTCCCTATTTTACCTTGAATCTTACCAATCTCTTTACCAGGGAATTCGAGAGGAATGGCATTAAAGAGGTATGTTAACTTTGGTAGAATGACCATTTTAACCAAATTAACCCTACCATAAATAGTCAATGGGAGATTTTTCCATCTAGTAAAAAGGTGGTCAACCTCTTTAGCCACCTTTTTAAGATTAATCAAAGGGATATCGTCTAAATGGTTAACGATGATTATTCCCAAGTACCTAAATTGTTTGCTCAATCTGCCTTCCCAATTATTGATGTTCCAGCACATCACATCTGTTTTAGAGGAGTTTACAAGATACCCAGAGTACGAGCCGAATTCCTCCATAAGGGTTTCCACCCTTGGGAGTACCTCCGCTGGGTTATTGGTGTATAATAACAGATCATCAGCGTATAAAGCTAGTTTACTACTATATCCATGGAAACTAAAAGGAGTAATTTGATCATCCAATCTTAAAGCTTGAGCTAGAGGCTCTATATACAGATCAAACAATAAAGGCGAGATGGGACAGCCTTGCCTCGTTCCCCTGGAAATAGAAAAACCAGCCGTTAACACTCCGTTTAACAATATAACCGCGGAGGCTCCCTGGTAACATCTAATCAGGGTCTGAACAAACGTGGCTCCGAAGCCCATTACCCTCAGTACTTCCCAGAGGAAGACCCAACAGACTCGGTCGAAAACCTTAGCCGCATCAAAAGCTGCGACGGCCAAAGGTCTCGACCGAGCCACCGCCAAATCTATAGTACCAATCAACTGGAGCGTCTGCTCCTGAATGTACCTCCCGGAACAAAGCCCTTCTGGTCTAAATTGATCAAATATGGCACTACCTTAACCAGTCTCCCCGCCAAGACGCTCATAAAGATCTTATAATCGGCATTCAGCAGGGAGACCGGTCTATACGAATCTGCTTTAAGTGGGTCCTTCCCTGGCTTTAAGATCAGCACAATTATAGCCTCCATCCACGACTTAGGGACCCTGCCTTCCGGGCTGTAGATAAAATTAAACAATTCACATAACCTCGGGACAAGCTCGTCCTGAAGAAGTTTATACACCTCGCCAGGAAGAGCATCCATACCAGCCGCTTTGTTCTTCTTAATCTTATTAATATGCGTTCTTATCTCACTCTCTGTTATAGGGGCATCAAGACAATCTCGGCTACCTTCATTTAATACAGGAAGATCTTTGTGCCTTAACCACTTTTGGATATTTTCCAAACTAGGTGAAATCTCCTCTTTGTACAATTTTGAAAACAGAGAGAGGAGGCAAGTTTGCATATCCTCCAGATTACAGGAGGTCGCCCCATTCTCATCTATTATTAATTCATTAATATTATTTTTAGCTCGGTCAGTTCTTGCCTTCCAGGCTAAGAGAGCGCCCGCTTTTTCACCGTATTCGAAATTTTGCATATTATGTGATGCCCACTGAACCTTCACCTTAAGGTCTAATTTGCCCCTATATTCCTGACGAAGACGATCTAGATCACTATGGACTTGAGTCAGTCTACCAGGATAATCCTGGGAGAATCTTAACCTTTCATCTTTTAACTTGGCTATTTCTTTTCCAAGTCCTGAAATTCTTGCGCCTCCTCCCTGTTTTTAGAGCAGATCAGACTGTGTAACTGACCTCGCATATGGGCTTTGAAGGCGTCCCAGACATAATCTAAGGATGTTGATCCTATATTAATAGAAAAATAATCCAGGGTAGAAGATTTAATTGCACTAACTATTTCCTCCTTAGACAACATAGACCTTTTCAGTGTCCATCTAGGTCTAAGACTATGTCCCTTCCCAAGATAAATAAAAGACATAGGGGCATGATCTGATACCATACTCGGTAAGATAGATATATCGGAAAAATTATCTAAGTTCACCCTATCACCCAAAACATAGTCAATTCTTGATGAATGACCATGCTTTTTACTAACATATGTAAAGCCTGGATTATCACCCTTCTTAGCCCGCCAGACATCAACAAGTCCCAAGTCGTGAATCATATTAGACAGGAGGGGGAACATGGCGGCCGGAAGCTAACGGTCGCGGTCGAAGCTCCTGGACGTGCTACTAATGATCTCTTTTGGACCTTTCCCGCGGTCCCCATGAAGCGTTTCTTTCCTTTTTTCGGTTGATTTGGCTGTCCCCCTCCCTTTCCCCACCAGTTCTTATCAATTTTACCGGTTTTGGTCCGTCCCTCGACGTGAATGGTGCCTGATCCCTGGATACGACCGACGGCGCCGCTGGAACCCGCTTTGTTGCGATCTGCTGGCGCAGCGAGAGAGTGGAGGCGCTGGTGTATTCCCGGCTTGCAGGTCCGGGTCTACACGGGCAGAGTCAGCACCTGCGGTTACGCTACATTGAAGAGCAAGGAACAGAGCCCGCTAAATGCGGTGAGATGGCTGAAAGAGGTGGGATGTGCTCCTTTGGACGGTGCCTTTGAAACTTATAAAGGTGATGGTAAGGGGTCTACCTATTGTCCCTTTGGAGCCCTGCCGAGTCCTCCGCTGATACTGAGAGCGCTAAGTGGGGAGCTTAGTGTACAGGAGAGATCAGTTGTGACTGTGCAGAAGGCTGGGGTTCTCTATCGTATGGAGAGCAGGGACGTTTTTTCCCCTAGCAGTGTATATAAATTTCCAAACGCCTGTAGATACACCCTACGCACCAGGGCCATTAAGCTTGATTCAGGTACTGATTTGGGTTGTGGTCCATCCCTGACTGTGGAGGCCAGGGACACTCACAGGGCCCCTGTCAGGAAGGGTAAAGGGAAAGTTAAAACAACGGAAACCACCTTCTTAGTGAGTGGAAAAGAGAGAGGAAAAGCGAAGAAAGCACCCACCTCTAAAGTAAAAATTACTCCGTCTCTCAAAACTTATTATAAGGTGTTATCTGTCCCTACAGTAAGGGGGTCTAATAAAGGAAATTTGACCACAACTACTATGCAGTCCTCTGTCAATCCAGATCTAGCGAGTAAAAATGCAGGAATGGCGGCCGATATAACTGAGTTAGCCGAGTCAATTGAAATAATGGATATGAACAAAGCTGCAAATTTTGTGAAATTGACGGAAGCTACTGGTGAGCAAGGTTCGGTTATTCATTCATCTGTTGGTACCTCGAATAGATTTGCAATCTTGGAGGTTCAGGAGGTTCAAGAGGGCGGGTGGGCGCTTTTTCCACGTCCACGTCCGAGAAAGCAGATGCTATACAGGCGATATTTCCTGCGGCAGTTTCCCAAGGCCAAGGCCGGGGATTGGGCCACTTACAGAAATGTTATTGGCCCTAAAAGAAGATATGGGGAAAAGATTTTCTGTTTCGGAATCTAATCAAGCCGCAATTCAAGCCTCTTGCGAGGTATTGGCCCAGAAGCTAGAAGAAGTATCTCAGAGAACAGAGGTTCTTGAATCTGAAATGCCCAAAATCAAGGAAACATTGCATTTATCTACAATAAAACTGGATGAATTAGTTCTTCAAAATAGGGACTTGAGAGACGATGTTGAGCGCCTTGAAAACAACGCGAGGAAAAACAACTTGAGATTGTTAAATGTCCCAGAAGATATGGAAGGATCAGATATCAAAAGTTTTGTGATATCACTCTTAAATGATACAATCTTGAAAGGCTCCTCAGAGTTAAATTTGATTCAGGATATTCAACGGGTCCATCGTGATCCATTCAGGAGGAATACTGCAAAACAGAAACCGAGGAAAAGTTTAATAAATTTTCTTACATATACCATAAAAGAAAAGATTCTATCTATGGCTTTGAAGGAGGGTGTGATTAAAAGCAATTCCTCTATTAATCCTTTCACTTTCACCATCAGATCGGACATATCTCATATAACGGCAACAAGACAGTGGGAGCTTGGTAAAAGAATGGCAGTTCTTAATTCATTGGGGGCCAAGACACAACTGAAATTCCCTGAATCCCTCCGCATCATGTGGAATAACCAAATGCATAATATACGTAAAATCGAGGAGGTAGACGCCCTTATTGACAAAATAAGGAGCGGAAGTGGGGTGTAGATCCGGGGGGGACAGCGATGGTAAAGTTGGGAACTCAGGAGGGGTTTAATACATTTAATTCATAAACACATTTTCTGGTTCCACGTCCAGGGTCCGAGATCATAAGGGCTATGTCCAGAGTAAGGGGGTTCCCCAGGAGGGGTTTGGGGTTGGGGGTCACGAGAGCGGGTTGGGAGGAGGAGGAGTGGAGGAGCACGGGTGGGGTCGCCTTGGGAGAAAAACGAAAAAATGTCCTCAACTTTAATAATTTTTTCAAAATTAACTCACATTTGAAGCGTCTGTGTAATGTCTCGCCAGTAGGAGGTTGTAGTAGCCCCAATGAGTAGGGAAATAAAATTTCTTTCATGGAATGTCAACGGATTGAGATGTCCACGTAGACAAAGACTGGTCATGAAATATCTTGAGCTTTCATCGGCACAAGTTTGTCTCTTACAAGAAACTCATTTGAGCCATTTGGAAAGTCGAGCCATTTTTGCTAAATATCATTGGGTAGAATACTTTTGTTCTTCTGATCAAGCAGCTCATAATAAAGGGGTGGCTATTTTAATTAAATTAGGAGCCGGTGGGACCATTGGATTAACATCAACTGATCAGACGGGGAGATGGATTATTGCACAGTTAGAGATTAGAGGGGTTGAGATAACAGTGGTGTCATTTTATGGTCCCAATATAGACGACCCGACACATATTTGTAAGATGCAGTCCAAGTTGATGGAAGTTACTTCTCCTATAATCATTGGTGGTGATTTTAATGTCCTCTTTGACCCCATACGGGACAGATCAAATCAGAGTCACTACGTCGGAACCCCACGTACTCAACGGGCAATGACTAATATGATTCCGATATCGTGCTTGACCCCTGCTGAAGTCTGTGGTGTTCTTCCCTCAAACCTAACATAGCTTGCAAAATAGATCTGGAAAAGAGACACCCTATCAGGACAAGTTAGAGTGAGAAGTTAAGCTGCCCGAATAACATCTACCATTATGCAAAGTAACTTTCTGCACCCCCAAGCAAGACTCTATTGACTCCTACGTGCTGCTCAATTCTTGAGAGGGAGACAGTAGACACCATTGACTGTGTCAATTTCTATACACACTCCCTGGGCCTGTAATCTTTTCACCTGCTCAAGGGACTCTAAACTTTGCCATGAGGTCCGTGAAGTGCGACAATGACTGCGCACCGCTGTGAGCCTGCTTGGTCCACGAACGAGAAATCAACCAAATAGTGAATGACCAGGCTAGTTCTAGACGTTTCCTTAAAGATCTCCTTGAGAAAGGTGCTCAAGTACACACAAGACACCAAGCAACCCATTAGCATGCATTTGTTAAAGAAGAAGGATACAGCGAACTTAATTTTCTGCAATTGAAAATCATCAAAAGGCTGACTCAGTTTCAGTCTTCACCAGCACAGTCTCTTTTCCCAATGCCGTAAACATGAGTAAAGCCTGATCAAGAGAAACATGCCTCGCAGAACACACAATAGGGTTGATGGCATCATTCTTAGACTCACCCCCGGGATCATATAGGTTATGAAAAAGCCTGAACTCACCAGGATCCTTTTTTGGGAACAGGCCCAATAGAATCGCCCAGGTGTTTGCCTTTGAAAAGACCTGCCAATCTGCCCAGATGCAACTCTTTTTCAATTTTTCACCTGTCAGCCTCTCTATTGAACACCAAAAACTGTTGTTTTTTACAACATTTGGTCCCCACTACCCCAACTACTAGAAACCTGAAACCATGTAGAAATTACAGCAAAGATTATGCGCCACATGCAGGTTGGGATAGGAATAGCGCCAAGGAATCATAGCTTGAAGGGCAACCAGGGAAGGAGCCTTGACTTTCACTTTTGGGCTCCCTTTTCCTTGGATTTCTTAAAATACCCAAACTCTGGCTGTGCGGAAGCTCACAGAAAAGAGCATTTATGCTTTGATTTACAGGTGCAAGTGTGGCGTTTACAGGGTTTGTGTACAGGACATGTTCAGGGCTTTTTGTTGTAGGCCCAACAGGCACCTTTCTTCACCTCCACCCGAGTGCACCCAGTCATTCACCTCTCTCTGATCCTAGGTCACATTATAATCAATGCCTTCTTCAGACTGAAAGCCCTATCATATTCCTTCCAGCATGTTACCCCGAACTCGACATGAACACTGACATCTTATGTTGGTAGTAGAGCCTCTAGGGCTTCCAGGAAGGCTATTTCTCAAGCATAGTGGACTGATATATAATATTGCCCTTAATCCACTCATTTAATGCCTCCTCGACCTTGCGCCTACTCTTTTAAGTCCTCCTTCTCTTCTGCAGCTAGCTTTTCAATGATCAGCTCAAATATGTCCACAAAAAAAAACCTTCCTAAATTTCTCCTTCAGCTCCTCAGACATATGCGGACCAGTGGGTTTCTGGGAACAACAAGAAGGTGGTGAACCTGGACATTTCAGACTTCTCACCTTTCTTTCCATTGTCCTCAAGTGTATCCTGCCATGGAGTAGCAACTCATGCCATTGACAAAGCTGAAGCCCTCCCCACTTGCAGTTTTTGAGGCTACAGCACTGGGCCGAAGGAGGAAAAGTAGACAGACCCTTCGGCCCCACAGGGCCTGTTCCCCACTAGACGAGAAGAATCTAAAGTTTGTTGCTTGTGTTCTGGCAAAAGCTCCATCAATCTTCTATCAGAGAGCCTGGCTGGCTCTCTGACCTCCTGGCTACCCATGTTTGCCCCAGAAGCTAAACCACCCAGTTTAGACAGCCAAGGGAGCACCTGAGCCTTGCTAGAGACCATCTCGCTATTACCAGACTAGCTGCCCCCATATGTTTTCCTGGAACAGGCCCCACAGCAGGATGCCAGGGTCAGGAGACACCACCTGGACTACTCCTTGTACTACTGCCACTAACTGGCTGTTGGCTGAGTGGCCTCTGGAGATGGGAGCTGTGCACTTTCCACCCCACTTGCTTTAGTCTTTGTGTGCTTAGTCACAGAGGGGAAGGCCACTTTAGAAAGAACTCCCGAACTATGGAGATGCTCGTCCCCAGAATATGGTGCTGACGGAAGATAGGTGTGGCGGGAAGGGTTTGAGGAGGCCGAAGTAAGGCGAGCAATCCCGCAGTGGATTCCAGTATGCCCATGACCACCGCCATGACAGTATCCCTCTCCCCCAAGATTCCTTCCTTTTGCCCTTCTTGAGTCCCATGGGAACTTATGAAACTCCATGCCCCCATGAGAACCTCACACTCTGGGTGCCTCTGGCCATTGCCGTTGGGCCAATTGCCCAACTTCCTCCAAGCCCACCCCTAATGCTAGCACACCCCAATTTGAGGAGTGCTTTAAGGCAGTACTGTGCTGTGCTACTGCATTCTGTTCTTTTTTGAAAAATAAATACAGATGTTAAAAAGGTGTACATTAAATGTATATATTTGTTCTTTAAGTAAGTTGTTTAGAATTGGTGGGCTATGGTTGCATATTAGCCAATAAGATATTTTATTGGCAAACAAATCAACAAATTATTTGCCTAGTTGTATATCGAACACAAAATCTACTTCATTATTCCAATAGAGATTTCACTATCAGTTTGTAGTAATGCGTGTCAGCCTGTGGGCTCATATGTGAAAACTAAATAGTGATTTACAGTTTTGAAATCTGCATGCTGTGTCCATTTTTGGATTAAAAAAACTGCAGCAGAGCCTTTCAAGTGTAATGAATGATATTAATAATCATTATAGCACTGTATCACAGTGTTTGCATTATTTTCACGCCTAACTGTGTGGTAATGACCCACACTCCAATGTGTCACTTTGCATAGGCTTGGAGGCATCACTGTAATTTAATTTGGACCACATGACATGGTTTCAACCAATAATATTTCAGAAAAAACAGTACACTACTAATATGCTTAATTGCTCCATGCCAGCAGCATCTATGCATAATGTCTGGCAATCTGTCTCTCAAGGGGTGCGTCACAAAGCTTTCATAGCTACTTTCCAATGACACCTCTGAATCTCTTCAGGCTGCCTACATTTTAAGGTTACAGCGACTGCAGGAGGCGGACCATAGTGTTAGCATAGAGGCATCGTGTATGAATTTAACTTGTTAATTGTCATCATTGAATTTTACTTTTATTGTTCACATTTGACAGGACAAATATTTAAAATATTTTGGAGAAATTGCTGATACATTGGCAGCTGAACGAACTCAAATAAAAACCTGCATTTTCCATATTGCCTCCCTTTTATCATTTTGAATGAAAGATTACATCAAAAGCTTTTATTTTTTCTGGGTGAAATATACTACGTTGTCCATTATTCCTCTAGGTCCCTGCCTCCCCCCATTTTTCTTTGATGATATATTGTTTATTTAGTTATACTATAATCATTAAAACATCCTCTCAAATATGTTTTAATTCATATATTTTCTTAAATTATTTGCACTCAAAAACAATGAATGTACTACTGCTTAGACTAAGGATCTACCTACCCCCTCGTAACTGAGCCTGAAATCTGTCGTTTAAATTTTTACCAAGTTTACATCATACTTTTTAAAAATAAGAAGAGCTAATGTGAAAGGATGTACATTCTGTTGTCATTCACGAGAAAGGGAATATGACAGATTTTCTGATCCCTCGCTATGAATTTGATCTTCTACGATGCACTTTTAAAAACGATTCTGCCATTCATCAGCACTACAGCCCTTTTTGAAGACAAGAAAATCCATGTAAGCTCATATCGAGAAACTGGCTATCAATAACTGAGGCCATATCTGTAATGACTTATTGACCCATCAGAGAGCAAATATTATAATACTTTATTGACTTCCATAGAAGTTAAATTGTAAATGTAGGCTTGGAGTCACAGGGAGAGGAGGAGTCAGTCCTTAATGCAAAACCATAAACCAAAATGATTTTCCTATCGAGGAACATGTTGATGTAATCAACTAAATATCAAGAGTGTGGAACTACAGATACTCTGTGGAAAAAAAGATTTATTTCAAGCCAGGAGAAATTAAATGCGTTCAGTCCACAATTTATTTCCTTTTTATGTATATTTATTTTTCAAAAGCAAACCTATCGAATAAGAAATTAATACAATAAAATGAGTTACAGAAAGGAACAGAAAAATGTGGGTGAAAGAAAAATAAAAAGGGTGTAGGATTAACTCACATGTAAATCCAAAAGTGTGGGCCAAATACTTTCATTAGTACATGGAGTCCATTTTCTTTTCAAAATAGGGATTTCCATGGCTGCTTGAGAACCCATATCATTCCTTATAATGTGCTTACATATTCCATTCTGCTTTGGCATCACAGTCGCAGTAGATTGGCCCAGATCATACCATGGTGTGTTATATGAAGAACAAGCAAACTTTCAGCTGTGTCATTTCAATACCATGGTGTGCATTATGGAGAACAAGCTAGCTCTGAGCTGTGCCACTTCAATACTGTGATGTGGACAAGCAAGCTTTGGGGTGTGCAAGTTTACTACTGTGGTTTGTAACATGAAATAAAGAAGGATTGGGCTGTGTCACGTCAATGTCATTGTGTGCAGCATGGAGGACAAGCAAGCTATGAACTGTGCCAGTTCAGTACCATGGTGTGCAGCTTAAAGAACAAGCTAGCTCTGAGCTGTGCCACTTCGATACTGTTGTGTGGACAAGCAAGCTTCGAGGTGTGCAAGTTTACTACTGTGGTTTGTAACATGAATATAAACAAGGATTGGGCTGTGTCAAGTCAATATCATTGTGTGCAGCATGGAGGACAAGCAAGCTTTGAGCCGTGCCAGTTCAGTACCATGGTGTGCAGCATAACGAACAAGCAAGCTCTGAGCAGTGGTGTGCAGTCTAAAGAACAAGCAAGCTCTGAGCAGTGGTTGCAGTCTAAAGAACAAGCAAGCTCTGAGCAGTGGGATACAGCATGGAGAACAAGCAAGCTCTGAGCTGTGACGTGCAGTATGAAGACAAAGCAAGCTCTGAGCTGTGAGGTGCAGCATGAAGAACAAGCAAGCTCTGAGCAGTGGTGTGAAGTCTAAATAACAAACAAGCTCTGAGCGTGGTGTGCAGACTAAAGAACAAGCAAGCTCTGAGCAGTGGTGTGCAGCATGGAGAACAAGCAAGCTCTGAGCTGTGACATGCAGTATGAAGACCAAGCAAGCTCTGAGCTGTGAGCTGCAGCATGAAGAACAAGCAAGCTCTGAGCAGTGCTGTGCAGTCTAAAGACCGAGCAAGCTCTGAGCAGTGGTGTGCAGTATAAAGAACAAGCAATCTCTGAGCAGTTGTGTGCAGCATGGAGAACAAGCAAGCTCTGAGCTGGGACGTGCAGTATGAAGAACAAGCAAGCTCTGAACAGTAGCGTACAGTCTAAAGAACAAGCAAGCTCTGAGGTGTGACATGCAGTATGAAGACCAAGCAAGCTCTGAGCTGTGAAGTACAGCATGAAGAACAAGCAAGCTCTGAGCAGTGGTGTGCAGCATGGAGAACAAGCAAACTCTGAGCTGTGGTGTGCAGCATGGAGAACACGCAAGCTCTGAGCTCTGAGGTGCAGCATGAAGACCAAGCAAGCTGTGAGGTGCAGCATGAAGACCAATCAAGCTCTGAGCTGTGAGGTGCAGCATGAAGGACAAGCAAGCTCTGTACAGTGGTGTGCAGCAAGAAGAACAAGCAACTCTGCATAGTGGTGTGGAGTCTAAAGAACAAGCAAGTTCTGAGCTGTGACATGAAGTATGAAGAACAAGCAAGCTCTGCGCTATGGTGTGCAGCATGAAGACCAAGCAAGCTCTGAGCTGTGACGTGCAGTATGAAGAACAAGAAGCTCTGAGCAGTGGTGTGCAGTCTAAAGAACAAGCAAGCGCTGAGCAGTAGTGTGCAGTATAAAGAACAAGCAAGCTCTGAGCAGTGGTGTGCAGCCTGGAGAACAAGCAAGCTCTGAGCTGTGATGTGCAGTATGAAGAACAAGCAAGCTCTGAGCAGTAGTGTGCAGTCTAAAGAACAAGAAAGCTCTAAGCTGTGATATGCAGTACGAAGACCAAGCAAGCTCTGAGCTGTGGTGTGCAGCATGGAGAACAAGCAAGCTCTGAGCTGTGAGGTGCAGCATGAAGACCAAGCAAGGTGTGAGGTGCAGCATGAAGACCAATCAAACTCTGAGCTGTGAGGTGCAGCATGAAGAACAAGCTAGCTCTGGACAGTGGTGTGCAGCAAGAAGAACAAGCAAGCTCTGCGCAGTGGTGTGGAGTCTAAAGAACAAGCAAGTTCTGAGCTGTGATGTGCAGTATAAAGAACAAGCAAGCTCTGCGCTGTGGTGTGCAGCATGAAGACCAAGCAAGCTCTGAACTGTGATGTGCAGTATGAAGAACAAGCAAGTTCTGAGCAGTGGTGTGCAGTCTAAAGAACAAGCAAGCACTGAGCAGTGGTGTGCAGTATAAAGGACAAGCAAGCTCTGAGCAGTGGTGTGCAGCCTGGAGAACAAGCAAGCTCTGAGCTGTGATGTGCAGTATGAAGAACAAGCAAGCTCTGAGCAGTAGTGTGCAGTCTAAAGAACAAGCAAGCTCTGAGCTGTGACGTGCAGTATGAAGACCAAGCAAGCTCTGAGCTGTGAAGTACAGCATGAAGAACAAGCAAACTCTGAGCAGTGGTGCCAGCATGGAGAAAAAGCAAGCTCTGAGCAGTGGTGTGCAGCATGGAGAACAAGCAAGCTCTGAGCTGTGGTGTGCAGCATGGAGAACAAGCAAGTTCTGAGCTGTGAGGTGCCGCATGAAGACCAAGCAAGCTGTGAGGTGCAGCATGAAGACCAATCAAGCTCTGAGCTGTGAGGTGCAGCATGAAGAACAAGCAAGCTCTGCACAGTGGTGTGCACCAAGAAGAACAAGCAAGCTCTGCGCAGTGGTCTGGAGTCTAAAGAACAAGCAAGTTCTGAGCAGTGGTGTGCAGTATAAAGAACAAGCAGGCTCTGAGCAGTGGTGTGCAGCATGGAGAACAAGCAAGCTCTGAGCTGTGATGTGCAGTATAAAGAACAAGCAAGCTCTGAGCAGTAGTGTGCAGTCTAAAGAGCAAGCAAGCTCTGAGCTGTGATGTGCAGTATGAAGACCAAACAAGCTCTGAGCTGTGAAGTGCAGCATGAAGAACAAGCAAGCTCTGAGCTGTGATGTGCAGCATGGAGAACAAGCAAGCTCTGAGCGGTGGTGTGCAGCATGGAGAACAAGCAAGCTCTGAGCAGTGGTGTGCAGCATGAAGAACAGGCAAGCTCTGAGCTGTGGTGTGCAGCATGAACACCAAGCAAGATCTGAGCTAAGGTGCAGCATGAAGACCAAGCAAGCTCTGAACTGTGAAGTGCAGCATGAACAACAAGCAAACTCTGAGCAGTGGTGTGCAGCATGGAGAACAAGCAAGCTCTGAGCAGTGTTGTGCAGCATGGAGAAAAAGCAAGCTCTGAGCTGTGACCTGCAGTATGAAGAACAAGCAAGCTCTGAGCAGTGATGTGCCGTCTAAAAAACAAGCAAGCTCTGAGCAGTGGTGTGAGGCATGGAGAATAAGCAAGCTCTGAGCTGTGAAGTACAGCATGAAGAACAAGCACGCTCTGAGCAGTGGTGTGCAGCATGGAGAACAAGCAAGCTCTGAGCAGTGGTCTGCAGCATGGAGAAAAAGCAAGCTCTGAGCAGTGACGTGCAGTATGAAGAACAAGCAAGCTCTGAGCAATGGTGTGCAGTCTAAAGAACAAGCAAGCTCTGAGCAGTGGTGTGCAGCATGGAGAATAAGCAAGCTCTGCGCTGTGAAGTGCAGTATGAAGACCAAGCAAGCTCTGAGCAGTGGTGTGCAGCATGGAGAACAAGCAAGCTCTGAGCTGTGGTGTGCAGCATGGAGAACAAGCAAGTTCTGAGCTGTGAGGTGCAGCATGAAGACCAAGCAAGCTGTGAGGTGCAGCATGAAGACCAATCAAGCTCTGAGCTGTGAGGTGCAGCATGAAGAACAAGCAAGCTCTGCACATTGGTGTGCAGCAAGAAGAACAAGCAAGCTCTGTGCAGTGGTCTGGAGTCTAAAGAACAAGCAAGCTCTGAGCAGTGGTGTGCAGTATAAAGAACAAGCAAGCTCTGAGCAGTGGTGTGCAGCATGGAGAACAAGCAAGCTCTGAGCTGTGCTGTGCAGTATGAAGACCAATCAAGCTCTGAGCTGTGAGGTGCAGCATGAAGGACAAGCAAGCTCTGCACAGTGGTGTGCAGCAAGAAGAACAAGCAAGCTCTGCATAGTGGTGTGGAGTCTAAAGAACAAGCAAGTTCTGAGCTGTGACATGAAGTATGAAGAACAAGCAAGCTCTGCGCTATGGTGTGCAGCATGAAGACCAAGCAAGCTCTGAGCTGTGATGTGCAGTATGAAGAACAAGAAGCTCTGAGCAGTGGTGTGCAGTCTAAAGAACAAGCAAGCGCTGAGCAGTAGTGTGCAGTATAAAGAACAAGCAAGCTCTGAGCAGTGGTGTGCAGCCTGGAGAACAAGCAAGCTCTGAGCTGTGATGTGCAGTATGAAGAACAAGCAAGCTCTGAGCAGTAGTGTGCAGTCTAAAGAACAAGAAAGCTCTAAGCTGTGATATGCATTATGAAGACCAAGCAAGCTCTGAGCTGTGGTGTGCAGCATGGACAACAGGCAAGCTCTGAGCTGTGAGGTGCAGCATGAAGACCAAGCAAGGTGTGAGGTGCAGCATGAAGACCAATCAAACTCTGAGCTGTGAGGTGCAGCATGAAGAACAAGCAAGCTCTGGACATTGGTGTGCAGCAAGAAGAACTAGCAAGCTCTGCGCAGTGGTGTGGAGTCTAAAGAACAAGCAAGTTCTGAGCTGTGACGTGCAGTATAAAGAACAAGCAAGCTCTGCGCTATCGTGTGCAGCATGAAGACCAAGCACGCTCTGAACTGTGACGTGCAGTATGAAGAACAAGCAAGTTCTGAGCAGTGGTGTGCAGTCTAAAGAACAAGCAAGCACTGAGCAGTGGTGTGCAGTATAAAGGACAAGCAAGCTCTGAGCAGTGGTGTGCACCCTGGAGAACAAGCAAGCTCTGAGCTGTGATGTGCAGTATGAAGAAAAAGCAAGCTCTGAGCAGTAGTGTGCAGTCTAAAGAACAAGCAAGCTCTGAGCTGTGACGTGCAGTATGAAGACCAAGCAAGCTCTGAGCTGTGAAGTACAGCATGAAGAACAAGCAAACTCTGAGCAGTGGTGCGCAGCATGGAGAAAAAGCAAGCTCTGAGCAGTGGTGTGCAGCATGGAGAACAAGCAAGCTCTGAGCTGTGGTGTGCAGCATGGAGAACAAGCAAGTTCTGAGCTGTGAGGTGCCGCATGAAGACCAAGCAAGCTGTGAGGTGCAGCATGAAGACCAATCAAGCTCTGAGCTGTGAGGTGCAGCATGAAGAACAAGCAAGCTCTGCACAGTGGTGTGCAGCAAGAAGAACAAGCAAGCTCTGTGCAGTGGTCTGGAGTCTAAAGAACAAGCAAGTTCCGAGCAGTGGTGTGCAGTATAAAGAACAAGCAGGCTCTGAGCAGTGGTGTGCAGCATGGAGAACAAGCAAGCTCTGAGCTGTGATGTGCAGTATAAAGAACAAGCAAGCTCTGAGCAGTAGTGTGCAGTCTAAAGAACAAGCAAGCTCTGAGCTGTGATGTGCAGTATGAAGACCAAACAAGCTCTGAGCTGTGAAGTGCAGCATGAAGAACAAGCAAGCTCTGAGCTGTGATGTGCAGCATGGAGAACAAGCAAGCTCTGAGCGGTGGTGTGCAGCATGGAGAACAAGCAAGCTCTGAGCAGTGGTGTGCAGCATGGATATCAGGCAAGCTCTGAGCTGTGGTGTGCAGCATGAAGACCAAGCAAGATCTGAGCTAAGGTGCAGCATGAAGACCAAGCAAGCTCTGAACTGTGAAGTGCAGCATGAACAACAAGCAAACTCTGAGCAGTGGTGTGCAGCATGGAGAACAAGCAAGCTCTGAGCAGTGTTGTGCAGCATGGAGAAAAAGCAAGCTCTGAGCTGTGACCTGCAGTATGAAGAACAAGCAAGCTCTGAGCAGTGATGTGCCGTCTAAAACACAAGCAAGCTCTGAGCAGTGGTGTGCAGCATGGAGAATAAGCAAGCTCTGAGCTGTGAAGTACAGCATGAAGAACAAGCACGCTCTGAGCAGTGGTGTGCAGCATGGAGAACAAGCAAGCTCTGAGCAGTGGTCTGCAGCATGGAGAAAAAGCAAGCTCTGAGCAGTGACGTGCAGTATGAAGAACAAGCAAGCTCTGAGCAATGGTGTGAAGTCTAAAGAACAAGCAAGCTCTGAGCAGTGGTGTGCAGCATGGAGAATAAGCAATCTCTGCGCTGTGAAGTGCAGTATGAAGACCAAGCAAGCTCTGAGCAGTGGTGTGCAGCATGGAGAACAAGCAAGCTCTGAGCTGTGGTGTGCAGCATGGAGAACAAGCAAGTTCTGAGCTGTGAGGTGCAGCATGAAGACCAAGCAAGCTGTGAGGTGCAGCATGAAGACCAATCAAGCTCTGAGCTGTGAGGTGCAGCATGAAGAACAAGCAAGCTCTGCACATTGGTGTGCAGCAAGAAGAACAAGCAAGCTCTGTGCAGTGGTCTGGAGTCTAAAGAACAAGCAAGCTCTGAGCAGTGGTGTGCAGTATAAAGAACAAGCAAGCTCTGAGTAGTGGTGTGCAGCATGGAGAACAAGCAAGCTCTGAGCTGTGATGTGCAGTATGAAGAACAAGCAAGCTCTGAGCAGTAGTGTGCAGTCTAAAGAACAAGCAAACTCTGAGCTGTGATGTGCAGTATGAAGACCAAACAAGCTCTGAGCTGTGAAGTGCAGCATGAAGAACAAGCAAGCTCTGAGCTGTGATGTGCAGCATGGAGAACAAGCAAGCTCTGAGCGGTGGTGTGCAGCATGGAGAACAAGCAAGCTCTGAGCAGTGGTGTGCAGCATGGAGAACAGGCAAGATCTGAGCTGTGGTTTGCAACATGAAGACCAAGCAAGATCTGAGCTGAGGTGCAGCATGAAGACCAAGCAAGCTCTGAGCTGTGAAGTGCAGCATGAACAACAAGCAAGCTCTGAGCAGTGGTGTGCAGCATGGAGAACAAGCAAGCTCTGAGCAGTGTTGTGCAGCATGGAGAAAAAGCAAGCTCTGAGCTGTGACGTGCAGTATGAAGAACAAGCAAGCTCTGAGCATTGGTGTGCCGTCTAAAAAACAAGCAAGCTCTGAGCAGAGGTGTGCAGCATGGAGAATAAGCAAGCTCTGAGCTGTGAAGTACAGCATGAAGAACAAGCAAACTCTGAGCAGTGGTGTGCAGCATGGAGAACAAGCAAGCTCTGAGCAGTGGTGTGCAGCATGGAGAACAAGCAATCTCTGAGCAGTGGTGTGCAGCATGGAGAACAAGCAAGCTCTGAGCAGTGTTGTGCAGCATGGAGAACAAGCAAGCTCTGAGCTGTGATGTGCAGTATGAAGAACAAGCAAGCTCTGAGCAGTAGTGTGCAGTCTAAAGAACAAGCAAGCTCTGAGCTGTGACGTGCAGTATGAAGACCAAGGAAGCTCTGCGCTGTGAAGTACAGCATGAAGAACAAGCAAGCTCTGAGCAGTGGTGTGCAGCATGGAGAACAAGCAAGCTCTGAGCAGTGGTGTGCAGCATGGAGAACAAGCAAGGTCTGAGCTGTGAGGTGCAGCATGAAGACCAAGCAAGCTGTGAGGTGCAGCATGAAGACCAATCAAGCTCTGAGCTGTGAGGTGCAGCATGAGGAACAAGCAAGCTCTGCACAGTGGTGTGCAGCAAGAAGAACAAGCAAGCTCTGCGCAGTGGTCTGGAGTCTAAAGAACAAGCAAGCTCTGAGCAGTGGTGTGCAGTATAAAGAACAAGCAGGCTCTGAGCAGTGGTGTGCAGCATGGAGAACAAGCAAGCTCTGAGCTGTGATGTGCAGTATGAAGAACAAGCAAGCTCTGAACAGTAGTGTGCAGTATAAAGAACAAGCAAGCTCTGAGCTGTGATGTGCAGTATGAAGACCAAACAAGCTCTGAGCTGTGAAGTGCAGCATGAAGAACAAGCAAGCTCTGAGCTGTGATGTGCAGCATGGAGAACAAGCAAGCTCTGAGCGGTGGTGTGCAGGATGGAGAACAAGCAAGCTCTGAGCAGTGGTGTGCAGCATGGAGAACAGGCAAGCTCTGAGCTGTGGTGTACAGCATTGAAGACCAAGCAAGATCTGAGCTGAGGTGCAGCATGAAGACCAAGCAAGCTCTGAGCTGTGAAGTGCAGCATGAACAACAAGCAAGATCTGAGCAGTGGTGTGCAGCATGGAGAACAAGCAAGTTCTGAGCAGTGTTGTGCAGCATGGAGAAAAAGCAAGCTCTGAGCTGTGACCTGCAGTATGAAGAACAAGCAAGCTCTGAGCAATGATGTACCATCTAAAAAACAAGCAAGCTCTGAGCAGTGGTGTGCAGCATGGAGAATAAGCAAGCTCTGAGCTGTGAAGTACAGCATGAAGAACAAGCAAGCTCTGAGCAGTGGTGTGCAGCATGGAGAACAAGCAAGCTCTGAGCAGTGGTGTGCAGCATGGAGAAAAAGCAAGCTCTGAGCAGTGACATGCAGTATGACGAACAAGCAAGCTCTGAGCAATGGTGTGCAGTCTAAAGAACAAGCAAGCTCTGAGCAGTGGTGTGCAGCATGGAGAATAAGCAGGCTCTGAGCAGTGGTGTGCAGCATGGAGAACAAGCAAGCTCTGAGCTGTGATGTGCAGTATGAAGAACAAGCAAGCTCTGATCAGTAGTGTGCAGTCTAAAGAACAAGCAAGCTCTGCGCTGTGAAGTGCAGTATGAAGACCAAGCAAGCTCTGAGCAGTGGTGTGCAGCATGGAGAACAAGCAAGCTCTGAGCTGTGGTGTGCAGCATGGAGAACAAGCAAGTTCTGAGCTGTGAGGTGCAGCATGAAGACCAAGCAAGCTGTGCGGTGCAGCATGAAGACCAATCAAGCTCTGAGCTGTGAGGTGCAGCATGAAGAACAAGCAAGCTCTGCACAGTGGTGTGCAGCAAGAAGAACAAACAAGCTCTGTGCAGTGGTCTGGAGTCTAAAGAACAAGCAAGCTCTGAGCAGTGGTGTGCAGTATAAAGAACAAGCAAGCTCTGAGCAGTGGTGTGCAGCATGGAGAACAAGCAAGCTCTGAGCAGTGGTGTGCAGCATGGAGAACAAGCAAGCTCTGAGCAGTGTTGTGCAGCATGGAGAACAAGCAAGCTCTGAGCTGTGATGTGCAGTATGAAGAACAAGCAAGCTCTGAGCAGTAGTGTGCAGTCTAAAGAACAAGCAAGCTCTGAGCTGTGACGTGCAGTATGAAGACCAAGCAAGCTCTGCGCTGTGAAGTACAGCATGGAGAACAAGCAAGCTCTGTGCTGTGATGTGCAGTATAAAGAACAAGCAAGCTCTGAGCAGTAGTGTGCAGTCTAAAGAACAAGCAAGCTCTGAGCTGTGATGTGCAGTATGAAGACCAAACAAGCTCTGAGCTGTGAAGTGCAGCATGAAGAACAAGCAAGCTCTGAGCTGTGATGTGCAGCATGGAGAACAAGCAAGCTCTGAGCTGTGACGTGCAGTATGAAGAACAAGCAAGCTCTGAGCATTGGTGTGCCGTCTAAAAAACAAGCAAGCTCTGAGCAGAGGTGTGCAGCATGGAGAATAAGCAAGCTCTGAGCTGTGAAGTACAGCATGAAGAACAAGCAAACTCTGAGCAGTGGTGTGCAGCTTGGAGAACAAGCAAGCTCTGAGCAGTGGTGTGCAGCATGGAGAACAAGCAATCTCTGAGCAGTGGTGTGCAGCATGGAGAACAAGCAAGCTCTGAGCAGTGTTGTGCAGCATGGAGAAAAAGCAAGCTCTGAGCTGTGACGTGCAGTATGAAGAACAAGCAAGCTCTGAGCATTGGTGTGCCGTCTAAAAAACAAGCAAGCTCTGAGCAGAGGTGTGCAGCATGGAGAATAAGCAAGCTCTGAGCTGTGAAGTACAGCATGAAGAACAAGAAAACTCTGAGCAGTGGTGTGCAGCATGGAGAACAAGCAAGCTCTGAGCAGTGGTGTGCAGCATGGAGAACAAGCAATCTCTGAGCAGTGGTGTGCAGCATGGAGAACAAGCAAGCTCTGAGCAGTGTTGTGCAGCATGGAGAACAAGCAAGCTCTGAGCTGTGATGTGCAGTATGAAGAACAAGCAAGCTCTGAGCAGTAGTGTGCAGTCTAAAGAACAAGCAAGCTCTGAGCTGTGACGTGCAGTATGAAGACCAAGGAAGCTCTGCGCTGTGAAGTACAGCATGAAAAACAAGCAAGCTCTGAGCAGTGGTGTGCAGCATGGAGAACAAGCAAGCTCTGAGCAGTGGTGTGCAGCATGGAGAACAAGCAAGGTCTGAGCTGTGAGGTGCAGCATGAAGACCAATCAAGCTCTGAGCTGTGAGGTGCAGCATGAGGAACAAGCAAGCTCTGCACAGTGGTGTGCAGCAAGAAGAACAAGCAAGCTCTGCGCAGTGGTCTGGAGTCTAAAGAACAAGCAAGCTCTGAGCAGTGGTGTGCAGTATAAAGAACAAGCAGGCTCTGAACAGTGGTGTGCAGCATGGAGAACAAGCAAGCTCTGAGCTGTGATGTGCAGTATGAAGAACAAGCAAGCTCTGAACAGTAGTGTGCAGTATAAAGAACAAGCAAGCTCTGAGCTGTGATGTGCAGTATGAAGACCAAACAAACTCTGAGCTGTGAAGTGCAGCATGAAGACCAAACAAGCTCTGAGCTGTGATGTGCAGCATGGAGAACAAGCAAGCTCTGAGCGGTGGTGTGCAGGATGGAGAACAAGCAAGCTCTGAGCTGTGAAGTGCAGCATGGAGAACAGGCAAGCTCTGAGCTGTGGTGTACAGCATTGAAGACCAAGCAAGATCTGAGCTGAGGTGCAGCATGAAGACCAAGCAAGCTCTGAGCTGTGAAGTGCAGCATGAACAACAAGCAAGATCTGAGCAGTGGTGTGCAGCATGGAGAACAAGCAAGTTCTGAGCAGTGTTGTGCAGCATGGAGAAAAAGCAAGCTCTGAGCTGTGACCTGCAGTATGAAGAACAAGCAAGCTCTGAGCAATGATGTGCCATCTAAAAAACAAGCAAGCTCTGAGCAGTGGTGTGCAGCATGGAGAATAAGCAAGCTCTGAGCTGTGAAGTACAGCATGAAGAACAAGCAAGCTCTGAGCAGTGGTGTGCAGCATGGAGAACAAGCAAGCTCTGAGCAGTGGTGTGCAGCATGGAGAAAAAGCAAGCTCTGAGCAGTGACATGCAGTATGACGAACAAGCAAGCTCTGAGCAATGGTGTGCAGTCTAAAGAACAAGCAAGCTCTGAGCAGTGGTGTGCAGCATGGAGAATAAGCAAGCTCTGCGCTGTGAAGTGCAGTATGAAGACCAAGCAAGCTCTGAGCAGTGGTGTGCAGCATGGAGAACAAGCAAGCTCTGAGCTGTGGTGTGCAGCATGGAGAACAAGCAAGTTCTGAGCTGTGAGGTGCAGCATAAAGACCAAGCAAGCTGTGCGGTGCAGCATGAAGACCAATCAAGCTCTGAGCTGTGAGGTGCAGCATGAAGAACAAGCAAGCTCTGCACAGTGGTGTGCAGCAAGAAGAACAAACAAGCTCTGTGCAGTGGTCTGGAGTCTAAAGAACAAGCAAGCTCTGAGCAGTGGTGTGCAGTATAAAGAACAAGCAAGCTCTGAGCAGTGGTGTGCAGCATGGAGAACAAGCAAGCTCTGAGCAGTGTTGTGCAGCATGGAGAACAAGCAAGCTCTGAGCTGTGATGTGCAGTATGAAGAACAAGCAAGCTCTGAGCAGTAGTGTGCAGTCTAAAGAACAAGCAAGCTCTGAGCTGTGACGTGCAGTATGAAGACCAAGCAAGCTCTGCGCTGTGAAGTACAGCATGGAGAACAAGCAAGCTCTGTGCTGTGATGTGCAGTATAAAGAACAAGCAAGCTCTGAGCAGTAGTGTGCAGTCTAAAGAACAAGCAAGCTCTGAGCTGTGATGTGCAGTATGAAGACCAAACAAGCTCTGAGCTGTGAAGTACAGCATGGAGAACAAGCAAGCTCTGTGCTGTGATGTGCAGTATAAAGAACAAGCAAGCTCTGAGCAGTAGTGTGCAGTCTAAAGAACAAGCAAGCTCTGAGCTGTGATGTGCAGTATGAAGACCAAACAAGCTCTGAGCTGTGAAGTGCAGCATGAAGAACAAGCAAGCTCTGAGCTGTGATGTGCAGCATGGAGAACAAGCAAGCTCTGAGCTGAGGTGCAGTATGAAGAACAAACAAGCTCTGAGCAGTGGTGTGCAGCATGGAGAACAGGCAAGATCTGAGCTGTGGTGTGCAGCATGAAGACCAAGCAAGATCTGAGCTGAGGTGCAGCATGAAGACCAAGCAAGCTCTGAGCAGTGTTGTGCAGCATGGAGAAAAAGCAAGCTCTGAGCTGTGACGTGCAGTATGAAGAACAAGCAAGCTCTGAGCATTGGTGTGCCGTCTAAAATACAAGCAAGCTCTGAGCAGAGGTGTGCAGCATGGAGAATAAGCAAGCTCTGAGCTGTGAAGTACAGCATGAAGAACAAGCAAGCTCTGAGCAGTGGTGTGCAGCATTGAGAACAAGCAAGCTCTGAGCAGTGGTGTGCAGCATGGAGAACAAGCAAGCTCTGAGCAGTGGTGTTCAGCATGGAGAACAAGCAAGCTCTTAGTAGTGTTGTGCAGCATGGAGAACAAGCAAGCTCTGAGCTGTGATGTGCAGTATGAAGAACAAGCAAGCTCTGAGCAGTAGTGTGCAGTCTAAAGAACAAGCAAGCTCTGAGCAGAGGTGTGCAGCATGGAGAATAAGCAAGCTCTGAGCTGTGACGTGCAGTATGAAGACCAAGCAAGCTCTGCGCTGTGAAGTACAGCATGAAGAACAAGCAAGCTCTGAGCAGTGGTGTGCAGCATGGAGAACAAGCAAGCTCTGAGCAGTGGTGTGCAGCATGGAGAACAAGCAAGCTCTGAGCTGTGGTGTGCAGCATGGAGAACAAGCAAGGTCTCAGCTGTGAGGTGCAGCATGAAGACCAAGCAAGCTGTGAGGTGCAGCATGAAGAGCAATCAAGCTCTGAGCTGTGAGGTGCAGCATGAGGAACAAGCAAGCTCTGCACAGTGATGTGCAGTATAAAGAACAAGCAAGCTCTGAGCAGTAGTGTGCAGTCTAAAGAACAAGAAAGCTCTGAGCAGTGGTGTGCAGTATAAAGAACAAGCAGGCTCTGAGCAGTGGTGTGCAGCATGGAGAACAAGCAAGCTCTGAGCTGTGATGTGCAGTATGAAGAACAAGCAAGCTCTGATCAGTAGTGTGCAGTCTAAAGAACAAGCAAGCTCTGAGCTGTGATGTGCAGTATGAAGACCAAACAAGCTCTGAACTGTGAAGTGCAGCATGAAGAACAAGCAAGCTCTGAGCTGTGATGTGCAGCATGGAGAACAAGCAAGCTCTGAGCGGTGGTGTGCAGCATGGAGAACAAGCAAGCTCTGAGCAGTGGTGTGCAGCATGGAGAACAGGCAAGCTCTGAGCTGTGGTGTACAGCATGAAGATCAAGCAAGATCTGAGCTGAGGTGCAGCATGAAGACCAAGCAAGCTCTGAGCTGTGAAGTGCAGCATGAACAACAAGCAAGCTCTGAGCAGTGGTGTGCAGCATGGAGAACAAGCAAGCTCTGAGCAGTGTTGTGCAGCATGGAGAAAAAGCAAGCTCTGAGCTGTGACCTGCAGTATGAAGAACAAGCAAGCTCTGAGCAATGATGTGCCGTCTAAAAAACAAGCAAGCTCTGAGCAGTGGTGTGCAGCATGGAGAATAAGCAAGCTCTGAGCTGTGAAGTACAGCATGAAGAACAAGCAAGCTCTGAGCAGTGGTGTGCAGCATGGAGAACAAGCAAGCTCTGAGCAGTGGTGTGCAGCATGGAGAAAAAGCAAGCTCTGAGCAGTGACGTGCAGTATGACGAACAAGCAAGCTCTAAGCAATGGTGTGCAGTCTAAAGAACAAGCAAGCTCTGAGCAGTGGTGTACAGCATGGAGAATAAGCAAGCTCTGCGCTGTGAAGTGCAGTATGAAGACCAAGCAAGCTCTGAGCAGTGGTGTGCAGCATGGAGAACAAGCAAGCTCTGAGCTGTGGTGTGCAGCATGGAGAACAAGCAAGTTCTGAGATGTGAGGTGCAGCATGAAGACCAAGCAAGCTGTGAGGTGCAGCATGAAGACCAATCAAGCTCTGAGCTGTGAGGTGCAGCATGAAGAACAAGCAAGCTCTGCACAGTGGTGTGCAGCAAGAAGAACAAGCAAGCTCTGTGCAGTGGTCTGGAGTCTAAAGAACAAGCAAGCTCTGAGCAGTGGTGTGCAGTATAAAGAACATGCAAGCTCTGAGCAGTGGTGTGCAGCATGGAGAACAAGCAAGCTCTGAGTTGTGATGTGCAGTATGAAGAGCAAGCAAGCTCTGAGCAGTAGTGTGCAGTCTAAAGAACAAGCAAACTCTGTGCTGTGATGTGCAGTATGAAGACCAAACAAGCTCTGAGCTGTGAAGTGCAGCATGAAGAACAAGCAAGCTCTGAGCTGTGATGTGCAGCATGGAGAACAAGCAAGCTCTGCGCATTGGTATGCCGTCTAAAAAACAAGCAAGCTCTGAGCAGAGGTGTGCAGCATGGAGAATAAGCAAGCTCTGAGCTGTGAAGTACAGCATGAAAAACAAGCAAGCTCTGAGCAGTGGTGTGCAGCATGGAGAACAAGCAAGCTCTGAGCAGTGGTGTGCAGCATGGAGAACAAGCAAGCTCTGAGCAGTGTTGTGCAGCATGGAGAACAAGCAAGCTCTGAGCTGTGATGTGCAGTATGAAGAACAAGCAACCTCTGAGCAGTAGTGTGCAGTCTAAAGAACAAGCAAGCTCTGAGCTGTGACGTGCAGTATGAAGACCAAGCAAGCTCTGCGCTGTGAAGTACAGCATGAAGAACAAGCAAGCTCTGAGCAGTGGTGTGCAGCATGGAGAACAAGCAAGCTCTGAGCAGTGGTGTGCAGCATGGAGAACAAGCAAGCTCTGAGCTGTGGTGTGCAGCATGGAGAACAAGCAAGGTCTCAGCTGTGAGGTGCAGCATGAAGACCAAGCAAGCTGTGAGGTGCAGCATGAAGACCAATCAAGCTCTGAGCTGTGAGGTGCAGCATGAGGAACAAGCAAGCTCTGCACAGTGGTGTGCAGCAAGAAGAACAAGCAAGCTCTGCGCAGTGGTCTGGAGTCTAAAGAACAAGCAAGCTCTGAGCAGTGGTGTGCAGTATAAAGAACAAGCAGGCTCTGAGCAGTGGTGTGCAGCATGGAGAACAAGCAAGCTCTGAGCTGTGATGTGCAGTATGAAGAACAAGCAAGCTCTGATCAGTAGTGTGCAGTCTAAAGAACAAGCAAGCTCTGAGCTGTGATATGCAGTATGAAGACCAAACAAGCTCTGAGCTGTGAAGTGCAGCATGAAGAACAAGCAAGCTCTGAGCTGTGATGTGCAGCATTGAGAACAAGCAAGCTCTGAGCGGTGGTGTGCAGCATGGAGAACAAGGAAGCTCTGAGCAGTGGTGTGCAGCATGGAGAACAGGCAAGCTCTGAGCTGTGGTGTCAGCATGAAGACCAAGCAAGATCTGAGCTGAGGTTCAGCATGAAGACCAAGCAAGCTGGGGGGGCGTGGCCTGACGCCGATGGAGACGGGAGCCTGAATCGGAGCTCCCGTCGGTGATCCCCTCTCCAGCACCATCCTGCCCGATAGAGGGGGACCCCAAGTCCAGAAACCGGCACATGTAGCGTCGGAACCACTGGGGCATATGGGCAAACGTGACACCAGCGGAAAAACGCCCTAATAAAGCCGTAAGCTGCGACTTGGACTGCGGAGCCGCGGGCCCGTCAAAATGGCGGCTGTGCGGCGGTAGCGACCCTGGGGCGGGCACTGTATCGGCTGAGGATTGCGGCCGATCGCTGAAGGTCCTGATAAACAGCCACGAGGAGCAGAGAGAGAACAATGCCGGTGGACTGAGCCGCGGAACTCGCAAGTAAGGAGGCGGCATTGAGCGGGCACGGAGCGGCGCCCCAGGGCTGGGGCATGTGAGCACCCACTCAGACATACTGGGGACCCGGCCTAGAAACGGACCCAGAGCACCGGCACCGACATAGGAAGGGTCGGAATCCTTGCGTGAGCCGAGCAGCCGGACGCGGACGGTGCTCCGCACCCCCATACTTTGAACAGGAGCCGCGAGCCTGCCCAAAATGGCGGCCGCGAATAGAGGGTAGCTCTGGGCGCACTCCACAGAGGCAGAAGATAGCGGCTAAAACTGCAGATTCGGCTGGACAACCATACATAGCAGTGAGTGACTGGTGCTCACGGGCTAAACTGCGGACCCCAGGCGAGCGCCTGGTGACATTCAGAGAACAGAGAGAGACACCTGAAGTGGAGAACGGACGCGCGCCAGGCCAAGCCTGCGGGGAGCCCCACGCTGGGACTGGTTTAGCAGAAGCACTGATACTAACGGCACTCAGAGACTGTAGTGGGAAGGATAAAGATGCCAGCGCTGAGACCCTAGCAGACCCAGAAACACGGAGCCCTAGAGCGGGGGCCGCCGCTGCGACTTTGAAGCCAAGAGATTGGGCCACATAGGCGGGCTGTGCAGCTGCCACCATTGCCGAGTTACATACTTGAGGAAAGCGGCAAGGCCGGGACCCAAAATGGCGGCCACGACTTCATAACTAGCGTCACAATAAACTGCCACCGCCAGGAGACGACAGGTCCCAGCAGTAGTAGATCCTGAGGAGAACGCGGAGTCCGAATAACACGACCCTGAGAACACTTTGGGCCTGAGGCACTGAGAAGGAGATATCAGCAAGTCGGCAGGGCACTGCCGGGCGGCGCGAGAGAGGTGAGGGTAAGGAGCTGGCACCTACCCAGTACATAGCAGCAGAGCGCACAGTAACGACTTTGGGAGCCAGGGACAGCAAGGGAGGTGCACAGAGCACAGGGCTGACCGCCAACTCACCGCAGGCCCATCCCATTGATCGCCGCATTAGGGGCAGTGAGCACCCACTTCGACGGTACCATGGGTCAGATCACCAAGAAACGCAATACTGAGCATCAGGAGTCAGTGAGTGATGAAAATGGGGAGTCACGCTCACGCACGGGGACCAGAAATGAAGGGACGACACCCCAAGGGGAGCTATCACTCCACGACATCCAGCAGGCCATAGAAAGATCGCAGACGGAAGTGGAGACCAAGATCGACACAATCCGAGAGGACCTGGGCCTACTACGAGCGGACCACAGAAAACTGGCTGATCGGGTCGCGGCAGTAGAGGAGGAGGTAGAAAGCCTGAGGCCACCGGTAACTGCGACCGCACGCAAAGTCACGGACATAGAAAAAAGAGTCCTGGTCCTCGAACAGCGTGCAGAGGACGCGGAAAACAGGGCCCGCCGAAATAACATCAGGGTCACGGGCCTACCTGAAAAAGTTGAAGGGAACGACATGGTGGCGTACCTTGAGCACTGGCTGTGCACAGCCGTGGCGGAAGAGGGCCTGTCAACGTTTTTCACCTTAGAACGGGCACACAGAGTTCCAGCTCGAGCACCACAGCCTGGCAGGCCACCGCGGCCGGTGGTGGCCCGCCTCCTCTTCTATAAAGACAGAGACCATGTGCTGAGCCAGGCGCGCCACAAAGGACAACTCGAAGTGGACAACAGCGTCGTCCGGATTTTCCCATATTTTTCCCGGGAGGTGCAACAACAGCGAGCGTCCTTTATCACGGTTTAAAGGAAACTGCGCCAAATGGGGGTATCCTACTCCATGGTATTCCCAGCCAGACTCCGTATAGTGCGATCAGGGGGAACTACATTCTTCACTACTCCCCAGGATGTTTGGGACAGGATTGATGAGCAAGATCCCGAAGGTCAGCGACGGGAAGACAAAAACCCAGTTGAAAAGGACCTGGCACGCTCTCCTGACAGAGGGGCGACCTCAAAGAGCCACCCGACGATGGAGGAAACACACCGGGCCAGAGCAAGTGCGATCGCAGCGGTGGCCTCACTGAGCACAGCAAACGCCCGGGATGCTCCCTTGCACTCCGGGGAGGAACAGAGAGACTTGGACTCTGAGACCAGCTCGGGCTCGGTGGGAGACGCCAGTCAAGCCCTGCCGCACGTAACTCCCAGATCAGCAGACGACCTGATGTGAGGCAGATCGCGCAAGCAAGTACAGCCAGGACTATATTGTGGGGAGGTGGGGAATGGCGCTAGTGTCGCCCTACACACTGTCAAGAGGGGTCCCTATGCAATTGTACTAGACCTATACACTGGTGGGGGGGATCCGAGGGGGCGGAGAGGACGGCTGTCCTCCAGGCAGACACTGGCCTAGTCACCACTTTCGGACTCTGACTGTTAAGGCACTAGAGTGCGAGGTTTGGATGGGGGAGACGTTCTCACTTGTCCTGGGGAGGGGAGTTGGGATGGTTATATTGGTTTTAGTTGGGGGCACTGCTGTCTTTCTCTACGCGGGCCACAGGTCACTGCGCGGAGGCTCGCATCCTACGACATTGGGCGCCGGGTACCGGGAGGGGCAGGGGAGGCTGGACGGAGGTAGAAAGGCTAATTTGCAATGCCCACTCAGACAGAATATAATCTCCTCTCCTGGAATGTTCGGGGGATGCACTCCATGCACAAACGATACAAAATCTTCTCACAACTAAATAGACGGGGGGTCCAAATAGCGATGCTGCAAAAGACGCATACATTAGCATCAGAGGGGGAGGCATTACATCGTAGGTGGAGAGGCCAGGCATATTACACCACATACTCGGCATTTGCCAGAGGGGTCCTGATCTGGATCAGGGCAGGTGTCCCCTTCCAACACACCACCCACAAAGTGGACCCAGAGGGCCGGTATGTGGTGGTCACTGGGCGCCTAGACGGACAGGACATTACACTGATCAATATTTACGGCCTGAATACGGATCAAGGAACATTCTTTGAGCACCTATCAGGGTCACTGGCTCCCTATATGACGGGGTCAGTTATCATGGGGGGTGACTTTAACTGTATAGCAGACCCGGTCCTGGACCGTTCACACCCACCGCTTCCAGATGCTCCAGTTCATAGGACAACTAGGATGTTTAGGGAATGGCAATCCCATTGGGGACTGGTGGACACGTGGCGACGGATGCACCCATTGGACCGGGAGTACTCCCACCTTTCCCACGTACATGACTTACACGTCCACCTGGACACCTTCCTATGCTCCCCAGACATGCACACCCGACTCCACAATGCAGAATACCTCACCCGAACGGTGTCAGACCACAACCCTGTGTTAATTCGACTGCAGTGGGGACACAAACGACAGCCCATCCCCACCTGGCGTCTCAGGCCAGAGGCACTTGAAGACCAGGTATTTCACCACGAGATCAAAGAGCAAATCACCACATATTTTATGGACAATGCACACTCCACAGACTCCAGGGTGACTGAATGGGAGGCCTTTAAGGCAGTGATTAGGGGGCGCTGCATGGCATTGTCCATAGGGGTACGATGTACACTATTGACTGACGTAGAACGGGCAGATCGAGCGTTGAGGGAGGTGGAACGCAGACGCCCGACCAATCCAGACCTCCGACAGGAATTGCTCGAGGCAAAGGAGGGGGTGGCAGTACAGGAGGAGAGATTGAGGTGCTTTGACTACCGGGCATACATGGACAGAACGCACGCAGAGAGAGACAAGGCGGGTAAACTGCTGGCGTGGCTCGCTAATCCCACCCGTAGGGAGAACACAATCCTAGAACTGATGGGACCGGAGGGGTGACATCTATACCGGCAGGACGACATAAATGACAGTTTCCGCGGGTACTACGAGAGACTTTATAGGAGCGCTGGGCCCCGTGGGGAGGGGGACATAGAGGAATACCTGGCAGACCTCCCGATACAAGCCCTGACAGACGAAGACGCAGAACTCCTAGGAGCCGAAATCTCGGAATGTGAAATTCGGGTAGCTATTAAGGCACTGGCGAGAGGGAAAACACCGGGCACGGACGGGCTCCCCAAGGAGTTCTATGCTGCATACGCAGACGAACTGACCCCCAGGCTGGTCGAGATGTACGCAGAGGCAAAGGAGAAGGGCCACTTGTCAGGCATGACTAGGAAAGCGGTGGTAATACCGCTGTTGAAGCCGGACAAGTCTCCCTTGGAGTGTGAGGCTTACAGGCCATTGTTGATGCTCAATCTCGACTTTAAAATCCTAAGTAAAATACTGGCGACGCGCCTACTCCCCTACATGATGCCCCTGGTGCACCGAGACCAGGCAGGCTTTATCCCTCGCCGGAATACAACCCTAAACATCCGTCGATTATTGTCCCTCATCGAGCTAGGGACGACGGTGGAGCAGAGAGGGGCGGTGTTCGCCATTGACATGGAAAAGGCATTTGATAGCCTGGAATGGGGGTTCTTGTATGCAGTACTAAACAAAATGGGCCTAGGGCGGGGATTCATACGCTGGGTGCAATTACTATATACCGACCAGGTGGCGAGGGTCTGCACTGGACGCACAATATCGGAGCAGTACCGGGTAGAGAGGGGGACACGCCAGGGGTGTCCACTCTCCCCACTACTGTTCGCCTTGGCAGTCGAGCCATTAGCCTGCATAGCGAGATCTGGAGGGGCGTATCGGGGGATCCAGGTGGGGGAGCTACGGCACCAAATAGCGCTTTATGCGGATGACCTCCTTCTATTCCTAAACGATGTAGAGGACGATCTGCCGGGGGCAAAGACTATGATGGAGCGCTTCGGCTCCTTGTCGGGGCTGCGGGTGAACTGTCTGAAGTCCAAACTATTCCCCTTAGTGAGGGATGCGAGGCCCCCCCTGAACTTGGGGAACCTGCGGTGGGAACCCCGCTGCTTCCGCTATTTGGGAGTCCACATTTTCCACTCTATGGAGGATGTGAAAGAAGGCAATGTAGGGAGGGCGCTCCGCTCGCTTAAAGACACTATGGCTTTCTGGGGGAGACTTCCCCTTCTCGGTGATGGGTCGCATCTCACTATTTAAAATGGTGGCTCTTCCTCGGCTGCTTTACTTCTTTGCAACACTCCCGATTTGGATGTCAGCGGCCTGGTTCCGAGAGCTGGACTCCTGCTTGTCGGCCTTCATATGGGGGACAGGACGCAGACGGGTAGCCCTTAATACGTTAAAGCGGCCCAGATTGGGGGGAGGCATGGCGATGCCTGACATGGAGGCCTACTACTTAGCAGGACAACTGCAGAGGTTCACACAGTGGGTGGCGGGAAGCAGGGATCCGGACAGGGAAGTGCCTCCTTTCGCTCCGGACAGGACCGCTGTGTTCCGAACCCTGCTAAGGACGGTCAGGCCCCAACAGATCTGCAGCAATGAACACAGAGTGATAACTCGTTGCTGGGGCAGATGCCTGCAGAAAACCAGAACAAGGCGCCCATATTCCCCAGAGATGGCGCTGCCGCTGTTGGAAGCCCTTCCCTACGGAGGACAGTGGCGGGGCCTGGACGATTGGGTTGAGGCAGGAGTGACGAAGGTTGGGGATCTTTTCCGGGACGGGGAGCTTCTCTCCTTTGAGGACTTCAGCGCTGACTGGGACATACCACAGGGGCATTTCCTACTATATGGGGCGGTCATGGGAGCGATGAGATGACATTGGGGAGCGGGGACGACGGAACCGCTGCGACACAACACATGCGAATACATAAGCTTGGCAGGCGGAACCATTAAGGCTGTGGCTTGCCTCTATAGAGCCATAGGGCGGGACTCCATACAACCACTGGACAGATTAAGACACAAATGGGGGGACGACATTGACAGGCCACTAGACGACAAGGACTGGGACAATATTTTAGAACAAACTGCCAAAGTGTCTCGGAACGCCCGGTTTAGCCTGATCAGCTTCTATATACTCCATCAAGCTTATCTAACTCCAGAACGTATTAACCGCTATTTTGATGGCGCGGACGCTCGATGCACGAGGTGTCATGAACAGGGGGCGACTTTTATGCATATGGTGTGGAGCTGTGCCTCCTTAACGCATTACTGGCAGGAAGTGACACAGGTGACAGCGGGGGTGACGGAGAGGGTGGTCCCCTGCACACCTGCACACGTACTGCTCCATTTATTTCCTCACACTGCCAAAACCAAAACCACAGCTAGGTTCCAGGACCTGGCATTTATTCTGGCGAAACGAGAAATAACCAGTAGCTGGAAGAAACCGGGGGGCCCCAACGTGCACAGATGGAAACGAAAACTGGTGAAATGGGCGGGTTGTGAGGGCAGGGTTCTACTTAGGAATGCACAGCATGGAGTGGGCAAGCTGGAACGAGCCCAGGCATGGGAGGGGTTGATGGCGGACTTAACAAGAGTTGGCGGGGAATCGGAGGCTTCCACCCCAGAGAGACTCCCACATGTAGAGAACCCCAGGGACCAGACTAGGGCGGAACAATTCAGCAGAGTCAGAAGACTGGGAGCGTCTCGCGGCATTGACACACACAGGAGAGGAAGGGGACGCGACGGAAGGTCCCGGCACAGCACCATCAACACATACAGTGGTTCAGCTATGTTTCTTTCTCCTTTGTTATTGCACATTGACACCCTGGGAAGGGTTATGATACATGACATGTAAAAGGCAATAAAATCTGTTTACAAAAAAAATGAAGACCAAGCAAGCTCTGAGCTGTGAAGTGCAGCATGAACAACAAGCAAGCTCTGTGCAGTGGTGTGCAGCATGGAGAACAAGCAAGCTCTGAGCAGTGTTGTGCAGCATGGAGAAAAAGCAAGCTCTGAGCTGTGACCTGCAGTATGAAGAACAAGCAAGCTCTGAGCAGTGATGTGCCGTCTAAAAAATAAGCAAGCTCTGAGCAGTGGTGTGCAGCATGGAGAATAAGCAAGCTCTGAGCTGTGAAGTACAGCATGAAGAACAAGCAAGCTCTAAGCAGTGGTGTGCAGCATGGAGAAAAAGCATGCTCTGAGCAGTGACGTGCAGTATGAAGAACAAGCAAGCTCTGAGCAATGGTGTGCAGTCTAAAGAACAAGCAAGCTCTGAGCAGTGGTGTGCAGCATGGAGAATAAGCAAGCTCTGCGCTGTGAAGTGCAGTATGAAGACCAAGTAAGCTCTGAGCAGTGGTGTGCAGCATGGAGAACAAGCAAGCTCTGAGCTGTGGTGTGCAGCATGGAGAACAAGCAAGTTCTGAGCTGTGAGGTGCAGCATGAAGATCAACCAAGCTGTGAGGTGCAGCATGAAGACCAATCAAGCTCTGAGCTGTGAGGTGCAGCATGAAGAACAAGCAAGCTCTGCACAGTGGTGTGCAGCAAGAAGAAAAAGCAAGCTCTGTGCAGTGGTCTGGAGTCTAAAGAACAAGCAAGCTCTGAGCAGTGGTGTGCAGTATAAAGAACAAGCAAGCTCTGAGCAGTGGTGTGCAGCATGGAGAACAAGCAAGCTCTGAGCTGTGATGTGCAGTATGAAGAACAAGCAAGCTCTGAGCAGTAGTGTGCAGTCTAAAGAACAAGCAAACTCTGAGCTGTGATGTGCAGTATGAAGACCAAACAAGCTCTGAGCTGTGAAGTGCAGCATGAAGAACAAGCAAGCTCTGAGCTGTGATGTGCAGCATGGAGAACAAGCAAGCTCTGAGCGGTGGTGTGCAGCATGGAGAACAAGCTAGCTCTGAGCAGTGGTGTGCAGCATGGAGAACAGGCAAGATCTGAGCCGTGGTGTGCAGCATGAAGACCAAGCAAGCTCTGAGCTGTGAAGTGCAGCATGAACAACAAGCAAGCTCTGAGCAGTGGTGTGCAGCATGAAGAACAAGCAAGCTCTGAGCAGTGTTGTGCAGCATGGAGAAAAAGCAAGCTCTGAGCTGTGACGTGCAGTATGAAGAACAAGCAAGCTCTGAGCAGTGGTGTGCCGTCTAAAAAACAAGCAAGCTCTGAGCAGAGGTGTGCAGCATGGAAAATAAGCAAGCTCCAAGCTGTGAAGTACAGCATGAAGAACAAGCAAGCTCTGAGCAGTGGTGTGCAGCATGGAGAACAAGCAAGCTCTGAGCAGTGGTGTGCAGCATGGAGAACAAGCAAGCTCTGAGCAGTGTTGTGCAGCATGGAGAAAAAGCAAGCTCTGAGCAGTGACGTGCAGTATGAAGAACAAGCAAGCTCTGAGCAGTGGTGTGCAATCTAAAGAACAAGCAAGCTCTGAGCAGTGGTGTGCAGCATGGAGAATAAGCAAGCTCTCGCTGTGAAGTGCAGTATGAAGACCAAGCAAGCTCTTAGCTGTGAGGTGCAGCATGGAGAACAAGCAAGCTCTGAGCTGTGAGGTGCAGTATGAAGACCAAGCAAGCTCTGAGCTGTGAGGTGCAGCATGGAGAACAAGCAAGCTCTGAGCTGTGAGGTGCAGTATGAAGACCAAGCAAGCTCTGAGCTGTGAGGTGCAGCAAGAAGAACAAGCAAGCTCAGAGCAGTGGTGTGCAGCATGGAGAACAAGCAAACTCTGAGCTTGCGCCCTCCCCCCAGCGCCTTGAGACCCTCTCGGGTGAGTAGCGCGCTCACGATTCCCTGATTGATTGATTGATTGATTGATTGAGCTGTGAGGTGCAGTATGAAGACCTATTACGCTCTGAGCAGTACCAGTTGAATGCTGTGAGCAGTACCAGTTTAATACCGTGGTTTGTAACACGAATAAAAGCATGGTTTAGACTGTGCTAGTTCAGTTGCAGCATGAAGAGCAAGCAAGCTCTGAGCTTCTCCAGTTCAGTACCATGGTGTGCAGCATGAAGACCAAGCCAGCTCTGAGCTGTGGTGTGCAGCATGAAGACCAAGCCAGCTCTGAGCTGTGGTGTGCAGCATGAAGAACAAGCAAGCTCAGAGCAGTGGTGTGCAGCATGGAGAACAAGCAAACTCTGAGCTTGCGCCCTCCCCCCAGCGCCTTGAGACCCTCTCGGGTGAGTAGCGCGCTCACGATTCCCTGATTGATTGATTGATTGATTGATTGAGCTGTGAGGTGCAGTATGAAGACCTATTACGCTCTGAGCAGTACCAGTTGAATGCTGTGAGCAGTACCAGTTTAATACTGTGGTTTGTAACACGAATAAAAGCATGGTTTAGACTGTGCTAGTTCAGTTGCAGCATGAAGAGCAAGCAAGCTCTGAGCTTCTCCAGTTCAGTACCATGGTGTGCAGCATGAAGACCAAGCCAGCTCTGAGCTGTGGTGTGCAGCATGAAGACCAAGCCAGCTCTGAGCTGTGGTGTGCAGCATGAAGAACAAGCAAGCTCAGAGCAGTGGTGTGCAGCATGGAGAACAAGCAAGCTCAGAGCAGTGGTGTGCAGCATGGAGAACAAGCAAACTCTGAGCTTGCGCCCTCCCCCCAGCGCCTTGAGACCCTCTCGGGTGAGTAGCGCGCTCACGATTCCCTGATTGATTGATTGATTGATTGAGCTGTGAGGTGCAGTATGAAGACCTATTACGCTCTGAGCAGTACCAGTTGAATGCTGTGAGCAGTACCAGTTTAATACCGTTGTTTGTAACACGAATAAAAGCATGGTTTAGACTGTGCTAGTTCAGTTGCAGCATGAAGAGCAAGCAAGCTCTGAGCTTCTCCAGTTCAGTACCATGGTGTGCAGCATGAAGACCAAGCCAGCTCTGAGCTGTGGTGTGCAGCATGAAGAACACTCTAGCTCTGAGCTGTGGTGTGCAGCATGAAGACCAAGCCAGCTCTGAGCTGTGGTGTTCAGCATGAAGAACACTCTAGCTCTGAGCTGTGCTCGTTTAATTGATGCAGGTAAGAAGGCTCGTCGGTAGCAGAACCTGTGGTAATCATGTCCATGTTTGCAATAAATCAGGCACCAGACTACCAATGGCGCTTGTTTTTGTTTTCAGAAATAATGCAGTAATCTGTCATGGCGCTTCCTTTCATAACATCGACGGGGTAGATTACCGTCGGGGAGGCAGCTTTGTGAAAAAGACTAATTCCTGCAGCAGCTAAACCCCCCTCCCCTCTCAGTGCTCAGAGATCTCCGCCTGGATGCGGTGGGCTGCCTCACGGCCACCCCTGGCTGCAGGAAACTTGGTAATAACGCTTAAATAAAGAATTTCCCGGGCAGTTGGTTATTGGTGTCATTGTGCCATTGTTTGCCCGGATTATGGAGTGGCCCCATCGCTCCGACACAATTGGCTGGCTGTGGGACAAGACAAATGTTGTGTATGACAGTGGGGTGGTTATTGAGAGATGACCCCATATCTGGAGGCCTGGGAGTTTCTGGTACATTGAGGGCCGCCGCTGGCATCTTCTTTGAAGCGTGGCTCTTGGATTTGCCTGCTGGCTTCTCGCTGTGGGCCTGCCCTGAAAGGAACTGCGGGCAGCTTTTGGCCATCACAGTCCCCTGACAAGAAGGAGACCCGAGAGAGGGAAAATGCAGGCACACAAGGGGCAAACCGCAGCAGCCACTGCGCTGCTAATCTTCCACTGTTTGTTGTATTCATTGCAATGATTTCCCTTGAAATTCCTCAAATGCTTGGCGGCAACAATCATCTGAAAAGCATACTATGGCAGCCCGAAAAAAAATAAAAGGCCTGTCAGTGGGCAAAGTGGTCTGTGTTTTAGGAAAAGCTGAATTCTTTTGGAGAAAACCCCCCAGCGTGTTGTCTGTCATTCACAGAGGCGCTGTGTGAAGACGGATGGGTTTTCTGACGGGACACTGGGTTATTATCTACATTGTCTTTCCATTTGGAATTTACTCACTGAATTCGTATAAAATCAATGTTCATGAAAGGTTTTTTGGGATAAGCATTCCGAGAAAAAATAGTTTTGAATTCAAATTCCAGTACATGATAAACTGCATAAACTGGTCAAATCGTTTTTTATTTCTATGCAACTTTTGCTTTTAATCAGCATTGTGATGGTGCACTTTTGAGGCTTGTGAAGAACTCCAAACACGTTTTCGCCAGAAAAGAACAATTTAAAATACAAAACAATTCACATTTTTTCAGGTATTTATCAACAAAGACTATGCAATGGAAAACTGTACTTTTAAAATAAAAGAGAAACAACAATGATGAATGGGGAAAGTGGGCTATCTTTGTAAGAGATGCAATCGTCAGCTTCCTAAATCTCAACATCTGGAACAGTAGTGCATGGGACTTCAAGGTCAACATGACAGGTGCAGAGTGCAGACTCCAGCGTCTTGGTGGGCAGCCAGGCATTGTGATTGCAGATGATATACATATTAACATTTGCGAAACGGTTTTTGAAAGATGACGAACAGCAAAATAAAGTTACCCCATTCTACCAATGCATAGGATACCGTACATATTATTATATGTATGTGGGAATCAAAAAGGCAGATAATATGGTGAACAAAACATATACATTTAAAGAAATAGGCTCTAAAAAGCTGCCTTGAGAATAATTCAATATTTCTTTCTAAATGCCATTGGAGTTTTGTTTTAGTGACATCATTACCAAACGCATACAGAGGGAAGGGCTCAGAGTATTGCGTTCTAGCCAACATTATGTTCTTCAAATGCCTTTTGTTGTTATTCTTTCGACGCATGCAGTGTATATAGAATATTAGAAAGAGGTGTATTATTTACTCGTGGACAGGGGCTAGAAGCTGATTGTTTTGACTGGACTGTGGGCTTCAGTGTATTGGGGCATCATGGCCGGCGCTTTATTGAGCGCCCCATTCACCCTTTTGACTTCAGTGCACGGGAATCAAACGCCGCGTCTGAGCCTCGGCCTCGGTACTGTGATACTGTCAGGCTGCGTCTGGAGGACATAAATAAGCTCGTCTCCTGTCACCGAGGCCTTCCCTTTGACTGCCCTGCGAGCTCTTTCTCTGCCACCGTCTCGCGGGGCTCCCTGGAGCGCGTGCCCCGGGCCCACGCTGTGTTCTCAGGCAGCTGCGGGCCTGGGCCCGGGGCCCGGGAGGCGGGGAGCGCGCGGCTGTGTGTGCGTCTGTCAGGCCGCCTGTCCTCGTTCGCTCTCCGCACTTCCTCTCCAGGGCTCTCCCGCTTCAGTCGGCTGGTGGCTCGGAGCGTAAACTGATTAGGTAACAACAGAGCACCTTCCCTCCTGATTTCCCCTCAAAGCGCCCGGGCAAGGGCCTTTCACTGCGCCCAGCCCTGCCACTATCCGGCCATTCTTGTGGCGTCTATGGGGCTTTATCCGGCGAAGGCCCAGCCGTGCCCCTGGCTTCATCAATCATTTAGACCAGTTCAAATCCCCCATCATGGTGTTCCGCCTCATTAAACCCATCAAGGAGACTGAGGGGAGGTTGTATGGGCGCAGAATGCCTGCACAGCCCTTCTACTAGCCCGTGCCCCGGGATGAAACGGCCCGCAAACAAACACTGCGGCGGAAAGAATACATTACAATTCATGACAAGTTACAGCCCCGTCGATTTGCCCGAGCCAAAACGGTTCAACAATCTCCTTGATAGACTTAAGGGGATTACAGTAGGGGTTATCCTACAAGTTCTGAAGCAGACAAGACTCTAAAAACCCAGAAGCCAGTTTACCCAAGTAATCTGAAACAGTTTAATTTGAATACCCTGTGTGTTTAGACTGAACTAGCATGGTGGTACTTTAGAACAGCACACATTGCACAAACTTAATTAATCGTCGGCTTAAGACAGCATCTATCTATCTATTTATCTATCTATCTATCCATCTATCTATCTATCTATCTATCTATTCCCTAAATAATTTTTTTTTGTTCTGACTATCCAATTGCCTAAAACGTAACAAGACAAGCACCTAAGTCTCTATTTGTAAAAACCAGAACAAATTGCATGAGCATTATTTAAAAAGCTGATTTTATTGTTTTCGTTAATTATAGGGAGGTTTGCGTTTGAAAGCACTGTCATGTTGTCTTCCTGACTGTGCTATACCTCAAAAAGGACTTCACATAATATGCAGCACACTTTAAAAAATAAAGCTGGTATTTCGGGGTATCTGCAAACTATTTGGGGTCTTCACCAAATATTTGAAACAAAAGGCAACTGGGATGAAGAATACACAGCCGTACGTTTATTGTATAGCAATTTAATTTGACAAATTGTCATTTCATAATAGTTCTTTTGGGATTGCAAAAGAAAGAAAAAAACAGGCGAGCTTCATATAAAGGAAAAAACCGGATAAATAAAAATACTAATAGAGAATCAATGGTTGCAGACTGGGTTGACTTGGTCAGACGCCTGCTTCCCTAATGCAATGCAGGTGTGATGCAGTTTACCCTAAAGTCAATGTCACCTCTAATTTCAAAAGATGAGGATTCCCATCTGGCGGTAATGGGTGATAATATTTAATATTGGTAACAATAAACGCAGAATTATTACGAATAAGAGAAAGCGTTAAATACTGAGGAACCAGGCTAGGGTTTTTTTTTTCTAAAGGCAAAGCACTGAATTCAAGCCTCTCCTCTAACTTTTTTAATAACGATTTTTCTGTGCTGTGAGCCTTGCACTGGCTCCTGGAGGAATTGCTAAATCAGATTAAGGTTATATTTTGCAACAGACTGAATGGAGCAATAAAGGAGAGAGCGCGGAAATGGGACTTCACCCATCAATTAGATCTCTATTAGCAGCCAATGCAGGCTTCACCACAGGAAATGTCACATCCCAGCATAAGCAGGGTCCTTTTCACGTTTTCCTCCTGAAAATTAAACAATTCTTCATGCATGCAAGTCTGCTCCAAACAGATCTTTTGTGATTGTGTTGATTTTATTTTCACAGCACCTGCTTACACAAGAAAATAATCAAGCAAGAAGCGCAGCAAGGGCCCCTGTGCGGGGTTAGAGTGGTTCCTCCAACACCTGCAATAAGCCTTATGGCTGCAGAGAAAATGGGCTTCCTCCAACTGTATTAATATGAAATGGGTCATTATTGCTATACACCAGCACCAGTTAAAGGTCATTAACAGGACAATAGGACACTGCTACACATCTGAATATGCTTTTCAGCTTCAGCCCACTCATTCATCATCTGCCAAGGACCCCCTGAGATGACAGAGCCCTCTTTTCTTCCATCAATATCTCGGGTAAGGAGGTGGAGGGGGTGAAAGGAGCTGTTTACTAAGCTGCCCTCAGTGGGTTGGATGGCGTGCCCCGGGCAATGACATTTCACTTAATGGTGAGATATGATAAAGGCGACCTAGGAAATAAAAATATATTTTTCTACTTAATAATTGGCAGTAAATATAAAATGATGCACCCTCAGGCCACTCCCTCAAAAAGAACACAAGTAGGATTGCAAATGGGTATAAGCTTCTGTGTCGTTACCAGCAAGAGATTTCAAGTGATGCCATTACAATATAATTCACAACCTAGGTGAAAAGGATCTCTTTGTTGAAACAAATCCACAATGTATATACTGCCTCCATGCCACCACCCCTATGTGCCTTCTCACTCCTTGCCCTGGGCAGTCCTCAGGAAAAGCAAGAATAAAGGATCGAAGAGGTGTCCTTTGGCACAGGGGGGAGGGTGAGGACAGGGGAGGAGGAGGTTTGGGAACCAGCTGTAAGCAGTGTGATGACTCTGAATTTGGCGACCAAATTGAGTGTCAATTTGCAATGAACTCAAAGCAGCCTACAACAGCTGCAAGATTGTTTTGAACAGTGACTTTCCCTGGAAGCCTCACACAACTTATAGAATTCTACAAAAACAAACATCAAAATGAGGGTTGTTTCCCACCGAGGTGTTCAAATTTAAAGTGTGGAAAAATAGAACAAAGCTTGACTTGTGTACGATGCCACTGAGAGACCCGAGATAGAAAACATCAACTATTTGATACTTACTCATGTACACTTTTATGTTGTATTTGGATCCTCTGCATCCATTCCATACTCCCTTCTAAACTCTTCTCATTTGTAAGCAAAGTAAGCGGTGAGAACTGCCCAAGCCGGGGAAGGATCCTCTGCTGTGTGGGTCTTATAGACCGCTTTCCCTGTTAAATTTTGATTATAAAATCCTCGCTAAAATGATTGCCTTAAGGCTTGCCCTATTGCTGGATAGAATAGCCAGAGCAGGCGGAAGATCCTTCTCTCACATTGCAGCCAAGACCTGGAACGAGCTACCGGCAGACATCAGACTCACCCCCTCCCTGAACACCTTCAGGACGACCCTCAAGACCTGGCTCTTCGGCTAAACAGTTCTGCGGCCCCCTCCTCCCCCCTCAGCGCCTTGAGACCCTCACGGGTGAGTAGCGCGCTTACAATTCCCTGATTGATTGAATTATCTCCCCTGCTCATCCGGGGTTTGTGCCTCACAGATCCACCTCCTTAAACTTAAGAACTCTGTTTGCGGTGCTGCACAGAATAAATCCGGAAGTCCCAGCTGCAGCAGTCCTACTAGATATGGAAAAAGCATTTGATTCCCTAGAGTGGCCCTTTTTCCTATTGGTAATGCGTAGGATGGGTATGCCCAGGGGGTTCATTGACGTCACAGCTCTCCTATATAGCAGCCCAACTGCGAGGCTGCGCCTCAATGGCACGTTATCCTGCTCATTTACTCTCTCGCGGGGCACCAGGCAGGGCTACCCCCTGTCACCGCTACTATTTATACTAGCGATGGACCCCCGTGTCAGACATTTTCAGGAGAAACATCTGCAGAGAGGGCTCAGTTCAACACAGGACCCCTCCTCGTATCCTTATACGCGGACGATGTTGTTCTGTACGTCGGGAACCCGCAGGTAAACCTTGAACCCCTGACAAGGGAAATTATCAGGTTCGGTGGATTCTCAGGCCTGGGAATTAATTGGCACAAATCAGTAATATTCCCCCTTACCACCAACACTAAGCAGTGGGATTTTGAATTCCCACTTGAATGGTGTGACGATTCGACTAAGTACCTAGGAATCCATATCCACATAGACACAGCCCAAATAATCCGACTGAACTACGGCCAGGCTGTTCACAAACTTGAGTCGCAGGTTGAGAGATGGCTGCATCTTCCCCTCTCGATTGCGGGTAGGGTGGCCCTCATAAAAATGATAGTTCTCCCTAAATTCTTGTATCTCTTCAATAATATCCCTATTCCACTCCCGAACAGCTTCTTTTCAACATTACGCTCTCACCTCATTAGACTGACTTGGGGGGCAAGAGACCCAGGGTCAATTGGAAGGTTATGACCCTTCCTTACGATAGAGGTGGCTTTGGTGTTCCAAATCTTCAGTTATATTATCTAGTCGCACAATGTAGCTATGCGCACACCTGGTTTCACTCAGATGCCAGAATTCCGTACCCACGGCCAGAAGCAGACTTGGTCCTGCCTGGCGCTCTTAATGTTGTCCTACCTCGGGGCTTCCCCCATGATCCGAGAGACATCCAAACAGTTTCTACCACTAGCTGGGCATGGAAAAAGCTACTTAGAATCACAGGAGCCCCCATGTTATATTCGTCGGCTCTTCCGATCATAAATAATCTTTGGGTTCCTATTATGGGTGAGAGATTGGTGCAGTGCATGCTCTCCAAATACGATATAAGCAAAATTGGGGATTTATTTCCGGGAGGGCATATATTCTCGGTCACGGAAGAGGAGAGATTCCACGCAGCGTCGTTTATGGATAAATGTATCCTCAATTTGGTGCATTCGGCACTGAGGGCGATAATGCCAGGATTCCCCCTGGAGCCTGAATCGTTCGCCCCACTTACCACGGTTATTGAGAGCACAGGGGGGAACACCTCATTTCTAAACTATACAGAGCGTGTGCAGCAGTAGTTCCCGTTGATGATGTCAAAATCTGAGAAGACTGGGAGGCCGACCTGGGACATCCCATTCTTGATGAACAATGGTCCGCGTGCTGCTCGCAGACTGAGGAAATCTCCCTGAATAGTCAACACAAATTGATACACTTCAAATTTGTGCGGAGAAGTTACATCACACCCGAGAAAACGCACAGGATTGACCCGGGCAGGCCCCATTGTTGCTTAAAATGTGGGGCTCCACATGCAGCCTTACACACCTCACCTGGAACTGTGTTAAAATTAAAAACTATTGGGCAGCAATCTTTCAGACACTAGGGGAAATGGTAGAACTGGAGAACACACCCACTCCTGAGGCTGCATTGATGGGCTATGTGGCAAACTTCCCCAAAGGGGTCCGGAAATTCATAGCCATTGGCCTGTTACTAGCAAAGAGAGAGATCGCAATTAAATGGGGATGTAAGACAGCTCCGACATTAACGAACTGGTTAAACAGCGTAGCGTATTGCAACACAAACAGCGATCTGTATGCCAGCACCTTGCCACAATCTTCACGCCCGAAAGACATCTGGGTCCTCTAAAAGGATATGCGGCAACACCACGTTCACCTTCCACCTTACAACTGGAACAGGGGATAGTCCCAACGGGAGTGGGCTAGTCGGGAATATTTCGAATTTAGGGTTAATTGACACATTGCTAAATAAAGACTCAGCGCAGCTTGATGATACGTATGTACCCAAGTGTGGGAGAGAGTGCACCAGGGCGGGTGAGACGGGCGGACAGATAAGAGATGCCGACTTTAGACCTATTTGTAATAGCTGCTTATTCTGTATTGTTTTTATTCTCTGTTTATGGCTTCTTTTCTTCAATTGACGTGTATTATACAGTGAGCATTCATGGAACAATAGTATTGTACGTTAAAATGATAAATACAGTTTAAAAAAAAAAAAAGAGTACGCGGTGAGAAGGGTCGCATAGGGACAGCCACAAATCACAAGGTAGAAGCCGTGGAATGAAGAAGAAGGTATTGTGGTATCACAACTGACAACCCGACAGCCCAATTAGTTGTCAGCTTCAGTTTTGTCACAACTGTTATCAACAGCTACCAGAAATGTCTGTTGTATATAGAGGCTTCCTATGGCAGTCACATTCAACATACAGAATTATCGATAGGTAGATGCTAATGATGGAATTGTTTTCGTTATTTTAGCTTCATCTGCCGAGGGCCTTCTACTATTAACATTTAGAAAAGGAATGCTCACTGCCTTTCTTGTGTTGAATGTAACAATAAGGGTAGAAGAAGAATAAGTGTACTTTATCCACTACAAAACAAAAAGGTGTGCACAGCATGCTGTAAAGAAACTCCCCTTTACAAATGTAATAGTGAAAAATGTGTACAAATAATTTTATATTTAGATTGCAATAACGAAAAAAAAGAAAATGGCACATAAACTTTATTTTTGTCATATCCATTTTATATAAGTGTGAAGGTTTCTATAAACGGTTAGGACGAGGCTAACTAGTAGAGTCAGGGTGACTATCTCTATCGCATAACCAGCCCTTTAGGTGTGATGACAAAGATGTCATGGCCAAAGATGCTTAATTAAGAACTCTTGGGGGCGTGGCCAACCGCCGTGTGAAATGGCAGCAACCTAGAGCGGCTCCGTCCGAGCGTGCTCGTTCCATTAAAATATCCGAGCAAAATCCGAATGTGAGTGCAATCCACTCACCTTTCCAGTGACCGGAGCCCACCCGGAGCATATTTGTCGAAGAAACGGACGAAATTAGCAGTGCGGAGGCAGAGAAGGGAGCGCCACCCTCGGAAGTTTTTCCGTCTGCGTATGCTCAGAGGTGGAGGAGGGGCACCCGCAATCCTTTCACGGCTGTCGGAATCGGAGGAGAGTGAATTCCCTTGGCAGCGCCCTCGAGGGTGAGTGACCCCCTCGGGGCTGACGAGTGCAGCGGACCGGTAAGGGGCCCCAGAGTCGGCGCTGGTGGAGGGCGGCGCCCAGCAGAGCGAGAAGAGCGGGCCGCCCGTTGTGGAGCTGACATCCTTCTGCCCGGCCGTGCCCCGAGTCAGTGGGAGACGGTCGTGCACAATTTCAATCAGCGCTGCGTCCCTGAGCACATCGGGTTGAAATCTCGGCTCTGAACATAACGGCAGCCCTTGATTATATAGAGCCAAGCAGCAGCTCCTGCCTGCACCTGTAGCAGGGCTTTGGCGGCCACGAGAGGCGGACACGCCGGTTAACCCCTGAAGCTCATCCGGTGGCCCAAAGGATAATAATACTCGGCTGAATCTCCTGTTTGCAAACCCCGTGGTGCAGGTCTACCACGCCGCATGTAGCGTGGCCCGGAGAGACGCGGCGCAGCCTTCTGGTGGAGGCCGTCTCCTGCTGAGGGGATTGTGACCTGGATCGAACACAGGTGCTTACTCCCCACCTGGATGATTACCAGCACAAGTCGCAGCTTTGCCATGGTCACCCCCTACAATTGAATGGTGCCACAGGTTAAAGTGCCTGCCACCAAGCTCTTTGTCCACCAGGACAGTTAGGACAGAGATTGATTTGGTGATATCCCGGGGACCCTAAAGAAGGCGGAGGGGGCGTCCTACCTATCGAGACACGGCGGCCTAAGGGGATACGCAGCTAAGCTCGAGAGCAACTGGTGGAAATTGTATTGCCTTAACGGGCAAGGCCTGAAGGTGTAGTTCATATATCTCTCACAAAGAGCAAATAACCGGCATTTGGACGCCTTTATTGGCTACCTCCTTGACCTGGGAGGCTACAAAATGGCCGGTGGCAGAAACACTAAGGCCTCAACGCAAGCCAAGCTTGAAAAGTTCGCCTGAATAAGGGAGCGGGCCCTAGAGATAGGGATGCGGACGACCTATCTGATCAGCAGCAGGAGAGGGATGGGTCGACAGAACTCACTCTCCAGGACATAATGACGGCCATTACAACGGTGAGGACATCGCTTGAGACCCTGATTGACTCTGTCTCCGCCGAAGTCTCCCTCATACGTGCGGACATGCGTAATATGAACTCTAGAATCAAGGAGGTTGAATCCAATACTAGCTCGTTGGTTGAGGACACCGCCACCCTGCAGAAGAAAGTGACTGAGCTACAAACCCGAAGCGATAGAATGGAAGACCTACTTGATGACTATGAAGGGTGCTCACGGCGCAACAACGTGAGAATTCTTGGAGTTCCGGAACGTGCCGAGGGGCAAGCGACAGACCTATTTGTGGAGGATCTAGTCACAAAACACCTGAAACCTGCGAGACTGTCGAACTTTTTCGCGATTGAGCTGGCTCACAGAGTACCCGGTGGCAGGCCCAGACCCGGAGCTCCCCTGCGACCTATAGTGGCAAGGGTCTTCAACTACCGAGATAGGGACGTTATATTGCAAACGGCTCGTACGTCACCTCCAATAGAGCTTGAAAACCGTAGTGTGACTTTCTTCCCAGATTTTACGATCAGGGTCCAACGCCAAAGACGTAGCTCCCTTGATGTCAAAAGAGCCCTACGCGAGAAGAATATCAAGTACGCCATGCTCTTCCCTGCCAAACTGCGAGTCGAGGTGGAGGGTAGGGCGTGGTTCTTTACTGCTCCTGATGAAGCGTGGGATTGGCTCGGCGGATGGCGTGTCGCAGGAAAGAAGAATCACCAGAACTCCAGAGAGAGACAGAGGCAGAGTCAAATTGCACAATGTGCAGAATCTTCACCGGGTGGAAGTCTGACGACCGACGGCAAAAGAAAATAATTGGTCTGTATCATTTCTTGTGCTAATCCTTGACCCGCATACACCCCTCCCTTTTTGGGAAACTACGGGCCTTAACCTCCATGAGGGTCGTAAGCCTCCGGTCTCTCCCCACACAAGCCACTTGCCACTACGGCACAACTAAGCGAACTGGGCTTCCAGTCACGACAATTGTGATGGAACGGGTGCGGGGCTGGCACACGACCTACAAGTTTTAGGGGTGGGCGATAGGCACTCTGCAATGTTGGGGTGGCAGGAGGTTCCGATACCGCCATGCAGGGAGGCAGGGAGGGGGGAACAGTTAAGGTTTGCTGGGCGGGAGGGAACTTTGTCACTGAAGAACAGTGTTAAATTCATTTACGATTCCATTGGGATACAGTTTGTCCCACATAGCGACATCAATGGGGGGAGGGTTGATTTAGTTCAGTTAGTGCAAAGTCTTTACAAGGTTGATTCAACAGGTTATCATAATGTCGCCGCAATGTTCATACTCACAGGTATCATGTTCGCACTGTGCACAGTGATTGCAGTGGGACCAGATTGTTTGAACAGCGATACATCGGTAATGACTCCACTGGGGTACCAAAATACCACATTACTCGACTATGGGATTACCGTTACCGATCAGATTTAAACTCAAGTCCTGGAATGTCAACGGACTGGGGGATAAGTTGAAACGGGGCATAGTGCTTCAGTATATTAAAAGACATTTGCCTGACGTGATTTTGCTCCAGGAAACACACTTGCTGGGTAATGCATGCTAGGCGCTCACACGCTGGGGGTTCAAACTGGCGGCACACTCAGCGTTTGGCTCGGTATCTCATGGGGTGGGGATACTGATCCGGAAAAATTTCCCAATGACGACTGATCGTATAAAGACGGATAACCTGGGTAGATTCGTGGCCGTCTCAGGGTGTTGGGAGGGGTGGACGTTAAACTTAGTCTCAGTGTATATTCCACCTGGCCTTCAAGCCCCGGCCTTCAAAGATTTGGGCAACCTCTTACTCTCTCTGCCTGAGGGGAGACTTATGATAGGGGGAGACTTCAACTCCATCGTCTCCAATAGTTTGGACCGTTGGCCCCCCAGGGACCTGCCGTTGGCCCGCACACAGATTCATAATTTTCTGGAAGCGATGGGTCTCATTGACACCTGGAGGGCGCTACATCCCACAGAACAGCAATACACGTTTTACTCAGGGGCCCACCACAGTATGTCGAGAATAGACTTCATTATAACACCGGCGGATCAACTGGGTTATGTCAGGGAGGTAAATCACCTTGCACGGGGTATAGCGGATCACTCGCCCCTGTGGGCCCGGGTGGAGGTGGGGGAGCCACAAAGGGGGCGGACAGCCCCTATAAATCCTTGGTACCTTAAGATCCCTCAGATACACGACAAGATCGTGAGTGACACGGAACACTACTTTCTTGAAAACGAACACTCGGTGGACTCGGCGCGAGTGCTGTGGGAGGCCTATAAGGCAGTAATAAGAGGGACAGCTGTCTCCCAGATCGCTGACACTAAGAGGGAGAAACAGAGGGAACTGGTGCGACTAGAAACCGAAATATTGGACCTGGAAGGGAAGCTTCACAAGGCTAACTCCGATAAGGCAAGACATGAATTGGGACTTAAAACAAAAGCTTATTTAACGGTAGCCACTGATGCTGCCAGGGCTCAACACAGGGCTACACTCAGTAAAGTTTATGAAGTGGGTGACATGGCGGAGAAGCTGCTTGCGTGGCTTGATCGTAGAGAGCAGGCTAACAGAGTAGTGGTGGAACTCACAACAGAGTCCGGTCAAACGATCTCTGACCCGCAAGAAATTGCGAATGCATTCGAGGATCACTACCGCGGGGTATACACGTCACAAACAACATACACGGAAATAGAAGCACTCTCGTTGCTGCAAGATATTCCCTTGCCGGAGCTCTCCGACGATGAACGCTTAGACCTGGAAAAAGACCTGGAAAGCTCAGAGATAGAGAAAGCTATTCAGGACCTACGTGCGGGTAGGGCGTCGGGCCCGAATGGCCTGCCGGTTGAATTGTATAAGCTCGCCCCAAGTAAAATTGCACCACACCTGACAAACATGTTCCACGAAAGTTGCGAGGTAGGATCGCTCCCAGTAGACCAGAGGTTGGCCACTATAGTGGTCATGCATAAGAGTGGGAAACCCAAACATCTCTGTTCCTCCTACAGACCGATCTCACTGCTAAATGCAGAAGCCAAGATACTGGCTAAAATACTCGCAACCCGTTTGCTAACTGTAATTACTAAATTAGTACACCCCGACCAGTCTGGCTTTATGCCAGCCAGAAATACCTCTCTTAATTTGCGGAGATTGCACGGGGTGCTAGCTTGGGCCGCCACGATACGGGAAGATGCGGTGGTGGTGTCTCTTGACGCGGCCATGGCATTCGACACGATCGAATGGCCATATATGTTCGCAGTATTGAGGAAAATAGGGTTCGGCCCGGGCTTTCTGCGCTGAATACACCTCCTGTATGCGAATCCGCTGGCTCAAATAGTGGTTAATAACCGCGTATCCTCAACTTTCATGCTCGGAAGGGGCACTCGACAGGGTTGCCCCCTCTCCCCACTACTTTTCGCCCTCATGTTGGAACCTCTGGCGATGTGGATACGGAAAGACCCGATTATTAGAGGGCTAAGATGGGCTGAGGAATGGGAGGACCGCATTTCGCTGTATGCCGATGATATTTTATTATACCTGGCATCGCTGGCATCCTCCCTTAATAGAGTACTGCACATCTTCATAGTCTTTGGAAAGTTTTCCGGCTACACTATTAACTGGTCCAAGTCGGTTCTCTATGTCCTCAGTGGTAAATCGCCAATCTTACCCAAGGGGTTCACTATTGCCGAAGTCACAACAGGATTCAAATACCTGGGTATCCATGTGTCCAAAGACTCAATGCTTTTTCATGACCGGAATCTCCTCCCCCCGTTGCAAAGACTCAGGAGTGATGTCTGCATTGGAAGACGCTCCCACTGTCCCTGTTAGGGCGTGCAGCCCTATTCAAAATGATGTCCCTTCCACGCTTTCTTTACGCCTTGCAGAACACGCCACACCCAGTGAAAGCAGAATATTTTAAATCTATTGACTGCGCTCTGAGAGAACTCCGATGGTAGGGGAAGCCGCCTTGGATATCACTTCCTAAGCTTACGAGAGGCTGGTATGATGGGGGTATAGCCCTCCCGGATATAAAAAGATATTACTGGGCGGCTCAACTCACCGCAGTAAACCAATGCACGTATGGACCGCAGAGCGATCCAGAATTTAACATGGATAGGTGGCTTCTCCCCGGCGGGGGTTTTAGGGGCGCGCTGTATGCTAACCCCTCCAAATTGAAACTGACGGGACCCACTGACCATGCCGTTCAGGTGTGGCGGACTGCCACGATGAGTTTGGGCTGGAAAGATAAGGTCACACTGGCCACCCCACTCTGGGATGCTGCACAACTACGCACTCTAAGATTCACTAAAGGCTTTGACCGGTGGGACTTGATAGGTATTTCCGCGGTCGGGGACCTATGGAAGGTGGGGGGGTCATTTCCTTTGCCCAACTGAAGGAAGAACACGAACTAGTTGATACAGAACTATTCATATACCTACAGATTAGACACGCGCTACAGGCGGCAATACCTGGGGGAGAGACTCCACCAGAGTCATCCCCGCTAGAGGACAGGATACTAGATAGGCACCTTCCCGAGAAGGCAATTTCACTAATCTACAAAAAGCTTGTTAACAACATGCCTGACCCCCTCATCCGTCTCAGAACCAAATGGGATTATGATGTAGCGGGACTGGATGACGGGGAATGGCTTGAGGCTCTTGTCTCTCCCAGGGAAACAGCTATTTCTTCCAGGCTCAGGCTTGTACAGCTCAAGATACTCCATAGAATTTACCTTTCAGGGCCGACGCTTGTGAAGATGGGCTATAGGACTGATGCAGATTGTACAAAGAGATGTGGGCAAGACACATGCTCTGGGAATGTCCAGCAATCCAGGAATATTGGACAGGGGTGACGAGTTGTATGACAGAAGTAATGGGCGTCACGACTGATTGCAATATTAAGCTGTGTATTTTGAATATTTGGGGTCCCACTGACTTAAATACCAAGGATAAAATATGGGTGTCCTTGGGGATGATGATCGCTAAGCGGAATATTGCAAGGTTGTGGGGGGCACAGGAACTGCCGTCCTTGAGACTTTGGGAAAATGATAAGGACCACTGTATGTTTACCGAAAAGACAGTATATGTATCAAGAGGCTGCCCCAACAAGTGGACACAAATATGGAACAAATGGAACAGTTACAGGGGAGAGATCTGTGAACTGCCGCTGGCTAGACAAAGGCATGATTCGGAGTAGTAGGCTTCCAGTTGGTCATAAGGTATAATGTTTTACACTGATTGGTGAGCTGTGTACTTAGTGGGAACAGTGTTGATGGATGTACTGCGGAAAGATATGCTTGTACATTGTTTTTACCTGTGATACCTTGTTTTCAATAAAAAGAAACATTAAAAAACAAGAACTCTTTATGTTAGTAGTGGCCTGTGTAATTATGGGTTTTTCAAAAACATGTAAACTAGAATTCTCTTCTTCGCAAAAAAAAAAGGATTGCCCGAGTAACCCTATGGAACCTGGGCTATATGCTGAAAAAAACAGTGGGTGCCCTTTAGGGATAGAACAAAACCCATATGGTATTTAATCATCAATAATAGAATATCTTATTATTGGCGAAACAACTAAATTGGTGTCAATCTTTATGATACAATATTTCGCTCAATATATGATGTTATTTAGAACTATACAGATACATACAAATTCAACATGACATACATAGAAACACATCCGACAATGAAATAAAGTGATAACAGTACATTTATTGATATGCGTGTCCATACATCATATATTGAGTAAGGGAAACAGCATATATCATAACGGTTACCACTAATTAAGTTATTTTGCCATTTATAAAATATTCTATTATTGTTAATTAAATACTGTTTAGGTTTTGATCAATTCCCGTAGGGAAGTTTCTTTTTTTTTTTTTATAGAATTCTGTGCTTGGCACATTATGGCTTACTGACCAATACTAGGGTGCCTCTACCTGTTTTTTCTGTTAGTGCATCCAACTACGTCACACAGCAATCAGGCGCGGCCCGTGGTAGGAGTGCCGGTCGGGCGGTGACGTGGGGCGGGGGAGGGGCAGGGTGGGGGGTAGTAAACTACGGATTAAGGCCGAATACAGGTAAGTGAACATTTAAATAAATAAAACGAATTTCGTTGCGCGCACTGCATCGCATTTGGCGATGCAGCGCTCACAACGAAATTCGTTTTATTTATTTAAATGTTCACTTACCTGTATTCGACCTTATCCGTAGTTTACTACCCCCACCCTGCCCCTCCCCCGCCCCACATCACCGACCGGCACTCCTACCACGGGCCGTGCCTGACAGCAATGTAAGAGCAAAACTGTACCACAAAATTTGGACATCCCACAATTTACCTCATTTGGTCCTTCCACACTTTACTGGATCGGAGACGGTGTTAAACCTCAATTTCATGTGGCTGTGTGTCTCCTCGTTAAGTCACCTCCATAAACATTAATTAGTAGTGTAAAAACAACTGCTTAAATAATGGGGTCCACTCAGTAATGGAGTTGTAGATCAATAAAAAGTTAAAAAGGTTTTATTAAACAAACTTAAAATAAGTGTCATGAAGGCTCTCAGATGCCAAGTTATACAGAGTATGCCAAAATCAGAAAATATTCTAAGTCTCAATGGGAATGGTGCTAGAGAACCAGGCAGCAAGATGGCTGTCAGCTAGCGAGGCTCTGCCAGCCGACTGCACAATCTACCATATATCCGCGGTGCCAGGGCGCCAGATATCACACACTTGCCCTGCCGCCATGCCATAATTAGCAAAGGGGCGGGAGATGCCACTAGTGAGATGGAGATGACAGCAGAAGCTGAGTAAACATCGAAAGACGGGCTGCGGCATACTGCGCGGCATGGTGGACTACAGCAGCCCCTCCCTAGCATCTAAAAAGATCTTGGGGAGAATGTGGGCCCACTCTCCCTGGGCCAAGCTGCTGATGCTCTAGAGCTGTGCACTCTGCTACCTTGGTGCTGCCCTCTGAGTGTACCCCCCGACGGATCCCTCGCATCCCACGGGGCCAACGTACCGGGGGCAGCAGCCTCCTGCGGTAGAGGCGGGTCCGCACTGTTGCAAACAGCATCTGTGGCGTGCTGTGGCCTGCGAGGAGAGACCGGCACTGAGGGATGGCTGACATGAGTGGCGCCTGGATGTAGTAAGCGGCAGCCTTCCTTCATGGGGGGCCCGGCTTGATCCGAGGTGGGCCTGAGGCTGCGGGGGCCAGCGTGGCAACTTGAAGCCCAGGTGCAACTGCCAGACTGGCGCCTCGCAGGACGCACTGTTGGCGGACCTCCGATGACAATGGGAGGACTTTGACGCCATGGGCTGCCGACTGCTAGCAGCGTGGTGGGTCCGTGTGCTCGGCTACTTACATCTGGGCTGCCACGGACCCGGGCCTGGTGGTGCATTTGAGGCCTGTCTGCTGTGGCTGCCGATAAGGAGAGAAAGATCTCGGGCCCCCCACCTGGCCTGGCGCCTGCTGGAGGATGCGTGGGTGGGGGACCTGTGACTGCCATCTGCTCTCTGGGCCCGCCGGGCTGCTCAGCACTGTGCACTGCAACTCTGAGGTGAGAGGGGGTGAGCCACGCATCCAGGAGTGGAGGGAGGCCACTTTGGGGACCCTACAGCTGACACCATTTTCGAATCCCCCTGCCAGCACAACAGCCTGGTGAATGCAAGGGGGGGGCCTGAAGACAGTCGACGACCTTGCATGCTGAAGTAGCTGCTTGCAGGCATAGGCACCCCCCCTCTTCAATCTCTTCCAGCTGATGTGGCCTGCCCGTGCCCCCTACTGGCTCCTACTTGACTTTGGGGTGAGGTGAGGCCCTGAAAGGAGACTAAGAGATCGCAGCGCCCCTTGCCCATCCATTGGCATTTGTCTCGGCCCAGAGGCTGCTTACGAGGGTGCTGCAGAGGGGCTGGATGACCCCACTTCTACATCAATTGGTCCCCTAGTGACATATCAGAGCAGTCCCCCTGCTTATAACTCCTGGGCCCCCGGAGCGTGAGCTCTGCAGACAGAGACCCCGAACGTACGACCCCCTCCTCAGGCCGTGTTCCAGAGGGAAGCTGGAGGATAGTCAATCCAATCTGGCGTTCCAAGGAAAGCACCAAACTCGACATACAGACCATGACAAGGATGCTGCTCCCTTCTTGGAGGCGTCTCAAACCACACATGTGCAAGATCTAAATATCATGGAGATGCTGGTGGACGTAAAGAACAGTTTTTGCTCCATCAACACCAAAATCGACTAATGAGCCGCATGGACCGTATCAAGGAGAGGGTTGACAAGCATGACAACAGCCTCGATCACATGGAGACCCGAACCTCTGATATGGAGGACACATAGCCCACTTCCCGGGAACACCTCTTCTAAATGGATACAATCCTCAAAGTAATAAAAGAGAAAAATGAAGACCTTGAAGTGCGCTCCATGTGTAATAATCTCCGCATCCTCGAGGTACTGGAATCCACTGCAGTTGATAAGTTGGAAGACTATATGGAACGCATGCTGCGTTTGCTGTTTGAAGACACGCTGTCAGCGGTCTTCATTGTGGAGAGAGCCCTTCACTCACTTAGCCACTGCCCTCATCCGGGGGGGGGCGGCAAGATCAGTCGTCGCAAGATTGCTCAACTATAGAAACCACGACAAGGTGCTGAGGATCACGCGAGAGCGCCACACTGTTCAACATCAGGGCAATGACCTCTGCTTTTACCCCGACTTCACGCTCGTAGTTCAGGTGGCCCGGTTGTGAATATCTCCCTGCTAAACGCCTGCTTCAGCAATCTGATATGCGTTACCTGCTACTATGTCCTGCCAAACTATGAATTCAGCACAGCGGTAAACCTCATCATTTTACTGACCCCAAGGTGGTGCTGAAGTTTTCCCGCTGCCTAAACGACTCTAGGGCAAGCCCCCGAGCCGGACCCACCTCCCAGGATGAAGGACATCTGAGCAATAATGGCTGAGAGGCCCCCACGTGCCAGTGCGCGCCCACACTATTCCCCTGTGGACGCTCTGCTCCCGGCTACAGCCCTTTAAGTTTCCCCATTGCCAACTATTAAGATGAATTTTCCCTGATACTACTTGTACATGTCATGACTTGACGCTCTTCCATTGTTGAACACATATGACGCCCCTGCACCGTCCCCTATGGGTAGCTCTTATGCTGTTGATCGGCCTAAAAGTTAACTCTAACTGGGCAGTTTGCCTGGCTTTTCGTCACCTCACAGGATGTTTCCCATTGTATCTTGCAATTGGATGGGATTGTTTTTGGGAAGGGGGTGGGATTGGGTCTCTCAATCGTTTTGGGGGGTTGAGGTGGGAGGTTGGTAGCAATGTTGGGTTGTTTGCTTTACCCTGTTTTTTCCTTCCCTGATCCATAGCTGGCGAGGCTCCACACTATTACACTGCATCCACGGATATCCAAGCGACTCCGCGACCATCCTTAACATGCCCAGCATTCCCTCTCTAGACATGGGCTGTCTGTCACACACCTGACCTATAACATCCACGGCCTGAATGACCGGCGGAATGCCAGATTGGTCCACGCCTACTCTAATAGTCATCACATCGATATATGCTACCTGCAAGAACTGTAATAATGTCAAAATAATAGCTCCTAATACATCTAAAACTATCTGTCCAAATCCTTGCTTCACTCTCCTCAAACCAACTGCATCATCCATCTCATTCAAATGATAAACTCTAGGAAACACTAAAGAGAGATAACAAAACGCAAGCCAGTTACCCAGTAAATTAAAATAGGCAGTCTTACCACACACATAGTATATTCCTCTCAGAATTGGCTCTCCACCAACCAAATAATCACCACATAAAATATAAGTCCTTTCACACTCACTCTCTCCCACATATTAAGCCTTGCCACCTTTAAGAGGTTCACGACGCACCATACACATTTCACCTCTTCTTTCTTGCTCCATTATAAACTAGGTTATAAATTCGACAAGCTGTATTCTTCCTCTTCTTTCATTTGTTCTCTTATAGCTTTTTCATTTCTCCAATCTCTCACAATTTTTACTATCCTCTCATTATATTCCTTAATAAATTCATGCTCTTCTTCACTCAAATCACTCACATTTAATAGTTTTAGTTTCCTGCTGAATTTGTGCAATTGTTTTCAGAAATTTACCATACTTAATCCCATTATTAGATTCTTTATTCACCAAGATGGGCAAGTCCTCTAACAACACATTAAAATCTGACAAGTAAGAAGACAAAATAAAGTGTTATTAAATATGCAAACAAACACTGTACACCATAACCGATAAGAAATTAGAAACTGTGAATATGTACCACCCTCCCTTGCAGAAGAATGAAGGAAGATGCAGATAATGCACATCCTGACCTTCATGATATCTGAATACTCATGTATCATTGTAGTGTAAATATTATCTTGAAATCCACTAACTAAACTTTCTATGTGTTTTACAACCAAGATGTCTTACAGCTATTGGATCCAATACAGATCAAAGATAGGCTACTCGTCTCATTGCCCCACCATGTGTCTGTGAAAGAATCGATAATGCACACCCACCCTTCTTGTGGTGGCACTAAAAGGTCAATTTATAATCAGGAATTTAAGGGGCGGGTGCATTGCATAAACTTTCTCTCAATATTTGGAATGTCTCTAAACATTCTTTGTCAAATGGTACTAGACTTTTTATGTCACTGTGAGTCAATCTTATTAAAAGTTTTGTAATCAAGGAAAAATTGGAATTTACTGACGACAGTAGCCAACAATTCCCAGAAACATCCCCACCTCCCTCTGAGTGGTAAGAGGATTCATTTTTAGAATTGCACTAACATGTTCTTTTGAGACTTTCCTCAAACCTTTCTCATTATAGTTACCAAGATAAATGACTTCCTATTACAGTACTGCATCTATTTTGGGGAAACCGTATGACCACTATCATCTAAATGATTCAGTAAAGCAATTGTATACAGTCCTCTTTTGTCTTTGATGCTATCAATAAATCATCAGTATTCTGTACTATCACTGAGTTGCAGGGCAACCTCGAATTTTCTAGCTCTTGCTTTAGAATTTGGCTGAAGATTGAAGGGCTATCAATATACCCACGTGGGATTCTACACCACATGAGAACTTTATTTTGAAATTAAAATGCAAAAAGAAACTGGCTTTCCTTATGAAGAGGAATTGAGAAGAATGCTTGCCATAAGTCAATAACTGTATACCATTCTGCATCTGAAGGAATTTGCAACAAAATCACTGTTGGCTTGAGTACAACCAGACAACATGGCATGATAATTTTATTAATTTTTCTAAGGTACTGCACAATGTACCATTTTCCACTGGGACTCTTCATCCCCATCATAGGAGAATTGTAAGGCTACCAAGCACCTTTCAAATGATTCCCTGCTCAGTCATTTTTTCACTAACAGGCTTCATTTCTTCATCTGCTTCTCTTTTAAGTTGATTCTGATTAATTCTGGGGGAAATGGCATCAGGTTTTTCTATAATTTTAACTGTTATTGCACTGTTTATCAATCCTATCTCTTTTCTAGTGAAATCCCACACTTTTTCATTGACAGCATGTCTTAAATCCAGAGGCAGGTCATCTTTTTGAAGGCAGTAAGCAATTGAACTCTTGAATCTTGTGATTTAATTTTTAACACTGAGTCCTCATCTTTGTGGCGTCCTCCCCAGCTCCGGAGCATATAACAGACCACACCACACACAAAGCTCTGGTTTGCACATCTTGATTCTTCAGCATGCAATCGTTGACTGCACGCACTGCATCACAAACGTTATTAACCATACCCATCCACATCCATCAGATTACATAATACTTGTAAGGAGTCTGCCGAGGACCACTAGAGTCTTCATGCACATAAACAAAGGATACGACATCTCCCCCTTTGCTAAATAAAAAGTATGAAGAAATACATACATATATACATATTACAACTCCTTGATGAGTCGTTGAGGTGCTAGCACCAGCCTTCCAGATCTAGTTGTATGATACAGAGGAGGGGTGCCTTCATCTGGCATCTCTGAAGAAGAGTCAGATGCTTGACTTGGGCTCTCAGGTGAACTTGCCTCACTTGTGAGGTCTGGAGCTGATGAACATCGAGGCCAAGGCTTAAAGTGTTGTTGTATTCCGCTTTAGGTGTCCGTATATAGGTTTTCCTGAAACAGGCATAGATTCCCAGTCCTTATTTAGGCATTAGCCGTGCACTCCAAATACAGGCATGGTCACCGACATCCGTCCACCCTAACGTCACAACGAGTTCTTAGAAACCAGACCCTTAAGCTCTTGGGAGTTCCCCTAGCACAGGATTATTGATTTCTCCAAGAACTCATCTATTATGTATGAACCGCTATACCTTAAGGGTTCATTCCTGACGTCTTCCTCTGTCCGACTTCACGTCAATGCTAACATTCCAAAGTACCTACCAGGTATAAATATACCTTCCCTTGCCCAAGCAAGTTAGAGGAGACCTCGTCTTCAGAGGAGCCCGTATCCCGGCCTGACGCACTGAGAAGACGCTGTCATTCCTGCTTGCAGAAGAATCCAGCTTCCAGTGTTCTGACTCCCTTCGCGGGGTGTTAGAGTTCGAGTCCGGAAAGAGATTCCCACCTCTTTTATTCTCAAGGTATGGAGCTGACTAGAACCTAGAGGGACTCTTTACATACTAGACTTAACATACTCTTAGTATACCATACTAGAGAATACTTCGCCTACTTCTTACCTTTCCCTACACCTAGACTAGGTTAGGTACATTGGGGTAGAACTAGCTTAGAGACGCATCGTATGAGTACTCGCATTTTTAGCTCATGTTATTTATGTACGTGAATATATGCTAAAAGATAATGCTAGCGCAGTATTATTTATTTCTACTGCTTACGCTGTACATTATATATCTTGCATACTGTCTTGTGATCATAACAGCACATATCTCTTACACAAGAAACAAGACTGTTCAATAAAACCTTTTTATTGAAACGCCCGTCTTCTCTTTCTGTGTAACTCTGTGGAAACTAAGCATGCACGATTGACTGAGTGAAACTGTTATCTATTGTTTCCACGATTCTGAGACGTGCTCCGATTCTACAGGGAAACAAAGTGGTCATGTTTATGCGGTTGCCAGAAACTACTCCCTTCTTGTTTTCAAGGAGTTTCTAGTGGCCTCTGAGCTAGCTGGCACAAAGTAATTAAGTTTAATAAACTCGATAGGGACATACAGACCTCAGTCCTATGTCAAGCCTATAGTGTATATTATTCCAATGCGCAGAGCCTATTAGGGAAATAGGAACTACACTACATGGCGCCCAAATGTTTGGTAAGGCAGTAATTTAACGCTAGATACTGAGTAACTCAGTCGTGCTTTTCTCTCAGAGACCCCTACTCACATACTCCATAAGACGTCTGGAGTGGGTAGGGTTAAATATCCGCCAAAACTAATTAGGACAAAAACCCCTATATATTAGTTGCTTGGTTTGTTCAACGTTGAAGGATACAGTGTTCCAAAATATTGTGCACCTTATCTTTTGTTTCCTTGAAACTTGTTCTACATTTTTCAAAAAACAAATGTCCACACGCGGGGACAATGACACTGAGAACGGTGTAGCTGCGGCTGACCCAGTCGTAACAGCTTTTAACTTTACAGGTTTAAATGAAACCGAGGAGGGTGTTATAGACATCCATCCAAACTTAAGAAGAGCCATCACTCTCAAATTTATAAAACACGGCCTACCACCAAGAGGGGGTAGAGCAGTTTTCGTGATAGAGGCACACGAATCCTTTCAGACAGAGGTATTCTACTCATGGATAGTATTCCCAGAATCAAATCCAGTAACAAGACTGTTTCACTTCTACAAAGAAGATGAACCACCAGAGGAATATATTCCTTTCGAGGATATTGAAATTCCACTAACATACCAGGAGCATCAGCTCTGGTTTAAAGGCGCCCTAAAACATCACAAAAACATTACCAGGCTCGGTCCACTAGGTAGACCAGGAGCAACATGGCCGATTCTAGCCGGCTACACACGTCATCCTGACATTGAAGAGAAGTCAGACGAGGAATTACTTACTCAACTTAGAGAGTTAATAAAGATTTACAAACAATTGGTCCAATATGTCATGCATACTTTACCGCAGTCATGGGAAAAATGCCCACAAAACGTGAGCAAATTCCATTCTGGATAGCTCAAAAAATTACTCAAATCGAAGCAGTATTTCCAAATACTAGCCCTTATGAGAAACACAGAATCCTAACAATCTGTTTACCAATGGGGATCACACCACAACTGGAAGACTGCACCACTTGGGGCTCAGTCTTTGCTGCCATCTATACTAAAACACATGGTATTCCATCAATTGCAGTAATACCTGATGTCCTGAAACAAATTCAAAATGAATACGTGGCAGAGCCTGCTCTAAATTTAGGTATGAAATTACTGAAAAACTTCGACCAGGTCTCAACAATAATATTATCTAATATTAAAGGGGAGGCAGCAGCAGTGGCGATCCGCCAACGATTAAGGGAATTTGATGTAACAGAACATCAAACAGAACTACCCAGAATAATAGAACAATCTTATGCAGAATTAGGCAGAGATAGTTTGGGTGGAAGACCATTGAAGCCAAAACTATCTGAAAGTCCTGAGAAGGACTCTATTAAACAAACTCCTACATCTTCTAAAAAGAAGTGGGAAACTAATAAACAAAAATTCAAACGAGAAACGTTCTCAATCCCGAGGTAGGTCTCCTCAAAAGGAGCCCTCTGAAAGGAGGTATAACCTCAGGAATAGGGATAATTTAAGAAAGCCTGACAGGTATCAAGATACTGATACACGTTCCTCTCGTACCTTTCGGATATCGTCACAGACATCGGAAAGAAGAGGACGGTCAGAACATAGAGAAGAACGCATGAAATCCAAAGACGACAAACACGTTCAGAAAAATAAATCAAAACCTCAATTCTCAAAAAAGAAGGTAGCAGGTCTGAAGATCAGACATGCCGAGAATACTGAGAACACAACTCAAGAAGGGAGAATGGGCTCAGACAATGCTGGACAGTGCGGCAGAAGTCACAATAGCTCGCCAGAACCTGAAGGAACTTCTGGAGATAGTGGACTTGAATGAGTACATCACAGTTGAGACTGTAGACACCAGGGTTAGTACTCCACGAAAGTTATATGAAATAACACTCCGAATGGAGGGAGACATACCAAGAAAGGTGAAAACACTCTTTTGGGAGAAACTTTCAAGGGGTTATGATATACTTCTAGCAGAAAAAGACTGGCCACCACAATTTGTCAGGGAGTGCCCACATGGTGAGGACATTATTATGCCTGCCTTCTCCAACCATATTCCAATTCACCCAAAATATACTTATGCCAGGAAATGGGCAGTAGCCTAGGCCCCAGCATTATACAAAAATCATGTAGGATGGGATGAGGACTCACCTCACCATAAAATACATCTAAAAAATGAACCTACTGCACAAAGGCAGTACCCAATAAAGCAAGAAGCTAAAAAACAGGTCAGGGAGATCTTAGATCAACTTGAATACCAAAGGGTGATTGAAACATGCATCTCCTCAATGAACAATCCTTTGTTTCCTGTATCCAAACCAGACCTTACATATCGTCTAGTTTTGGATTACAGACACTTAAACACTTGTTCTAAAACATTTGCAGTGCAAAATGCACATAGTACAGCATTAATGAATAACATTGTGCGCAAAAATATAAAACCACATTAGACATCTCAAATGGTTTCTTTTGTCAAAACATAGCACCAGAAAGCAGGTACTTAACAGCTTTCTCAATAATGGGGACCCAGCGTCAATTTTGTTGACTCCCACAAGGGTTCAAGAACAGCCCGGGGTTATTCTCAGCGAGGGTAACAGAGTTACTACAAATTTATGATAATGAGGCATTGTCATATGTCGATGACATCTATCTGACAGACGATGACCTGGATAGGCACTTGAACAGGGTGAGTACCATTATATTGGGGTTCGCCTCTGAGGGCTATAAGTTCAACTTTAAAAAATCCAGAATTGCCCATCTCAATGTCCTTTTCCTAGGATATGAGCTTTCAAGTGAAATGAAATGAATTTGTACTTGTAAAGCGCACTGTTACCCTGGGGCTTCCTGGCGCTGTACGCATACCGCTGTGGAACCCTTCCTGGCTTTTCCCTGTGAAATGTCCACTCCTGGGCACCCCCAAGGTGAAGCCAGGCATCCCAGCGCTGGTGGGGCCATTGTGGAGATTAAGCAAGCTATTGCCCAGAGTTGCAGAGTGGGACCCATGATTAGAATAGGCACCGAGGCGAGAATTATCAGGTCCGAGGAAATTGAGCCCAAGACCCGCCGAGGCGGGAATTGAACCCTGGTCCCGGGCCAGATCTCTGCACCAGGGTCTGCCGCTCTAACCATTGAGCCACACTTGTGAAGGCAAGAGCTTGGCAGCTAACTTTTTAGAAAAGTGTGCGCTGCTCCAACCTCTAAAAACGCTGAAAAATGTACAATCCATCTTGGGTTTCCTAAATTTTGGAAGAACTTACAGGCACATGCATCAAAAGAAAAACCGGTCACAAACGGGCAGATTCTCAGAATCTGCCCCTTTGCGATCGGTATTTTTGCATTTGGGATGCATCATCCCAAATGCAAAAATCGCAATTTAAGTAATCTCTAAATTGCGATTGCATTTAAGGAATCGCAAATTGAGATTCCTTAAATGCAATGCAGTAAAGTAAATAAATTAGCGATTTCGCTACTAGGGGCGCAAATTACCATGAAGTTGAACTTCATGGTAATTTGCAAAATCTTGAGAAATGCACTAAAGTGCATTTTTCAAAGTTGAAGGTTACACACACACATGTCCTTGGGACATGTGTGTGCGCAACATATGTGCACGGATCAATTTCAGGGGTGCAACAGGATGTCCTTTTGACACCCCTGCACCCTTGAATTTGCATGCGCAATTTGCGAGTACCTATCGCAATTTCCCATTCATTCCTATGGGCCTGTAGGCCCATAGGAATGAATGGGAAGCCATTCCTTATTTGCGACTCGCAATTTGCGAGTCGCAAATAAGGAATGTGAAGGAATCGCTATTATTATAGCGATTCCTACATGCATAGGATTTTGCGAATCCTTAATTGCGAATCCTTAATATTCGCTATTAAGGACTCGCAAAATCCTAGCTTGATGCATGTGCCAGTTACACTCTAAATTACGCAGAAAGGGTTAAACCTCTCTACGCATTAATCAAACCTGATTCTTCAATCAAAAATTGGACACAGGAACACACAGAAATCCTGCGTTCACTCCAAGCTAACATGTTAGCAACAAATCACTTACAAACACGCGTAAGTCAACGCAGCTTAGTGATCCGAATAATTTCGGGTCAATGCGGATTCACCTACTTAACATTTAATGAGGGTGAAAAAGTACCAATAGCATACAAATCACATTTGTATACACAAGCAGAAATGCGCTTCACTTCAACAGAAAAAATACTGACAGCAGTTCAAACCGCTGTAGCAAAAGAAAGAGCTCTAGCCCAAGGGAAACGCATTATTGTCGTAACCCCAGTACCGGCCTTAGAGGCGGTTACTAAAGCGAGCATTCCAACTGCTAAAGCATTACATCCTAGATGGATACAATGGGTTAATTCTCTTGCTGCAACAGATGTTGAATATGTTTTTGATCCTGATTTAAAAACACAAGCGTTCCTGCAATATGAACATGAATGTCCTCTGCCCACTGAAATTCTGCCTCTCGATCAGTACGAATTTATAATTTACACTGACGGATCCGCACAACCCGCTACAGGGAGTAAGCAAGCTTACAGTGCAGCATGCGCAATCGTTAAAGGTCGCATGCGCGATGGTAACTTCAGACCAATGGTCACTAAAACTCAATCTCTAGGAGATTGCACAGCTCAGCGAGCTGAACTACAAGCATTCAAACTGGCACTTGAAAGTACAGATCGCGAATTCCCCACACTAATAGTGTGCGATTCTTACTACTGTGTTCAGTCGTATAATGAATATATACAAAATTGGCTTGAAAATGGGTTCAAAGATGCAAAAGGTGGCACAATAAAGCATAAAACGCTTTGGGAACAAGTAGTTCAGTTAAAAAACGAACTACCAAAGGCTCACGTGATACACACGCTGAGTCATCAACGTGATGGCGTTCACGTTGCAGGGAATTCATTGGCTGACGAAGCCGCAAAGGGGGCTGTTCACACGGCTTCCGTAGCTGCGATCACTCGTTCAAAAACGACAATAGACAGTGAGATATTATTGGCTGTCAATGCTACGAGCAAAGGCAGTGGTGCAGCGTTACCAAAAAAGTTTCCACTCAAGTACTCCTATGTAATTGATGCGAACAACGTTCGTTTTGCTCGAATCCCTGGCGTGGGGGATAGGGTAATTCCAAACAAGGAACGTAGATTAGAACTAATCCTAGCAGCACATGAAGGGATAGCCTCTGCCCATGCAGGTATTTCTGCAACAGTATCTTTACTGAAACAAAGATATTGGTGGCCTGGCATAAGGAAACAAACCAAAAACTATGTTTTGGAATGTGAAATATGCCAACAGATGAAAGTCTCCACAGTGAAACGTCCTGCGCAGACACCCCTGTTAATTTCAGACAAACCATTAGCTTGTGTTTACCTGGGCCACTGCGGTCCCTTGCAAAGGGACGGTAACTATAAATATATAATGGTCGCAGTGGATTCGTGCTCAAGGTTCCTATGGATATGGCCTCAGCGCTCGGCTGAAGCTCGAACTGTTATAAAAGATTTGCGAGTCTTTATCGGCACATACGCAATAGGCACGCTACATTCTGACCAGGGCCCTGCGTTTAGCTCTCGGGCTTACAAAGAAGCCATGGCCAGTTTGGGCGTTGCATTGCGGTACTCTTCTCCGTTTCATCCTGGGGGAAATTCTGTTGTGGAAAGGAAAAACCGGGACATAAAGCAGTCTATAACAGCTACGGTATTAGGTTCGGGTGATGGGTGGGTCAAACATCTTTATGGGGTCCAACGCTCATTAAATAATTTGCCAAGAAGTTCTCTAGGGGGGGTCACTCCATATGAGGTCCTATTTGGGACAAGAATGTGGGTTCCTGATCTCGAATGTAAAGGCACAGTGGTGGACAATAAACCCTTTGATATCAAAGATCGTTTGGCTGTTTTACAGGATCTAAATGAACTAAGATCGAAACAAAGCAACGTATTCCTGAAGCCAACCACCACTGGGGAAAAACCGGCAGTCCCAGCAAGGCCTGTCTGGATCCCAAAAGTTGGGGATCTAGTCAGAGAGAAGATTGCGGACAAGAAGGAATTTGGACCTTCTTACAGACAACCAGTACCTGTCCTAGCCGTACACGGAACAAGCACAGTACTTCTGCCGCCCCTTGCTGGAAAAAAGGAGAAAAGATTTGTGTCGATCGATCTCATCAAACCACAGTATGTGGCCAATACTAAATAGTAGGCCTCGTGGACTCCGACCTAGTAGCAGACACACTCCTCTCGCTACTATCCAAGAGGTTCAGACTGAAAGACTGATAACCATCGAGAATTCAGCAGTAACAGATGAAGGACTAAGCAACAATGCTATGGAACTCATCCCTCTTGAAACTCAAGTAACAGTTCGTCCAAATACACCTGTCTACACCAACGTAACAAGTGATCAACTGGTTCCAGCGATTTCGACAAATCCTGATGCAATTCCAACAATTGACAGAACTGCTTCTGGCTATTTCATTAACTTTGATACGTTTTCTGAGGATCCGAGTGAGCCTGAAACGACGCCAGCTTCAAAAACTTTTAAACAGCAAGTACAAGACTTTTTTCATTTTCTGAGAAAGACTTATCTGGTTTCACCATGGATTGAACTATGGATTATTTCTGGAATATTTTTCTTTCTGCTTTGGCTAGCTTTGGTTATGACTATCAGCGTGCTTATAAATGGCAGATACATCCATATGGACACAGAAAGTACAAATGTGAACTTACTTTTAAAACCACACAAATCATCCCATTGTGAAGCAAGAGACTTGTCAGCAGTAAACATCATAGCCGTTCCTATACAGGATGGTATAGTGTGGGACAAAACAGATTTCGATATCTTCTGCCCTACAGAACTTTTGAACATTCCACATTTATTTAAAATTTCACTAAGTGACTTTATTTCGTCCAGTACCTATTCTGATGATTGGGACTTTGAGACTGTAAATGATATGATGTTTGATCTAGAAAGGTCTGCTGCATTTTCTAATAATGAATATTTAGAGGATTCATCAGACTATGAACAGCTATATTGCTATAACCACTATTGTCATCATTTTTTGCATAAATCTGCAACACCTAGAAATGTGTTTAAGATTAACCAATGGGAGCATTGTCCTACACCACCAAACGGTAGTTTAAAAACGTTTGCTAAAAAGTTTCCCTATTTTTCAGGGTACAATACATCTGATCCGGAAACATTTTACTATAAAAATGTAAACAAAACAGGACAGAAAATGATGTTAACAAATACAAAACAAATTTACTCTGCAGCACTTATTGCCCAATTGTCTAGACATGGATTCATTTTATGGAAATACACAATAGACACAAAATCTGTCTGGGGTTCTAAAGGATGGCAAGTGCAGGGGATAGAAGCTTTGTTTAGAGCGTGTATCATCCCTCAGCAAATAATGTTTTTGAATGACACTGTGCAACAAACGTCTTGCCTTGGTTTAGCCAAGATCAAAGACATGAAAACACCTTCTGTACCAACTCCTGCCAGTATTAACAATACACAGGCAGCGGTTACAGTTGATACAATACTCCAACTCAACAGAACAAATCCTGATTGGAGAAAATGGTTGATGTGGCCCACAGACACAAACATCTGTCAAGAAAGATTCCTGAATAAAACACAGGGCTTTACTATTCATAGGCCAGACCCACGATACGTCCAAAGACAACATCCGGGGGTAGTAACAACATACAGTGTAGGAAAATTGTGCCTCGACTAGCTACAAAAATCTACGCTTGAGGATGTGAAACAACACTTATCTTTACTTAAAGAAGACGCAGACCTTAGGGAATTCTTGCTAGGACCAAGAAAACCGCGTCAAAAACATTTCATATATGCCGGCATCTATGCTGCTTATAATGAAATATGGAAGGTTTCACAGGCAGAGGCCGCAGAACGAATACGTGGACTTGATCGTATTAACTTAGAGAAAACTCTCTCTGTGGTCGACAATGGGTTAACAACTTTGTCATCCAGAATTTATTCATTGGACAACATTGTATCCTCTGCTATTGACATACTGGAACAAGATTTAGCCATGTTACAGCAAGGTCAATCACAGTTACGTTGTATTAAGTTATTAAGCTGGACGCTGCAATCTTTGCGTGCGGGCTATGTGCCTTGGCGTTTTATCAACACGTCGGCTCTGTTTGCAGAATACAATCTGACTGATAAACAGATCAAACTGGCACAAAGGGGAGCAAAGTATACAGTGCTGAGCATTGAAAAACTGGAGAAATTACCATTCACTGTGGCAGAAAAACCAGCTACAGAATGGCTTATTCATGGCAAAATCACTCTGCCTGTCACTACTTTTCAATTTCAGTATTGCCTCAAACAGATGCAAGCAGGCAAATATGAAAGGTTGGGTAAAGAATACATTAAGATATCCTGGGATTTACCTTACAAATACAGATGTTGGAGTGGGGATCGTGAAGTGTTTCTTAGCGGTACACACTGTGAAAATGCACTAAGCAGTTCACTCAGCTGTCAGAACATTTCTCTACACGGGGCTTGTAATGGTTCTGTGGCAAATTTGTCCTGCCACCAGCACGGTACACCAGCTGCTGTGGTTAATCCAACGTTTGGCCAACTTTCTAATGGGAGTTACCTCATGTTGAATGATCAGAGTTGCTGTGGCATGTTGCCAGGCATCCCATATCTGGTAACGGTGGACTCCAGGGTCACTTGCTGTATGCAAGTATTGTTCCCCCCAATAGACACAGTCAGGGAGTCGCCTTTATGGCCTTCATTGAATGTTTCTTTTATACGATTTGATACTTTAAGCAGAATGAAAGCCATGCTTATACAACAATCCGTGCCTTTGACCTCGGCCAAAGAAATCTATGATTTACAAGTTGCAAGGACTTCGGCTGAGATACAGGCTTTAATTCGTACAAACTGCCCTATACATTTCGCAGAAATGATGGGACGTATCTTTAACATGTCTGATACGAGCGGTATTGTACATGTATTTAAGACCATCTGTTCAGGACTGTTAGCACCTTTCCAGGCAGTCCTCGGAATCATCCCAAACTTCGCACATTCGGTGTTTGGTGGTGTGCCATTAATTCTAGCACTTGTTGCAGGAATCCTATTTCTATTCCTACTATTACGCTATGGCAAGCCTATTCGCCAACATCGCTCCGAGCGATGTGGAGAAAGCTCTCCTTGAACGGAAGTGCCGTGGGCGCATAGTACAGCTTTTGGGCATGCCTCGTCTACGGGAACTCAATACAACATGGTTCCTGTCATTCAGACCAATCTGGCAAGATTGCATCTTACCTGTTCTACGCTGCCTGCTTTGCGGTGAAGAATGCGTGCTAGACACCTGTCTAACACTCCCATCAGTCATGCCAACGGATAGCGATACTCTGCTGGACCCGATAACGGCCCATGCTCTGTGTTGTCCCCAGAGGCTACCAATCCTGATGACGGCATTCATTGAGATCTCACAGATGCTTCCTGCTGCTGCTGAGGTACGAGATGGATCAACAGGCACACAGGTAACAACGGACGCGAACATTGCTGCGGCATCTTCTGCTGAAGGCAATGTTTCTCATCTCTGTGCAGTTAACCTTCTGAACGAGGTGTTCCAAATGTCACCAACTTCGGTAGACTGTATTTTGGCTACAGAAATAGATGATTTCATGTTTACACCAGACCCGTACACTGACTTTGATTCGGCTCACAGTGTACCAGGGAAGCAATGAATTTGGCCTTCATATTTTCAAAACTTGGAACTTTTCCCAAAATTGAACTTTTTCTTTTTTTGGGGGAAATACATGGCGAAACAATCTGCTTACAGTAGAACTATTCTTATAAAAACAGACTTCTTTGACTACTTCCAGCGATACAATATCACCTCATTTGTCTAACTTTTCATTTAATACCATGATATGCAATGGCTTTTGATTTTTGAAGACTTATCAACCATTTCATCATATGTATATATTTCTGTTTATTCATTCATGTTGCATTTTCCAATATATGCTTAGAATGAAAAAAATGCTTAAAAATGTACAGTACCTTTGCATTCAACAGTTTATTTTTTAAACTTCTTTTAATATGCTTTTAGAAATGTTTTTAGCAACATGTGGTATTCACTTTAATGTTTAGCATTTAATGTTTAGCATTTAGTATTATCGTTCATTCGAAAGTGGAGTGGGTGTTGTATTCCGCTTTAGGTGTCCGTATATAGGTTTTCCTGAAACATGTCCTTATATAGGCACAATTCGTATTGCCCTTATATAGGCATAGATTCCCAGTCCTTATTTAGGCATTAGCCGTGCACTCCAAATACAGGCATGGTCACCGACATCCGTCCACCCTAACGTCACAACGAGTTCTTAGAAACCAGACCCTTAAGCTCTTGGGAGTTCCCCTAGCACAGGATTATTGATTTCTCCAAGAACTCATCTATTATGCATGAACCGCTATTCCTTAAGGGTTCATTCCTGACGTCTTCCTCTGTCCGACTTCACGTCAATGCTAACATTCCAAAGTACCTACCAGGTATAAATATACCTTCCCTTGCCCAAGCAAGTTAGAGGAGACCTCGACTTCAGAGGAGCCCGTATCCCGGCCTGAAGCACTGAGAAGACGCTGTCATTCCTGCTCGCAGAAGAATCCAGCTTCCGGTGTTCTGACTCCCTTCGCGGGGTGTTAGAGTTCGAGTCCGGAAAGAGATTCCCACCTCTCTCATTCTCAAGGTATGGAGCTGACTAGAACCTAGAGGGACTCTTGGCATACTAGACTTAACATACTCTTAGTATACCATACTAGAGAATACTTCGCCTACTTCTTACCTTTCTCTACACCTAGACTAGGTTAGGTACATTGGGGTAGAACTAGCTTAGAGACGCATCGTATGAGTACTCGCATTTTTAGCTCATGTTATTTATGTACGTGAATATATGCTAAAAGATAATGCTAGCGCAGTATTATTTATTTCTACTGCTTACGCTGTACATTATATATCTTGCATACTGTCTTGTGATCATAACAGCACATATCTCTTACACAAGAAACAAGACTGTTCAATAAAACCTTTTATTGAAACGCCCGTCTTCTCTTTCTGTGTAACTCTGTGGAAACTAAGCATGCACGATTGACTGAGTGAAACTGTTATCTATTGTTTCCACGATTCTGAGACGTGTTCCGATTCTACAGGGAAACAAAGTTGTCATGTTTATGCGGTTGCCAGAAACTACTCCCTTCTTGTTTTCAAGGAGTTTCTAGTGGCCTCTGAGCTAGCTGGCACAAAGTAATTAAGTTTAATATACTCGATAGGGACATACCGACCTCAGTCCTATGTCAAGCCTATAGTGTATATTATTCCAATGCGCAGAGCCTATTAGGGAAATTGGAACTACACTACAGTGTGACGAGTCTCTGGTTATGTATTTTCCAGGGAATTGAGCAGTTACCATATGTCCTATGCTTGCCACAACTCTTAGAGGTTCAGCATCAAACGGAGTGTCTGTGTTGCATATCCGCATTTGCCTCAACAAGAACTCTGTCTCCTTTCTCGAAAACCGTGTCTTCAGCGTGTTGGCACTTGTCGGCATAGTCCTTCATTTTGCATTTGCAAGAGGTGTCAGTGGCACAAATCTCGTCACGGTCTATTGACCGACTGGTGGTCCATTGAGGTATCTTCGTTCCAAGCGCTTTCCCATACAGCAAGGTGGCAGGACTTTCTCCTGTCATGGAATGAGGAGTGGAACGGTAGGCACAAAGAGCTGGGCGGAGAGCAGATTTGAGGTCGATGTCCTCCAGTGCAGCATGTTGAACCACCCTTTTCAAAGTACTTATAAATGGTTCCATAGGCCTATGGCCAGAGAGGTGTGCTTTTCTGATATTTGATGTTCAAACAATTAAGAAAGTCTTTGAATTCTGCTATTCAAGGGTGGACCATTGTCAGATTTGAGAATGGAGGTAACACCCCATTGGGTGAAAATGTCATCCAGCCTTTCGATGACTCGGTAATGTGTGGGTGATGATAAGTCTTCCATCATAGGAAAACGTGAGTACTCATCGACAACTACCATGGCATGAAGTCCGTTGTTGAGAGGTCCAAAGAAATACACAGCAATCCTCTCTCAAGTGAGCTTAGGCAGATCAGACATGTTCAATGGGTGCTGAGTCGTTTTGGGAGACAGGCAGTTGCATAGATGACAAGCTTTGAGCTCCCTTTCAACTCGTTCGTCAAGACGCAGGAACCACACTCAGTCCCTGAGGGCTCTTTTAGTTGCAGCAATGCCACAATGTCCTTCGTGTGCCAGTTCAATAACTTGTTGCCTCAGTCTTTCAGGGATAACTATTCTTACCCCTCTTAGTATGACTGTCAGACTCTCACCTGGAAATTTTTCGCAGGAGTTAAATCGATTCCCGTATAAAGTTCCAAACTTCCCGTAAGCTCCAAAGACTCAACTAAGTCAAAGTCAATCGACCCCAGGGGAAGAGAGAACGACAGGCTAGGAACTGTCACCAAATAGTCATCTGGTCATCACTGCCAGTTTTCTTTCTGAAAATTATAAACACAATAATAAAGACCCAAACCCAGAAGTACATAAAAATGAACTAGCAATCTAAGAAGTATAGGTTGCTAAATAAGTACCTTAAGTCCCCTCCTCCGTATGTGCAGAAGGGTATGAGGTTTCGAATATGTCAAGGCTGAAACTTTTGACTTCGGACGTACCTTGGTAGGAGAATAGACACTAGAGAAAAATAAACTTGCAGATTTCTTAGACACATAAATAAGTAGTTACTTCACTATTAAATTAATTAGCTTGTTCTCTAGAAGTCCTTCAAGTAAATACTGCTTTCCACCCCCAACGGAGAAGAATAATGTGACAGATTTGTGAAAGTAACAAATGTTTGCAAGCTGCTCAAACCAGAGAATGAACATTAATCTTCAATATTTGTCTCTGCTTTCGAGTTTTACAAGAACAAGCCTTCAAATCAATAAACTAAAGATTTGCACAACGTGCATTTTAAACATACTCAATTGCTGCTGAAGCAAGACATAAACATAACAATACACAAGCTATCAGATAAGTAACAATTGTTTTTTTCTTGTAGTGCATACGCGCGTTACTGCACTTCACATTTGCTGTCTTTAAGTTTTTGTTCTTTTCTTAACTTAATTTGCAGGCTGATGAGGAAAACTTCTCAGGAAATCTTCTCAAGCATGCTGGAGAGGAACCGAAACCTGATGGGACCTGACACCAACAACGGACGAGCGGGACGGCAGGAGACAGAAGTCTGAAGACGCGATGCGGAATCCAGGTAAGTCAGGAATGCTGAAAGGCTGATGACGAGCGATTCCCTTGGTGCAGCGCGTACCGTTTTAAAGGTTGTGCGCTCCACCATTTAAAGAGACCGCATGGTCGCAGTCAAAATCCGACAGTCCTGACAATGACACCATCATGTGTAACAGAAAGTTCCTCACAAACACTTTTTAATTTCTAGTATTCAACATCATCTGTAAGAGGTCGAGTACGTTTTCTCCAGGACTGTGTTGTAATTATTTCCTTGAGCTTCAACATGTCTTTGTCAGTATTAGTAGCTGCTAGAATCTGTTCAATCAAAAGAGGTGCAGGGGCACTTGATTTTACTATGAAATTGATGTAGGCCTCAGCCACTTTGGATGTTGTGCTATGACGCTCTAGCGGCACTCGTGAAAAGTAGTCTGCGGGGTTTTGATCTTTCCACTGTTTGTGTACCATAGTGTACTCATACTCCTGCAGACACAACCCCCACCTCTCAATGCAAGGGGGCATCTTGGCTTTCGGATTTCTGAAAATGGTGAGCAATTCTTGATGATCTGCAACAAGGGTCAAATGCTTCCCTAACAGAAACACATGGAAGTGTTCACACACCCACACTACAGCCAAGCTTTCGTTATCCGGTTGAGAATAAGCCTGTTCAGTCTGAGATAGACTCAGGCTACCATAGGCCACAATGTGTTTCTGAGCATTGGGTTGTCCATTATGTTGGGCAAGGATCGCTCCCAGCCCCACTGGGCTTGCATCTAACACAATCTCTGTATGCAATTTCATCTCAAATAAGCCATTTCAGTTGCATTTTCAATTGTGTGTTTTATTTTCTTGAACCTTTGGTCACATTCAGATGACCATTCAAACGGAACATCTCCCTTTGTTAGTTCCCTTAGAGGGGCGCTCATAGTGCCAAAGTCACAAATGTACCTGGAGCAGTAGCTGGCCATGCCTGAGAAGGATTGCAGCATGGGCACATCTTCTGGAGGGCAACTCGATGGCAATGCTTGTAACTTTTTGGGGTCAGGAGTCACTTTTCAGAGAATATATGCCCAAAGAATTTAAGTCTGGTTTTGTGAAATTCATACTTCTTAGCATTTATTGTGAGACCTGCAACAGCAAGCAGATTGCATACTTATTTATTTTATTTATTTATTTAGTGTTTTATAGAGCGTGAACGTGACCCGTTAGGGTATCAGAGCGCTTTACAGGGATAACACGTTGTATACAAGTATGAAATAGTCAAAGAAAAAAAAAACATAAGTAGGAGTAGAAGGAGGTGAAACATTTGGGGAATAACAGGGTGTATACAATGTGGGGGGAAACCTTAGCTGTAATGATTTCTATGAGGTGGTCGATGAAGGTGTCGTTCTTGCCTGGGGAGTGGTAGAAGATGTGCAGTTTGCTCAACTGGGTAGCGTTGTTACTTATGGAGAGTGCAACATATTCGCAGGAGTCAGTGGGGTCAGCGTGAAGTTCAGTGATGAGGAGGTCTGAGCTGTAAATGCAAGCAATGCCTCCCCCTTTTTTTAATTGCCTGTCAAGCCTTACGATGCTATAATTTGAAGGGACCAATAAATCTAGGTAAGGTGACGATGATTCATTGAGCCATGATTCGGTAAGTATTGTTACGTCAGATTTTTGGCTCAGGATGAGAGCGACGATGTCGGAGGCATGCTTTGCTGCTGATCAGAAGTTAATTAGGAGGCCGGAGAGAGGAGGGTCGGTGCATGTCTTGTGAGTTAGGGAGGATAAGGGTACTTGCGCTAAGTTGTTGCTGTTTACTCCTCTGTTACGGAGAGTTGATGGTCTATTAGAGTTGATTGCAACCGTGTGAATTAAGCATTATTCTTTCTTGTCTGGAGGACTGGGGGCGTCAGGAGAGGACTTATAGGATAAGAGGAGGGCTTGAATTTCGTCCTCCGAGAGGTAGTTGGGATGCTTGCGAGAGCGAAGGTGTCTAAAGGCTAGCGGCAAGAGTTGAAGGAAGGGCTTGGTGAGTGGGGGAAGAACTGAGTTCTGGGAGAGCTTAATATTCGAGATAGATTGTTCCTTGAGGTTAAGGATGCTTTTCAGTTCAAGAACAGAGTTATGGATGCTCTGAGCTATGTTGGTTGCTCTGAGGTTCAGAGTTTCAAGGTCCATAAGTGAAGGTTGAACTTGCGGGAAGGCGACCAGTGGGTCAGGACTTGTTCTGCTGGCATGGTTGGGTAGCCTGGTAGTGGAGCTCGACCACCCTGCGTCTAGGTTTCTGAGAGGAGGGGTGTGCGAAGGGCTAGGCATGCTCAGCAGGGTGGACATAGGGCTATTGGCGCGAGTGCCCGCTGCGCTGTGAGTGACTAGTGTGTTAGTCACTATGAGTGATGGAGAGGAGCGAGGGTTGGAAGAGGGTGGCGGCAGCGTTGTCTTATTGAGAGACAAGAGATACTTGTGTGAGTGCTTTGTCATGTTCCTTTCGTGTAGCCTCAAACACCAGTATATTTATTTACTTATTTTTTATTTTATATAGCGCGAACTTGACCCGAATCGGGTATGAGAGCGCTTTACATAGCACCACTTGCATTACATGAGGACACATTTCATTTTTTGTTGTTTTTTGTTAGGCCCAAGGAGATTAAGTGATTTTCCCAGAATCACAGGATGTTCAGCGCCATTGCCGAGACTCGAACCCAGGTCCCCAGATTCGAGGTCGACCGCCCTAGCCATTAGGCTAACTCCTCTCTCATCATCACTGTAGTTAAAAGCATGTGTGACAGACTGAATTACTCAACAAATGACATCTTGGACGATTTCTGCAGCTGACGACACACCAAAATGGAGTCTTTTATTTCGGAACAAACCAATATGTGTTGAGAAAGTAGTAATTTAACTACAATTTTCTTCCTTTTCAAGTTGATGGTAACCTTTGTTTAGATCAAGGTGGGAAAAGACTTTGGCGCCATTCAGCTGTATGATCATGTCCGCGATGTGTGGACCTGGATGTCTTTCTCTTTCGATTGCTTTGTGGGCCTGTTGCATATCAACACAAATGCGCACTTAACTTCCACTGTCCTTTTTTGGCACCACCACAATGAGTGAAACGCATGGTGTTGGACCAATAGACAGCTTGATGAAGTCATGCTTTAACATTGTTTCTAGTTCTTTCTCAACAGCTTCCTGTAAGTGAAAAGCAATTAGAGAGTGTTGCTGTGCAATGGGGTGAATTTCTTCATTAATGTGAAGCTGTGCTTCATTGTCTTAAGTTTCCCAAACCATGAAACAATGTCGGAAATTGACTCACTTTTTCAGAATGGGCATTTAAATTGTAGTTAATAGAAATCAGTTCCATGCCAGCAACAGTGTCGAAACCTAATAAGCATGCACTCGACAAAGTACATGGAAGCACATGACTCGGTGCTTGCACTGTCGTTTTCTTGTGTCACATGTTCGCCACAAAGGATTCTTTACTTCATAAGGGTGCAGAAGCTACCCAGGTATACACCTTGGTTCTTGATGATTTGAGACATGATGTCGGAGACAGTTCTTTGTACTTTTCTCCCGGCAAGATGCTTATCAACGCACCGCTGTCTATAATGAAAGTTGTAGGGTAACCATTCACCTTAAGCTTGATTTTAGGACAATGTTCAAAGGCACTTTGTTGCTTCATATGGTGATTCTTTTCAGACTTGTGTCTTTTCTTGCAAGCAGCCAATCTTACATGCGTACGTCGATCTGTGACTGACATCACCATTGCGCATCTATTTTTCGCATCGTCACTCGATGATGGCGTCAATGAACACTTTGATGATGGATTTGATAACAATCAGCTTCATTTCATTTTCACTTGCCTTAGTCGATGTTGACGTTTGGCCTTATGGGAGTGGCTAGATTGCTTATGAAACTTTCTGGCGTCCATTTTCTCGTCTCTTCGAGACATACTCAGTTTCTCTTTTGCTTTGCGAACCATTATGAAATGGTTTCCCTTCCTGCAGCCTTTGCCTATTTGTTCCATAGCAGGACATTTACCTAAATGTGGAAAAGAGAATGCACAGCGGAAACGCAATTTCTTTTTCTTCAGAGACATCACTTGTGGGCCTCTGCCTTGTGTTTCTGCTTACTTTTCATGCTCAATGCTGATTCATTTTGGGTTGTTCCAGCTTCCATATCAGCAGCTTGCCGATTGGCACATTCCTCTGCTCTTGCAGCCATAAGCACTTTCTCCAAACTGAGCGTTTCTCTCAGCATGCGTTGTCGGAATGAGTCAGAAAGGCAACCATCAATAACTCTAAGACGCATAGCTTCTTTATCATTGAATTCATTGAACTTGCAGTGCTTTATAAGCGTATCAAGTCTCTCAACACAAGCATCCATCATCTCACCAGGCTGCTGTCTTGCTTAGTTGAAAGTGTACCTTTCATAGCCGACATTCGGCATTGGATTGAACATGGCCTCTAACGTCTTCTTGATTTGATGGTATGATATTTCACCAGCTTGTAATATCTTCTTTATTACCTCCTTTACTCCATCACCTGCAAGGTTCTTTAAGTATTTGATGATTTTTTTGTCATCTGCTTCTTCTATAGCATCTATGAAGTCAACAAATATTTCAATACAGGCAGTCCATCTGGTGCCAATATTCAGCTTTTTGGTGGTATTGAATGGAGCTGGTGGTTTTTAAGAATACAGCGGCATTGTGTTTTGAGCTGTTTCCTACTGACGTTGAGAGTATGTGCTGTTCAGGCAGCATTTGATCTTCAGCGTCACTCAGCCCGGTGGCACCTCTGCAAGCATCAGCTTGCTCAATGGTGCTCGGCTCGTGGTGCCCGAGTTGGGGTCGACAGGCGCCATCTTCCTTCTTCACCGTGAGTAATGATTTCACTCCTTACATTTGTTATTCACCGCTCTCGACTTTATGCATTGTACCTGGCTGTCGCTGCTTTTCTCGCTACTTCATACCTGGTTGTCACTGTTTTCGCGTTTCCGCTTTGTATTAGTGCTGGTTCTGTGTTATGCTGTGGCGCAGTATCTCTTCTTTCGGCCTTACCAGTAGATTTTCGGCAGGCTCATGAACTGTGCTCCTTTTGAGGGCCTTCACCTTCTTCGTGGGCCTCTCAGAAGCTGGAGTTGCACTTTGACTCCACATACACCAACTATAGACCGCTTCTTGAGGCGCATATGGCATGCATGAGCAGTTTGCTGGACCACGGCAAACTCTTAGGGAGAGCAGTCTTGTATAGTTGGGGGGGCACGTATTTCCTATCTCGTTGCCAGTTGTAGAGGCCACCCTAGTCCGGGCGCATGTAATAGACCACACCACACACAAAGCTCTGACTTGCACATCTTTATTCTTCAGAATGCAGCCTTTAACTGAATGCACTACGTCACAAGTTTTATTAACCACACCCAGTTACACCCATCACATTATGTTATACTTGTAAGGAGTCTACCGAGGACCACTAGAGTATTAATGCACATAAACACAGTATATGACAATCTGGTGTTTTAATCGCAACACCGTCCAATGTGCAATGAATCACAAAATTCATTTTTCAAAGCAAGTCACTGATCAGTAAACTCACAGGACTTGAATCACACAAAATGAACAGCTGTTTATTTTCCATTTGTCCTATTTTAACTGAGAAGTCTGCTGTAGCCTGATTAACTATTTGTTTATTACTGATCCCTACAACTTGGATTTTCTTCTCGAGAGGGGTAGGTTCGGAGCTTCCACAGAACAAACTTTGGAATGTGCAGCAAAAGTTTTAATTACAAGTTAAATGGGTGGCCATTGACTTCGCCATCAATGTATGAGCCACTTTGATCTATCTCTTAGACTGTTCCAAGTAAGCAATCTTCCACCCCTCTGGTGCACCACCGAATTACTCCCTGAAGAGAACTTAGAAGAATCAATATTTAGAATCAGTGGATTATGTTGGTACTCTGGACTATATGGAATTTTATTCTTTATGTTTTGCTGCATCACTGGGGCTGAAGGCTAAGTCAGGCAAAACGATTTCTGATCCTGCTTACTCTGCACAGAAGTCTATTGGGTTGAAACCATGGACAATGCATTTTTTGCATCTGACAAACAAATCATTCTGGATTCTACCTGGATTTTGTCTGCTTTCCTGTTTCCAATGCCCAATTTTACCACAGTAGTGACAAGCAGTATTATTCTTCAACATTTTAACATTTGTATTAATTCCAGAATTATTCACCATCATTCCTTTTCCACCACCTTGCATTTGCATTGACCCATTTCCATTCTTTCACCTTGCATCTGAGTCATCCCATTTACTCCAGCATTTCCAGATTGAACATAACTAATGTCAGAACCCATCAACTGATGTTGAGTATTCCTGTCATATTGCTTTGTCTAGTCAACCATCAACTTCTCCTTGAGTCTCTTCTGCTTCACATCAAACCAATCACTACTATATTTGGCCAGCTTCAAGATCTCATTGATACTTTTTGTCTGCCAACACATTTCACTTTGTTGTATATGACTACACAGTGCGGGATGCAAACCCAGAACAATAGCAGAAACTAAATCACTATTATCATCTTCTTCTGGATCATCAACTCTGCTGTGCCTCTTGCAAATCTGCCTGAACCTCTCATAATAATCATGCACTGACTCTTTCAGTTTCCGTGAAGTCCTCAAAATCTTTGCCCAATTAATATCTTTTTCTGGCGCCTTCTTTTCCAAATGTTCAATCACTTGTCTGTATTTCTTAACAACTTTCTAAAAAAAAAAACATTATTAGGAGCAACTCTAGCTGGCTCTTCAGTTGGCCAAGCAACAGCAACTTTACACAATGACATACATCTGGACAAGTGCCTTTGTGAGTACGTTGTGTACCATTGATATAGAAATCACATGGGGTTATAATCTCAAATAGTGAATCCAAGTCAGTCGACAGCATCTGTAAAATAGTTATCAACCTACGAACCTCGTTATATCATCTTTCTAGCTCTTCTTGCAGTATCAGAAAAATTGTAGTAGAAGCATAAAGATCTGCTCTTGTCTATGGCACATGCACTAAATTTTCCACATGTACTTCTTTCAATGGGAATTCCAAAATCATTCCTGAGCCCTCTTCTGAATTACTAGCTGATCCATTCACCTAGTTCTCTGATTCCTTAACTTTCTTTTTACTTACGGTCCCCCTTTTCCATCTTTCTCTGTATTTCTTAAAATCACTCCATTCCCTTGTTTTCTCAATTAAATCTTTAATGTGAGCTCTCAAAGTCATCAAACCCAGTTCCTTTATTATATTGTGAGTAAAATCCATTTTGTAATTCTTTCTTACTAATATCAACTTTACATTCATCAGCTAATTATTCTAATTTATCCTGTGTTTCATGTGCACATCTGGCTGCTTCTTTGATCAGGTTCTTCATCTCATCAACAATATATGACAAAAATCTATTTAAATAAATTGTCGTTTGTATAATTCTCCAAATTCAATATTCAAAAGTCCAACATTAATAGTTCTCCCTTTCGAGTCTCTTCAACCACAACTGTAGTAACCTGTGGATCGATTTGAATTTGAGAAACAACTGGGGTATCTCTACTAGTACTTGGCAATGCTGTTATTGCAATTTCAGATGTGGCACTCACTATTGTACTAGCAACCACAGCTGTAGGTTGATTCTGTATCAGTACTGCTGTACTATATTCTGCCACACCCATATCTGGTACCCCACCAGGACCAGCACCAGGTGCCTGTGCCCTGTCAGTATATGGAGGAGGTCTGAAATGTAAAAGGTCATTTAAAAAGTAGAAATTATTGCAGGAACAACTGTAACACCCTCCATCATATCCTCCCTCCAGCACTTCTCTTGTTGATCCCACTTGTTCTCTAATCACTGTCTAAACAAGCCCTTCACTTACTCTGTCATTTACTTTCTTTCTTTCTCTTTAGCACTTCGATCCCATTTGTTTAATGCCACAAATTGTGTAAGTCTAGGCAACAGTTTTCTTTTATTCACTGATTGTCTCAGGAAAATCTAGTTTCTTATGTTAGAGGTACCTTTTAAAGGAAACTGTAATGCTTTATCAGAAGCAGTATAGTCATGCCATTCAGAAATCCAGGTATACGTTTAGATCCCAATGTCCATCATCATTTTACATGCAGGCATCCCCTCAGCAGGTAATTTCTGAGCCTCAGCAGACGGTACAACAGAAACTTTAGGCTTTTTCTCACAAAACAAACTGGCCAATAGCTGCGCTGCTTTGTATCGAATGAGAAAACCAATTGCAAAACCTTTCTCACTTAATTTGTACACAAAATAAACCTTGTCTGCTTAACCTAAATACTAAGAAAATCAGCGAGTTAGGGTAAGATAAATCTCTCAATCAATAGAGGTGAGAACTTCACGATACCGACTTATACCACAAGTCACACTATGCAGACTCCTGTCTAGCGGTAATTCACCCTGGTGAATGTACTTACTCCTGTGCATTAGAAGTAAAGCACAACATCCCTGATTAGAAATGTAACCACCCTTGAAAGGAAAACTTGTTAAGTAAGAAATTCTATCCGTGTGCTTGCATTGCCTTGCACTACCGTATGTAGATAAGGAAACCACAATATCTCAAGATCTTGGATTTTGACAAATACGATAACCAAGCCACTGATAAAACAATTCCTTATGAACAAAATTCGCAAATAAAAATAATACATCAGTAAAACAATGATCAACCCACCAATTGAATCCAAAATCAACATTGCATAACAAAACATCTCACATATGGCACAATCCATCTCAAAAACCTGAAATGTCAACAGCACAACACAAAAACTTAATAAACTAACAAAATATTACTGCCCTATTCATACTTACACTCCAGATTATTCATTAACGGCATTGCAAATCAGTCTTCTCTGCAAAATCTCGATACCGGGGACTCCACCAGAAAGTCCTCTGTCTCCCTTTAGTGTACATAAATAGTAAAAGGAACAAGGGTCTCCTAGCAAAAAGGAGGTGCTCCTTAACACGCAACCATCCTCTGCTACCAAGATTTGTGGGGGCAAAACTGTACTCCAACATTTAGACACCCCAACATTTACCTCATTCAATCCTCCCACAGTATACTGGATCAGAGATGGTGTTAAACCTCAATTTTATGAGACAGTCTGCCCCCACGTTAAGGCACCTCCCTAAACATCAATTAGCAGAGTAAGAACAGTTCATTAAATAATGGGGTCCACTCAATAATGGAGTACTAGATCAATAAAAAGTTAAAAGGATTTTATTATAAGAATTCGGTACAGAGTCAAGGCTGTTAGGTGCAAAGGTATACAGAATATTTAAAAATCAGAAAATATTATAAGTCTCAATGGGCATAAAATCATGAGAAATCGGGTAGCATCCCTAGCACAATAGGAAAGTCCTCTGGCTTACCCCCAAAATCAAGGGGTCCTTATACATATTTCTTGCATAGTAAATTAGAAAAGCGGAGAAATCATCGTGATGTGAGCAAAAGCATAATTTCTTTAGCAATGCAGAACACAAGAATAATACACGTCATTACATTAACACATAAGCACCATCCCTTTTCTAAAAAAACATATTCAACACCCTCTATGCTAATGTCATGTAGAGATGTTTAAACAAATATGAAACATTCAGACAATTAGACTATCTCAGTGTGAATAGACTCAGTGAAGAAACCAATGAGCTAGATACTTGTTGCAATCTTACATCCACATCCACATCAAAGCAAGTTCAAACTAGCTAGGCAACTACTTCAGTTTATATAAACCATTATGTCATCAGCGTTCTGTGTTCTGTGAAGCCTGTGCGGAGAGGATGTGTGCGGGAGGGGGGAGGAGAAGTGAGTGACAGAGTTGACATCCATCTTTTTGAAAATAGAGATTTAAACAGACATTTGGTCTAACTAAAATACATTAATATCTTCATGTTTGTAAATAATATGAAATTAGTTTCAGTTGCGACTATATTAATTCAGTCTGTTTATGCAGAATCAAGTGTAAAATTGCATATCATACGTTATGATTACTGCACAAAAATATAAACTAAAAACAATCCCACAGCAACAAACGCAGACACACATAAAACAAGCCAGGCATTTTGACTTTTACCTGTGGTTGTTAGCATTTTTACTCAGTGCCAGCTAAATGACTAACAACTGTAGTGAACAAAAGTATCAAATAAAAAAAAATCCCATTGAAACAAAAACATACACCTAAAGCAAACCACTCTCGTTTTCCCTTCACTTGCCTTTACAATCTCCCTCTCTGCATTAGTTTCTGTTTATTTCTCTTATTGAAGCCCCTCCATCTGTGTGTCTTATACTTCATCTCGTTCTTCTTCATGTCTGTTTATTCACTCTCTCCTTCTGCACGCACCTCCTTATGTCTCCCTCAATTCATAATCCCGACTCACCCCCACACACAAACCCTGCATTTTCTTTGGCACTGTCCATATTTTGACAGCTGTACATTTCCTTTTCACACTTTTTTATAGAATTTTTGTTACAGTTGTCAGATATATGACCAACATTCTTTGCATTCTGCAGAGACACCAAGGACTGGATAAGCATGTAGTCAGAATACCTTTACGACCTTAATGGCATTGTCAACAACTTCCCTTATCTACAGCCTCAACTCCAGAGCTCTCAACCGTCCAATGTCATGACCACCAAACCACACTCAGAATCCAACCACATACCTAGAAGCAACTCAATTCACTGTGTGCTTTATGTAAGACTCATGTTGCTTGAAAAACAGAACTACAGAAACACCTCTATGAAAAGCACATGTTAGGAAATAGAGACACATATCCCATTCAGCATGAAGTAAAACACTTCCAATGCAACAGTGACTTAATCACTAACTAGGATTACCTTATGGGATATTGCGCACATTGCCGAGAAAGAGATCAGTGTTTTTGTTTACAAAGGTACAGACAAGAAAATAGATCCAGGCAGGTACCCTTTTAAATGTCTTGTTTTTCATTACTACTGGTGCTGAGCACTGACAGAGCCCGGTCCATTTGGAGCCCTGCACTTAACCATAATACTTTAAGTTAAGGATATGATACAAGTTAGGGATAAGTTTGGAATTATGATCGAAGCTAGATTTTAGTAAGAGTCAAAGTAGTGGTAAACATTAGGGTTATCCTAAGTTTTGGGTTCAGAAATAGATTTAAGATTAGGGTCTGTTTACGTGAAAGGGGGCGACTACTGTTTCTCCATAAGTGAATTCATCGTAACAGTTTCATTGTAGCACTTCACATGATGACTTAGCCAGACAATGGTCATTTTTGAATAGTATATGGCAATTTGAACCTGTATTGTAACTCTCATGTATTATATATGGCATTTCAGATGTAGTAAAGCCACCTGTAGCGTACTAACATTGCAATATGACGAGACATTAGTGTTTTTATTCAAATGGACCTCCTATAAAGAAAAATAGAAGGTGCCCCCTGAGTAGGAAGGCTGGTGCAGCGTCCAAGACCTGGGCAGCTACAGCCACACGAGGGGCTGTAGCATAAAGGCAGCACTGTGCTACCCCATTCAGGGCCTGGATTCACATGGATATTTACAAATAGTCCAGCTGAACAGGGCTCAAAGGCTGAAAGCTGCCTGGGTGGACATGCTCTGGAACTGACAATATAGTTTTCATAGAGGCTTTCATACTTGTCAGTGGCCCCCCGACGGCGGCCTGCAGAGAGGCTGAAAAGGGCTTTGAGAGCTCGGGAGCAGACTCTGCCCTCCTCCAGAGTGACTGGCACTCGGTGGCCCATCCAGGGCATGCCCTCCCCCTCCATTTTAGAAGGAACAGGCCCCTTCTCTCACCCTTCACCACCTCCAATCTCTGCCTCTTATAATCAGGTTCCCACTATAAAATGGACGTTCGCCCATCGTGTCCTTATTCTATTTCCCCTATTCATATATTCCTGCTTCATCTCAAAGTGTCTTTTATTTTGACCTGACCTCGCTCAATTTTTGCTTGTCCAATGTCTTATCCAAAAGTACCCCATTGTCTTCCAAATTTCTCAATATGCACCCCTTTCATGTTCTTCCTATTTTTTTAACCCTGTCAAACATCAGCAACCCTTTCTGTTTATGTCACTCCCTTCTTTTCTCCATTTCCTTTTCTTATTTCTGTCCCCCGTTTCTTTAATATTTTTCCTCCAGCCTCCTCTCTTCCTCCTTCCACCTGCCTAGTATTTCTGTGCCCTTTAACACTCGATCCATGCGCTAAAGAGGGGTGGGAGGGTTTGCAGGATTTAGGGTTTGGGGGACGGACGGACACATGTTAAGCCTGGTACGCCACACTCTTTGCTCCTGGGTAAAAAAAGACGAGCAGCAGAATGCTTGGTTGGGTAACAATAACTGAATATAACATCCAACATATAATGCTCCATCACTAAAAAGTACACGAGGAACAGATTGAATATTTTCCTTACATTTTTACCGTTCCTTTCTGTTTTTCACTATCCATTTCGCTTTTCATTTATTTCTATTGCTTTATTTGACCTCTTTTTGCTCCCATTGCATCTAATATCCTTCCTGTCTGCCTCATTCCGTCTTTCCCCTTTTATCATGTCTTTCACATGGGGTTCTTTACACATCTTAAATGTCTTTTTCTCTAATATATGTATTTTTATTGCACAACCACTTTCTAATCACTCAGTGAGTAACTTGGTGTAAGTTATTTTCTAGTGGTCCTAGGACAGTCAGGCTTTATTGGACAGGTGGGTATGGTACCAGAGCATTGCTATCGGAATATCGCCTGATATAAATATGATGTCCTAAATATTGCCCCATTTGAGTTAGAAATAGGAAATCTACAACTTGTGGAATGGCATCTTTGTAAACAATATTTAGGGCACATTATGTATGTCAGACTATTTTTCTGTAGATGATATTTTGACATACATCTGGACAAGTGCCTATGTGAGTACTGCCGTGTACCATTGATGTCCCAGCAGCATCAATACTTTTGCCGCCCATTTGCATAACAAAGTTACTCCCTTTAGATGCTTGACGCTTCTATGGCAGCGAATCCCAGCAGTCAAAGCTTATAGTAGGAGATGGTAGTGGATGTAAACACAGATACAGTTGGACACGCTAACTAACACCCAATAAATTCAGCATCCAGGCAATGCTATAACTTCAAAAATAAATAGAATTTTAATTTAGTGGTAAGTAAAATAGCAGTTACAAAAACATTGGTCCTCTATCCAATATTATCTTAAGGGATGAGGATAGCAAACTCTTGAAACATTGGTATTTGTTGGGTGTTTTACTACAATCTTTAGAATAAGTTATTCAGTGCTTTCATCAGTGGGATAGGGGAGCCAGACAAAAACTTAGCAAGCATTGTACTAATGTATCTGGCCCTCTGTTTCTATGTGCTTAAGACTGGACAATTCAGTAGGCTGAGGCCTCACCTGTCGAGATTTCAGTAACAGTAACAATTATACCAAAACACAATAACACACCACTCAACCAACAGTGATCGCACGCAACTGTAGCAAATGGTGCAGTCACAGTTTCTTCTCAGTGTCCAAGTCATTAGTGACTGGGTTCGAGTTACCAGTGTCCAGAAAGAGCAAATTAAGGCCCTAACTGATTATTAGGTTAATGTATAGGGGCAGATGTATTAGTGGAACAACACCTACTATGGTATTCTCTGGCAATACCTTCCTTTAGGGACTGTATCCCAGAAACTACTGGTTGTGGATGACATTTTCTAGGCTATGTATCATTAGTATAACAATGATATCTGTAGTCTAATAAGTAGAGAGCAGATTCAAACGGTTCTAGAAGCACAACAGCACCCTCCCCTCCATTAAATCCTCCTGCCTCAATTGTGGATGATCAGGAAAGACTGCCTCATTCATCTGGGGCTGGTGAACATGGTCCTGCTTCCCTGAAGGAACTGGTAGGGTAGGGGAGATGCCATCTCTTCAGTTCACTTGAATAAAAAGTGTCTTTACAGCTCTATGACCTGAGGAATGCCTTACCTTTCTCTTTGCTTCTGTAGGGAAATGGAGCTGCCAGGATTTCGTAGCTCATGGGGGTGTGGGCTCTGTTCTTTGTGGCACATGCATTAGCTTTTGAAGCACAGGCGAAATCAGTGGTTGGCATATGCTATGGACTTATGCGTGGGCTTAAACCCATTCTCATATTTTTTACCCTTCCACCCTACGAGTAATTATTCAGGCAGCTATCCTTTCCTGGCTAGACTCCTATAACATCCTCTACCTGGAAACCAACAAGGCTGTGATATTAGACTCCAGCTGGCTCTAAGCGCAGCGGCCAGGCTGCTGTTCTTGCTTTCAAAGTATTGTCCTGTCTCTTGTATTATTCGCAAATTGCATTGGCTCACTGTTGAGAAACGCGTGCATTTTAAAACCTTGTGCACCACCCAAAAGATCTGTTTTTCCCAGGGGCCTTGCATTCTGTCCAATCTAGTGTCCCTGTATATACCCTCTCGGGTACTGCAGTCAGTCGATCGTAATTTGGCTCCTGTTCCGCGTGTTAGGAGAGTCAGAGCGGGAGGCCATTCTTTCCACGCTAAGCCCCCAGCCCTTGGAACCGTGCTACCTCTGTCCATTAGGAGTGTTCAGAACCACTGGTCTTTCGGGAAAATCCTGAAGACCTGGTAATTCTCTGCTTAGCTGCTTCCTATGGCACTTTGCGATAGGTCGCTTTATGCAGTGTGCTCTCTCAGGACTAGCACTGGGACTCCCCGTAGCTACTTGTTGTATAAATCTTTTAACATAACATAACATACTCTATGCAGATTCTCTAGTCAGTTGGGCTTTCAACAGAATTCCCTGGTATTAGGACAACCTCTGTAGGTGCACTCCAGCTCCTCTGGTACAGGACAGTCCACCTCCATGTCCCATCGGAGGTACACACAGAGCTTCTTCTAGAAGTCAAGTCTCAACCCCTGTTTGTGTAGGAGATTTGTAAAAGCCCAGAGATTCAGATCCTGGTTCTGCATTTACTTTCAGCTGGTGCACCAAGAAATTTGGATATTCAAATAATGTACAACTTTCTTGGCTTGAGATCCAGTCTTTATGCCACTTTCGGAGCATAGGCTTGAAGGCTAAGTCGACCAAAGTGTAGACTTTTGAGCAGGTGTAGACAAGTGCATCTTAATTTCTTAATTTGTTTCACAGCAGACAGCCCAAGGTCAGACCAGTTTTAACTAGTCTAGATGTAATTGTGACAGCCTCAGATGAAGGTCTACATTGGCCACCATTACTAGGTGACAGCCAGCAACACAGAAAGGGGTGTAGTGGGGAGTTGTAACAGAGAAGGGGGTACCTGAACTAAACAAAGGAAATCTTCCCCCATCGAATGGTAAGCTCAGTTAAAGGGACATGGCCCTAAGCACTGGAAGGTGCAGGCTGTCTTGTCCACCAAGGACAAAGAGCAAACTGGGGGGAGTAGCGTCTTCTGCTCCTATACCCAATGAGGTCCAAATGAATACAATGAAATGCAGAACATACATACACTATGTTGAAATGTAAATGTTATGCACTCGTTTTGCTTACATATTGCTCTATTTAAAGTTAGCATTCGCGGCACCATTTTAAGTTGAGCCACCATTTTGAGCCATGATCGAAACTAACTTCTGTCTCACTCTGTCTGCCTCAAAAGCAGCTTCGATATTGTTTTTTTTTTATTTCTCCAGGTTTGAGCTTCGCTGTACTAATGAATAGACTGTTTTTGTCATCACATACCTTTCCCACTAGATAGGCCTGCTCCCACCCTTAGACCGGTGGGCGCAGGCAGAGTAACCTTGACGCTGAGATAGCATGTACCCGGTCCCAGGATTGCAACTCATCCTTCAGTGCCTCCTTTGTTCAACAGCTACCAACTGGAAATTTCCACTCTGGGCGTGTCTTTAGTGGTTCTGGAGATGTACATTATGTGTTACCATGTTGGCAGAAGTCAGCCCCTCTGTAGCAATCTAAGGAGGCTGGTCAGACCGGACTCCACTCGAGTGTACTCCTAATAAATACTTTTGGTTTGTATTCTCTACTGTCTGACCGACTCTTCATTTGTATGAAAGGCTGAGAGGTGGTCGTGAGTGACTCGGGTGGCCCTAATCAGGTCACTTCCTTCATTTGGCGCCCGAACAGGGACTCCATCGGGTGACCCATCCTTGCCTGCGGACGGGTGAGGAGGTCGGGCCAAGTCAGGTCGGACGGGCGGACCGGGGATCCCTGCACGAAAGAGTATTGTACTCGCAGCTGCCCCGTCTGTCTGAGCGGGCCGTGCCTCGTCCAGTGATCATCCCGACTGGGGTCCTGAACGGCAAAACCCTTGGATCTCACTGTTTGGTCCGAAGAGTCGGCAGTGGAGAATAAACTCGTTCGACCTGTGTGCACCAGGTGAGTTTGCTTTGGTTCTTTGTGAATATGGCGCCATTTTGAATTGTATTTGACGCGGTCTGAGGACCGTTTTTGGACAAGCGCTTGAATTTGTTTGAGTTGTTTATGGACATGGTACCACTTTGACTTGTATTTGATGAGGTCTGAGGACCGACTTTGGTAAAGATATTTGCAAATATCTGTTAGGCATAAGTAGTGAACTTGTTTTCTGTGAAAATGCCTTGTTTGAGTAAGTTGTTTTGTTTGGGCTGTCGTTGTTGTTCTACTGATACTCGATTGGAAGAAAGTCAGCCGGCGCCTCCAGAAGGCACTCCAAATTTTGACATGTACGTCAAACATGGCATTGGCCCTATTATGTTTAGTACGTTATGGCACAAATATACGAGGGACAATGCCGAGTTGCAGTGGCCGTAGACAGGCACTTTTGATGGCCAGAAAATTAATATCCTGCAGGAAAAATTGTTTGCGAAAAGGAGTAGGCAGTCGATGTTTGATTCCCTTAGAACATGGCAAAAGGAGGCTAAACAGAGGCGAATGAAAGCAGAGAAAGAGTCCCGGAAGGGGAGAATGCAGACATTGACTCAAAAAGCTGTAGCGCACGATAGAGAGAAAATAGAAAAAGGAATAGAGTGTGCTGGTAGGAGATTTCGATTACAATGTGAAAAGTCTTATGTTGCCTGAGCAGAAAATGACGCATTTGTGGAGGAATTGTTAGATACTCGACCTCCACCTCCATATGCCCCGCAGAGAATATACCCTGCCATGCCACAGCCCCAGTCATCCGTTCCTTCTGTCTCTGCTGCTTCTGCTTCTTCTGCTATCGATCACGCTGTTTCGGCCACTGCGCCTCCTCCCCTTTCTTTGACTTCGCCTTCTACGGCTACGATGACTGCCAGTCTCCCTGCTACGCTTATTGTTTCAGCATCTCTCTCTCCAGCCCTTACACCTACGACGCAGCTGGCAGCAACGTTGGTGCCCGTTACTTCTGTTGCTACTCCTCCCCTGGTATTCCATCCCCCTGCATTACTGTGCAGCGGAACGCCCGTACGTGGACTATGGGACGGAGACTGGGCGACAGCTAGGGAGCGACTAGGGCGAATATTGATACAATCTGATGTGGGAGTTGAAGAGAAAAGGGTGGTAGCCAATCAGGCCGCTCAGTGGGCTCGTAACCCCATTTACAGTGTAGAAGATGTGTGGCGTGTGATGAAAGATTATGAGCCATTTGTGCAGCAGCATACCCTTAAGCACATGTCGGCTACTTTGATTGGACTGTGGGAACAGTGTTTCAATGATGTAGCACCCCAGATTATTTATAATATTAGGGATCATGTATATGCCCCTGATATGGCACCCGGTGAGGTTTTTAGTAATGTCGCGACGCTGGTCGAATATCGAGGTAAGCTGCTCAAGAAAAGCCAGAAGATGGTATCCCAGTTTCCGATGAGGGAAGTCCACCCCATAGATCACCCTGAACTACCGGAGCTGCAGGATCAGCAGAATACTGTTATTAGACCAAGGGTAGAGGCCCGTTTCCAAGAGCAATGGGTTTATACTCCATGGAAAAGGAGTGAGGTTTTATCCCTTAAGACTCAGTTACCCGACCCTAGGAAAAATCCTACTGCATATTATGAGGAATTGACTGAGGCCGCTTCATTGACAGTGATGACTCTTGTGGATATTGAAATGTTCTTTGGTTTACTGATGCCCGTTGATATTTGGAGACAGGTGCACACACAGGATCATGTTGTGGAATTGGGTGGTACCTGGGATCAGATTAAAGCATGGGACCAGGAGAGGAAGCCTGGTGAGAAGCCTAAGACTGAAATACTAGCTTTACCTGGCCGAATTATTACGTATATGCATTCTCTTATTCCACCGAGAAGGGGAGATTGGGACAAGTTAACGGCATGTCGTCAGAAGAAAGATGAGAGTGTGTCTGATTTTTTCACTCGGTTTGAAGGCGTGTTTTGGGATTTTAGGGGCCAGGATTTGTCGGTGGAGGGGGGTGTCCGACTGTTCGTAAATAGATTTGTTACGAACCTGCTTCCTGAGATCGCGACTCGGCTACAGGCCTCGGAGAGCACTTGGACTACCTCCTCCTCTTCTGTAATTCTGAGTATGGCACAGTATTATGAGCACAGGGAAAATGAGGAGAAGGAGAAGGTGGAGAAAAAGCATAAAGAATTGAAGACGAAGGTGTTGTTGCAACAGGCTTCTCGAGGGAATGGTAGAGGACGTGGTGGTACGGCCCGACAGCTTCCTCGTACAGGCGGGAATACTACGTCTGTGGGACCAAACCAGTGTGTGTACTGTAAGGAGGGGGGACACTGGCGCAGCGAGTGTCCTGTGCTTTTGCAGAAGGTGGCGGTCCCAAGGGGCGAGGGTCTCGTGGACGGGGTCACGGAGACGGTGGCCGGGACAGAGTTCAGTCAGTTGGGACTTCACAGGGTCACACTGACCAGAACTACTTTGACGACCCTAAGGGCAAACAGTACTACCACGATGATTATGACATAGACGAGGTGACAGGAATGTCTCACAGCTAGGACAGCCAGGGACAGAGTGAGGGACCAGTTCAGATACCTGTAGATCAGCACAGTCCTTACTTTTCTGCAGATTTGCATGGCTCAGCTAAGGAATTTTTGGTGGATACAGGTGCAATGAATAGCTCTATTTCTCATTCACTGGTCCCCGGGGCAGCTCTGTCTGGCCATAACAATGTTTCGGTAGGATTTTCTGGTGTACCGGTTGTGAGCCCCATTTCAGAACCTCTTACACTGACTATAGGTCCTTTTACTGTAGATTCGCCATTTTTGTTAACATCTAATTGTGGAGAAAATATGATGGGCTTAGATTTATTAAATAAGTAGCATGCGACCATTTATTGTTCCCCGGAAGGTGTCTACATGACAATGGGTCCGAATGTGGTCAGCACTATGCAGTGTCTGTCCAAAGATGCGCCCCTCCCTGCTGAATTTAAGGGCGTGCCACCCACGTTGTGGGCAACGGGTGACACAGACGTAGGACTATTGCAGATACCTCCAGTTTCCATTAAAATGAAAGATAATGCCATTTTGCCTCATATTCCTCAGTACAAAATAACACAAGCAGGGGAACGAGCCTTGTTGCAAATTATTCAGGACCTGATTGCATCAGGAGTTGTTGAAGAGACGACTGCTAATGTGTATAATAGCCCTATTCTTCCCATTCTTAAGAGAGCACCTTCAGGGTCCTCTGATGATCATCCTGATGTTTGTTTCTATTGTGATTGACTTGCGCGAAATTAATAAAATAGTGGTTCCTCAGTTCCCGGTGGTCCCTGACAATTCTGCTCTTCTGACGATGATTCCTTCCTCTGCTAAATTCTTTTCTGTCATTGATCTGAAAAATGCATTCTTCAGTATTACGATCCATCCAGACAGCAGGCACTTGTTCGGTTTTACACTCGCTGGCAGAAGCTTTAGATTCTGTCGAGCTCCTCAGGTCTATACTGAGAGCCTTATTATATGCCCTAGTCTGGCTTTGAAAGCACAATTGGACTCCCTCACGCTTCCTTCAGGTAATGTATTGCTCCAATACGTAGATGACCTTCTCATCTCTTCTGACACTGAAAAGGGTTGCAAAGACAGTACGGTTAAATTGTTGTTGCATTTTGCACACCACGGACATAAAGTGTCCCTTTCCAAATTTCAATATTGTCGACAGGAGGTCACCTACTTAGGTCACCTACTGTCGAAGGAGGGTAGGAGATTGACCCCTGAGCGCATCAGTACCATTGTTAAAATGCCTATCCCTAAAACTCAGAGGGATGTGCGCGCTTTTATTGGCATTACTTCCTATTGTCGCCAATGGATCCCTAACTACTCGTTACTAACAAAGCCCCTGCTGGCATTAACCACTAAAGATGTGCATGAACCCTTGCCTTGGACGCCTGAATGTCAGCAGTCTTTTGAGCAATTAAAAGTTGCGCTTTGCTCTGCGCCTGTGCTTGGTATGCCTGACTATGCGAAGCTGTTCGTGCTGTACGTACACAAGACGGCTGGCTGTGCGCTCTCTGTCTTAACACAGGCCTTTGGAGGTAAGCAACAGCCGTGTGCTTATTTTTCTGCTCTTCTTGACCCTGTCGCAAGAGCCCTCCCAAGCTGTCTAAGAGCGGTCGCGGCTGTGGCCATCTCTATAAGGCAATCGGCTGGTCTCGTACTTGATACCGACCTCACAGTCATGGTCCCCCATGCTGTGGATACCCTTTTGAATAAGACCAAGACGCAGCACCTCACCGGTGCACGTCTACCTGGTTATGAGCTAACTCTCTTTGCACTACATGTCACAATTAAAAGATGTGCCACTCTGAACCCAGCCATGTTACTACCCCTCCCTTCTGAGAGTGAGGAAATTGACATACATGATTGCATTTTTCGGATTGAGGAAGAGACGAAGGGACGGGTAGACTTGACTGATGTTCCCTTATCTGACCCCCAGGGTAACTATATGTTGATGGCTCTTGTTTCAAATTACCAGATGGCACTACCACTGCAGCATATGCAATCACTACACTGTACACGGTAGTTGAGACGTCATGAGTTCCCTATCAGTCGGCCCAAACTGCAGAGCTTGTTGCCCTTATTCGAGCCTGTGAGTTGAGTGAGGGACTGGCTGTCAATGTCTATACTGACAGTCAGTACGCCTTCGGAGTCGCCCATAATTTAGGACGGCTCTGGGCAGAGAGAGGGTTTCTCACTTCCCATGGGATGAAGTTCCAACATGGTCCCCTCATACATAGGCTTTTGTCGGCTTTGACACTCCCCAAGAAATTAGCGATAGTAAAGTGCAGCGCCCACAAGACAATTACTGACAATGTGGGTAAGGGGAACGCCTTTGCAGACCAGATAGCTAAGGAGACAGCCCGGACAAAGATGAAAAGGATGTTTGTAGCAGGTCCCGCTAGGTGGGTGCCCGAGGTCGCCATGTTTGAGGATACACTGGAAAATGTCAAGGAGATACAGAGTGATGCAACGATTGAGGAATTAGCGATATGGCAGGAAAGCACAGCACGTTTGGATGAAGAGAGGTGTTGGACTGATAAGTCAAGGAAACAGGAGATGGATGCTTCCAGATGCATATGTTCTTCCCGTAGTCACCATGGCACATGGGCCAGCTCATATCAGTGCTAAGGGTATTTGTAAGTTGCTAGACCCTGTATGACAAAATGATAATATCCCAAAGACTGCCGCTCATTTGGTCAAATATTGTATGGTGTGCATGATGCACAATCCTGGACAAGGTACCCCTATGCCACCTGGTAATTTTGCACCTACCACTTTCCCTTTTGAGGTCCTTCAGATAGATTATATAGAAATGGATCGAGTCAACAATTTGAAATATGTGTTGGTGGTTGTTTGTGCATTTAGTAAATGGGTTGAGGCCTATCCCATGAAAGAAAACACAGCCATAGCGACTGCAAAAGTACTCCTGAATGAGTTCTTTCCTCGCTTCGGCTTGCCCCATTTGATTTGTAGTGACAATGGAAGCCACTTTAATGCTAAAGTGATTCAGTTAGTTTGTGAGGGACTACATATCAGACAAAAATGTCATGCTGCAAATCACCCCCAGTCCGCAGGTTTGATTGAGAAGTACAATGGTACTCTCAAACTGAAACTGGCAAAGATTCAGGAGAGCCCAGGGTTGCAGTGGCCAGATGCTTTACCATTAGCCCTTTTGTCCACAAGAACTACAGCGCATTCTAGGACAGGACAGTCACCCTACGAGGTTGTGTTCGGGCGCCTGGCAAATGTCTGGGGCGTCCCGCGTCCTCGTAGATTTTCCAAAATTGAATATCCTCTGTTAGTGGACTATCTGTATGAGTTAACTAAAAGTCTGCATTCTATTCACCAACAGATCCAGGATTCCCTCCCGCCAGTACCTGAGGGGCCAGTACATGATATTTGGCCTGGAGATTATATATTAATCCGAAATTTCCAGAGAAAGAAGAACTTGGAGCCGAGGTGGAAGGGGCCAGTCCAGGTGCTCCTTGCCACCCGCACTGCAGTCAAGGTCACCGGCCGAAAGAATTGGATTCATAGTCAACACTGCCACAAAGTGCCTCTACCCTTACCCTATGATCAGTGGGTCAGAGATGTAATAGGGGACTCGGAGTGGGAGCAAGTCCCACGGTTCGTCCCCTTTTCGGATGCCAAACTCAGGTGGACCCAAACAGAGGCAGAGAATGAGGAGGTGCTAAATGCAGCAGTGCCCCCGGAGATTAAGGCAATTCAAGAGCCCTTCTCTACTGGCCCCTCTGTGTCTGAGCCCCTTTTTACTGACCCTTCTGTGCCTGGAGTAGCTAGGTACAATTTGTGCCCCCGACGGAGGAATAGTGCACCAAAGGAAGAGTCAGATTAGCAGGGATGGACTGCGCAAGTCAGGCAACAGTAGTTTAGGGAGAGGTGAGATTGGTGCATTGTTTGGACATTGGTCAGGATAGATCGAACGTGCTCCCCTGGAGGGGGGTACATTATCCTGTGCGACATGGGATTTCTTCAAGAGCTAGGATCGAACAGCTCCACCGCCGATGCTCAAAAGTGCCAACGTTGATGAACAATAGGAGTCTACCAGTGAGGCTCAGACGGACACTGGGAACACTTGCCCCTTTTTGTCATCAGTTCCATTGCATTCTCTTTCCCTTGTTTGCAATGTATCCATTTGGTCGGCCCATTACTGAGGAAGAACAAACTTTTGCACCTCCGCGTCCAGAGCGGGGTTGGTCCACGAAAAGTAAAATCGTTTTTGCATCAATAGTTGTTATTACACTAATAATTGTATTAGGGATATCCTACTTTCTGGATGGGAAGTATCCTGTGCATTCCCTGGTTGGTACAACACCCGTTCCTTCTGAACACATGTTTATCACTTTGGCTCCTCACAAGGGTGAACACTGAAAGACTTACACTGATAATGGTTTTATACAAATGTTGCACCAAGCTCATGACGTGTCTAACACAACAAATTGTTGGGTCTGTGGATTGCTCCCCTCAGTTACTCATAAGAGAGATAATCTACTGTTGATGCCTTTGTCATACCTTGGAAGTTGCGAGGGCTGGTTTGAATTTCTTGTAGTGGTACACCACCATTTCCACCACCACTCCCGTCAGATTAGGACCCCTGCAGATTCTAACACTGTGACTAATTATATACGTTTCCATCATGGGTTTATTCCCATAGGCAAGGCAGGATTAAACATCTCTGGTACTTTGTCCCCAAACTCTTGTATGCGCAAGTATGATAAGGTGAAGAATAGCACATGGCTTCAAATGGAAATGGCTGATTTCCAGACATTTAACACCTCTGAGTACTTCCGCTCCTTCCAAGACCGTAATGTGACTAGGGATAAGCTGTGGACAGCTGCTTTCTGTGTTCAGGGATGGGGGGAGGTAGAGGTGGGGGACAGCAAATGTAATTTTACGTTCCCACTTAGCACGATTAATAGTCCACCCTTGGTTTTGCCCCCTAATGTCTACTTCGTTTGTGGATCCCAGGCTTATGTCTGGCTGCCTAGGGGGTGGTCAGGCAGATGTTACCTCTCTTTCCTTCTCCCCCCAGTGGATGTCGCTCCGCCCAATTACCATAAAGACCATCAGCTGCAGCGCAGAAGTGAATACTTGTCCCGGGTGAGAAGGGTTATTGACACAAAAGATATAGATCAGACAGATACCACTTTGCAGCAGTTTGAGGATGCCATGAAGGGTATTGTACCTTTTTGGGGTCCCATGTCCAATAGCCTTAACATTCGTCGGCTCACGAGAGTTGTAGAAGGGGTCATTAATACAACCTCAGGGATTCTGACCAATATCACTGCTGAGCTTCAGGCTACGAGACTCGTTACCTTACAAAACCGGATGGTGTTAGACGTCATCCTTGCTGATCGGGGAGGGGCCTGTCGCGTCATTGGTAGTAGCTGTTGTGTATATATACCTGACCACGCCCCCAACGTATATGCTGTCATCCAGAAATTACACAGACTCTCCTCCGACATTCACCAGGAAAATGGTACTTGGAGCCTATCTGTGTGATTTTGGGGTCTGTTTACGTCCTGGGGTTGGAAGATCCTTGCTTTCCTGGCCATAATCGCTGGCATTTTCCTCACCTGTTGCATCTGTATACACTGTCTCCCAGCCTGTTGCTCTTATTGTGTTACACTTCTCACCTCAAAGCAGAAGACACCCACCCACGATATTCATGCTGTGATTATGACTCAGAAAGAAATAGACAGTTTTATGCAGATAGACGAGGGTATATTTGAGGACTCATCTTCCCTTGATGCTGAATACATGGATTGCTCTGAATTCTGAAGATCATTTGTTATATACATGCCATGCTATATTCCATATTCTCTCAACTTCAAATGGTTAGCTTCTGCTAAAAGGAGGGTCTGTTGAAATTTAAATGTTATGCACTTGTTTTGCTTACATATTGCTCTATGTAAAGTTAGCATTCACAGCACCATTTTAAGTTGAGCCGCCATTTTGAGCCATGATTGAAACTAACTTCTGCCTCACTCTGTCTACCTCAAAAGCAGCTTTGATATTGTTTTTTTTGTATTTCTCCAAGGTTGAGCTTCGCTGTACTAATGAATAGACTGTTTTTGTCATCACATACCTTTCCCACTAGATAGGCCTGCTTCCACCCTTAGACCGGTGGGCGCAGGCAGAGTAACCTTGACGCTGAGATAACATGTACCCGGTCCCAGGATTGCAACTCATCCTTCAGTGCCTCCTTTGTTCATCAGCTATCAACTGGAAATTTCCAGTCTGGGCGTGTCTTTAGTGGTTCTGGAGATGTACATTATGTGTTACCATGTTGGCAGAAGTCAGTCCCTCTGCAGCAATCTAAGGAGGCTGGTCAGACCGGACTCCACTCGAGTGTACTCCTAATAAATACTTTTGGTTTGTATTCTCTACTGTCTGACCGACTCTACATTTGTATGGAAGGCTGAGATGTGGTCGTGAGTGACCCGGGTGGCCCTAATCAGGTCACTTCCTTCAACTATCCACATATAAGGTTTTGGGGTGGGGTCGTTTTTTGGCTTGGGGATCGGGTTATAGGTCAGAGGCCAGGATTTTAGGACTCATGATGAAGGGGCTGGGGTATGAACTTTACCACACATCCCTTTACCAAACATGCCATTATCAAGAAATTGCGTGGTAAAGGCATGCGTGGTAAAGAAATGCATTGTTTAGACACACTCGTTGTTGGGGCTGCGTGGTAGAGGCACGCGTGGTTCAGACATGCGTGCCTCTGTCATACAACCAGAAAAAACAATTACCTTATGCTAATTAACCTTCCCAGATCCTCCAGCAGCTGGTAATCAAATGTGTACTTGGACAAATGACAAGACAAAGAATGGAATTATTAGGGGTTAACTTCCATCTACATAGAACATGCAAACAGTTGCTGCCGTTCAACTAATCTATGCAGACCCGTTGCCCACAAACTCTACAGGGAGGCTTGCATCTTCCTTTCTACCTATGTTCTCTTCATTTTAGATGCAACTCTGTTCTAGAGAGGAAGCCTGCCAAAATTTTCATTTTAGCCACTAGTCCTCTGTGAGATTTGCCCAGTATTATAAACCAAGTTACTTAAGATGGTATCAATTCATTTGGCTGTGAAAGTGAATTGTTAAGGTGGCAAATATCTTAGGATATGCTTGGTATGTTTGATCCAATGGCATGTACTATTTTAATTTAAAAAGCCCAGCACAACTACTTTTCAGTATGTGCAAGACTTAAAGAGGAAATGAGCTACTGAAACTTCTGTTAATATGCTGAAGAAATTCTGAGGAAACAGCACAGGCTTTCGACCTGAATTCCATTACTGGAAATTACTTGCCCTTGTTCCTGGAAGCCAAGCTTGAGCAGGGCTCTGTGATTCCAGAGATCTATATTTCTCACATGGATAAAACTGCTGGTCCCATGCACCCACATACTTGTCTTGTTTGGGTACTTGTACTGCTTAAGCCTCTTTTTTATCACATCTCTCTGGTTCATTGAGTAGTCCCTCAAAGCCTTTCTGACCTCCTGAAGCCCTGCTGAGATACACATTCCAGATAGGTCCTGCAGAAAATTTTCAAGCTCCATAAAATGTTTGACTGCTAAACAAAGACGACAATCTCAGCAAATCCACAGATATTAGGCTGAAGGTATACACTAGCTACAAACTGTCTTGCTGCCTGCACGCTCGTGTTTGTGCTGCCAAGGGGACTCCATTCCCCACAAACCACCAAGCCCCCAGGAGGGGGAGGAGCCGCCACACGCGCTAAAAGCGCCGCTGACATCTCGCGGCGCGGAACGCCCGCGGGCTGCGCCCGGGCAAAGCCCGGGCCAATGGCAGGCCCGTCCTTGCCCATCACTGACCGGAGGTGGCCGGGCCATACCCTTCTCATCCGTCAACAGTCAATTAAGTATCCGTCAGCAGACTGCATGCCTCCTCAAAGTAAGTGACGATTATTGTATAGCCCGGGTGGGACTAAGCCTGAGCTTGTGCACAGGAGTGCCTAGAGTGTTGTGTAGCGGTATCAAGACTTTGCAACTGCTTTGTGTCCTGTGTCAGCAGTTGTTGGGTGAGGTTCGCTTGGGTAAGCCCATTTTTCAAGTAGGTCATGGGGAAAAGGAAAGGCCCCCCTACGGGTTTATCCCTGGACACACCCAAGGGCACTATTGACTCTTTCCTAATAAAGGCAGTGGGAGCAATCACTAAAGAAATTGACAAAGCAGAGAGACGGCTCTCGCTGGGCGGGACTGGAACATCAGCGCTGACAATAGAAGGGGACCCGGCACTGGTAGCTGGAAATGTGGATGGAAATGGAGCAGGAACTACTCTGAGCCAGAGGCAGGGGGAGAAAGTAGAAGAGATTTGCGACCTAAATGAGAGTCCCAACACCAGTTTGACCAACCAAGCAGCTGGGCAGATCACACGGAGCAGGGCTGCGTTGTCCACTAGTCGATGTACGGATCGGAGTGGTCCGCCAACCCTAAAGAGACAGCGTAAGGTGCAGAGGAAAATAGTGCCCAAGCCGTCGAAGGAAAATTCCAAAGACCCAGACTCTAGGGGCGCCATGGGACCGGGCAAGGATGTAGAAGAACTTTGGGGGTCTCTCAGGGAAAAAATGGTGACATTGGTGGCTGGCCTATTAAAGGATTTCTTAAGTGAATTATCAAACACTGTCACTGATATTAAGGTATCTCTGTCGAACATTGAGAAAGCGTTGCCCCCGGATGTTCAGTCCAGGCAGGATGCTGTACCTAACCACACCTCCCAACAACAAATAGGCTTGAATGTTACGTCACGCACAGAGATAGGCTCTGAGTCCCAGATCACTTCAGTGGCTACGGACAAAACAGGGCAGGGGGGACGGGGAGAACAGGGGGTGGGGATGTTGAGGACTGGCCAGCTGACCCAACATAGCAGGGATCCGAATGAAAGAGGTGATCAGGGGGGATCTCAGCACCGGGGTCAGCGAGCCAGTGGCGCCGCTCAATTAGTCCATAACACATGGAATTTGCCAGTCATTGACCTCCCACCAGCATGTTGCCCGTACACGGTGGTATTAGTGGGGGTACCAGGGCATGATAGCTCACAGGAAGAGTCTAGCCTCCAGTTGATAAATAAGGTTACCCACTGGTTAGGAAAACATTTTGGGTTTAATAGCTCAGACCAAAGACATGTCCTGATGGCGAGAAGAGTTGCGTGGATCGGCAGGTCTAAGAAAATATTCGAAGGGGATTGCGTGATTGTCACGCTGAGGCACCCGTCAATGGCCTAGAAGATTTTGTTTTCATCTTCGCAATCATTTATGGCAGATTCTGGGATCAAACCAGTACCATTGGGTTTCTTTTATAGACCCCCGTCCAAATTCTTATCCCCCCATGGTGTGGCTACACAGGAAGCGGGTCCGAGTCGGAGAGGGGGCCCATTGCACTTAAGAAATGCTTTCGCTCCATTGAGGGACCTGAATGACATAGATTGACTTGCAGAGGGAGCGAGTGTGGTAAGATTGGAGGGTAATCAGACAAAACATACAAAGGTCCAAAGGGGGAGGGAGGTGGTTGATGATGGGGGAACCACTGACACCTACGATGAATATAGGGACCTAAGGGAAAGTAGGTCTCCCAGCACAGATGGGGATAATAGCGATGCCTCAGGCCCCCAGGTGAGGCGAAATCTGGATGACTTAAAACTTATTTCGTGGAACGTGGCAGGTTTGGCGAGTAAGTTTCAGGACAAACAGTGGCTCCGCTATATCAGAAAGTTTGACATAATAGCCATCCAGGAAACATGGAAGCCAGTAAATACCTTCTTTTTAGAACGGCATAAAACTTTTTTCTGTCCAGCAAGAAGGTCTAGTGTAGGGAGAGCCAGCGGGGCCTAATCCTGTTTGTAGATTTAAAGATACAGGGAAGGTGGAAGTTGATCCCATGGGAGTCGGAAGTAGTACAGGGTCTAACATTTGTTCGCAAGAACTACCGTTTGGCATTTATTAATTTTTATAACGCTCAGCCAAACTTGCAGGGATTAAAACCCTTTGAGGAATTAAGCACTTGCTTAGGGAAATTACAATCCGAAGGACGTGCCCATGCACACTTAATAGTAGTGGGAGATTTTAATTGCCACCTGTGTCCTAACTTGAGGGTGACTGAGTGTGATTGGCAGGCATGTACACTAAACAAAGGGCCACACATGGAGCACACCAAGTCAGTAAGGGAGTTCAGTGTGCTTCTAAATACCTTTGGGCTGACCTATACAATGGATTTGATTGTCGGCCACCCAGATACACCTGTGCCCCCCACGTATAAGGGTAGAGGTTTTGCGTCATTTATTGATTTTATTTTTGTCTCTCATACAGTGAGGAGATTCTCACCAGTTTTAATATTAGGCATAGTATATTCAGTGACCATAATCCGGTAACTTTGTCACTTGTTGCTCCACGACAGCATTTGGTTTCGCACAGTCTGACGGGGGGATTGATCTCTGCAACGGATCAAGGAAGACGGCTGCGATGGGCGCAGGTTGACACAGTTGCTTTTAACAAATCCCTTTTTGGAAGAGGTAAGCAGGATATACAGAACTGTTTAGATCTAGATACACAGGGACAGGATTTAATTCAGACATTTACAGCTATCGCGCAATTAGTGGATAGCCTTTTAAAAGCCCCTGCACCCACACACTTCAGGGACGTGCCAAGATGGTTTGATGGGCAATGCTCAAAGGCCCTTAGAGTCTTAAAGATGGCACTTAAACAATCACCCAGAGTTAGGGGGTGGATCATGACCTGCCGTAAAGTGTACAAACAGGCAGTTAGGACTCGGAAACGCCAACTTCAACTGAAGGCTTGGGAAGATCTAGAAGAGGCCGCTGAGCTTAAGGATTCCACCCGATTTTGGAAGGTTATAAACAGCCCCTGTTTTAAAGATTCAAATAATCCATGTCTGTCCCATAATATCTTACCTGAGCAATGGTCGGCTCATTATGAGGGCCTGTATAATCAGCCCCTGAGAGGAGACGAGCCACAGTTACAGATTGAGGCTCAGAGAAATGGCGTTATTTTTTTCACCCTAGATGAGGTGAGACTAGGAATAGATTGTCTCACGTGGAATAAAGCCCCGGGACCGGACGGGATTCCACCTGATCTATTTCGTAGCAATCAAGAGGTATGGGCACCGATCCGGGTGAGGGTAATAAATGCGTCAGTTGCAACAGAAATGCCTCCCTCATGATACACGGCAACCATTGTCCCGATATTCAAGAAAGGGGATAGGAATAGTCCACACTGTTATCACCCAATATCCCTTATTGACGTAACAGCAAAGGTTTTGGGTAGAGTGGTGCTGAATAGGTTGTCTGACTGGGCAGAGACCCATAGAATAATAACGGATGTCCAATATGGGTTCCGAACGGGCAAATCCACGGTTGCACGATGTCTAAATCTCTATTTAATTAATGCGAAGTGCACTATAGCCAAAGGCGGGGGGGCTTTATCTCGCCTTTATGGACCTTACCGCAGCATTTGACTGTGTAAACCGAACCAAATTATGGAAGCTCATGGGATCACTGGGGGTGGACCCGGCCCTAATTAATGTACTTATGGCTCTACACTCCAACACCTCTGCCGCAGTAAGATATACACAAGAGGGGAAGACTACAGACTATTTTACGTGTTCATGCGGGGTTAGACAGGGATGCATTTTAGCTCCTTTTTTATTCACATTATATATTAATGGTCTTGAATTGGCACTAACCGCATTACAAGTTGACTCCCCTAAAGTAGGTTCAAGACCAGTCCCCGTTCTACTTTACGCGGACGATGCGGTCCTCCTTGCTCGCACACCCAAGGCCATGCAGATCCTATTAGATGGGTTTGTGGGATTTATGAATGATTTGGATCTGATACCTAATTTAACAAAATCCTACATAATGGAACTAGGGAAAAGGAGCAGGAAGGCGAATTATTACGTAGTCGGCACACATAATCTGGGGAAAGTACCGGCCTTCTCATATCTAGGCATCTTGTTCGATGAAAAATTGAGTTTTAAACAGCTAGTGGAGAGTAAGTGTCTAGGTTTGGTAAAGTCTACGGGAGCAATTACAATTTTTGCTCACAGGTTAGGCAAGTGGTCACCGGGGACAATCCTAAAACTGTATAACTCATTCTGTAGTTCAAAAATTTTATATGGAAGTGAAGTGTGGGGTTTTACTGGAACAAGTGAAATACAGAGTGAAGAAAACAGGTATTTTAGGCGGTTGCTGAGAGTCCCCCAAAGTACCCCCTCGTTTATTGTTCATGAGGAGCTGGGGTCTAAGTATATTTCTGACCTGGTGGCGGTGAAACCCCTCCTGTGCTGGGTGAACATGTGGTCCAATGAGGAGACAGGTTTTAATAGGAAAGTAATTCAAGACTGTCTCTCCTTGGATCATGCGTTAAAAATCCCGTAGTTAAAATATGTAAAGGATTCCCTTATTATGCTGGGCAGGGCAGAGTTGTTCTCTCGCCCGGATATGGTGAGCCCACGGGATAAAGTTCTTATTAAAGATCAGTTTTTTAAATTAATTGGGGCCCAAAGGGAGGAAAATGAACTGAAAAAGCCCTCGGTCAGAAATTATATTTTAGTCACGTCGACACAAAGCATAGAACCGTACTTAACTATTATAGCCAGTGCTCATGATAGATTTTTAATCACACGGTTCAGACTGAACTTGTTACACCACTTACTGGCTGTACCGGCGGGGTATACTGCACCTTCAGAACAAAAAGGGCCCTGTGGCTGCGACAATATGTCTCCACAGGAGATACCCTTCATTTTGTTCTTTTGTGTCCGTATTACTCTTTCCCGAGAAGAGTGTATCTCAAGGGGCTTTTAAGGAAACATAATTTTAAGCAGGCCCGGGTGGCCTTACTTTTTTTAAAACTGTCCCCTGATGCTTTTACATTATCATGTGTCACAAATTTTTAAAGATCTGCTTTAAAGCTAAGAAACACTAGGGGAACATAAAAGGAGGAGACCTTTAAGTACCTGGTGCATTAGTGGGGATAGTGTGTGGTGCACCTTTTTATTGTTTTTAATGTTTTAAGATGTTTTTGAGCAGTGCTCCATATGTTCATGCGGTGCCCTGACTGCCCTGTCTTCTCTTTTTTTTAATTATATGATGATCAATGTACTGTATTGTTGTGCTGATGAATGTGTATCTTTTATGGTCATATTTTTTATATATGCCGAATAAAGATTATTATTATTATACAGACTTTAATTCGTCCCACTTGAAGCATCTGGACTTGAAACTTTGCTCTGACCAAAGCTTTGCACTAACAGTTACCCAATCTTTCCCAACTGAAATTATACACATCTTTCAGGGAAGGTCTGCTGGATATTTATGACCTTTATTGTTTTATCCAAGTCTAAAGATAAAATATTTCACTGGGACAACCATCCTGGCTCCTATATCAAACTTGAAGTGAATGAACATTGACCTCAGCGGGTGTCTAAGTCCTAGACAACTTAATGGAAGATACTGAGAAACATGTATTATTTTACCTCCTTTTGGTTTTCAGTTGATAATCAATATAATACTTATTTTATCCAACAAATGTCATTGCTAATATTTATTATTGTGGTTGGATGATTTGCAGTGTAAAATGTCTAACATTCACTTTCATTGACAAAATTTCTATTTTTGTATTTGCTTTCATGCACCACTTTTCCCATTACCGTTTGCTAGTGACATTTGTCATTAATTTGGCTTGCCTTTAATGCTTATTGATCATATGTTTCCTTTTTAGATTCATCCTTTTTGGAATCGGAGTAATGATCATTTCAGATAAGCAATCCTCAATTACCTCCTCTGCCTCTTGATTGGCTTATTTCTTAAAATGTAGAATGAGGATAGAGGAAGAGACATGGATAAATGTTCTGTGCTGCATAGCACTGAACTCTTGCAGGACATCTAACCCCTTGCGCGCTGCGCGAATTCCCCCGCTGTGCGGGCGAATTAATGAGTGGGCGGGGTTTGGACAGCCCCCGGCCGTCCTCTGCACACGCCCACCGTGACGTCGGACGGCCGGGGGCCGTCCGAAGCACGCAAGGGGTTAAGGGTAGATGGTTTTAGATAGGCTGTAACATTTATACTCAGTAGGTGAAGTGTATTAATTTCTCCAAAAAGGGTGGTGGGGCGTGGCCAAGATGGCGTCTTGGTAGGACGCTTATTCGGACCTCTCCGCTCCCACCGGGCTTTATACAGCGATCCCGGCGGTGTGGGGGTACCGACCCCGGTGGAAATCCTCTCCGGAGCGGCGCTGCACTGTCGAGAAGGCGAGGCGGCGGTACCGCCACCCCGGAGTCAGCCCTACCGCTGCAGTGGAGAAACCCTGCAGAGCTGCTAGGTGCCCGGAGGGGCTTACGATGGTCCAGGCAGGGAGGGCGTAGAATCAGCGCCCCACGACGGTCCCTATGTGCTCTAAGGGGCCACCGCGACGCACCATCCAAAGAGAGCCCCTTCCGTTGGAGCAGAGGATGAGCCTGCCTGGCACTGCACATACGAGACCCGGGCCACGACCACCACGTGAGGCCCCGGTGCCATAGACGACGGAAGGCCTCACCCCTGCAGGCTTGGTGGGGGAGGGGCTGCCGTGCCCACGGCCCACGCGGTGCCCCATTATCACCGCTCTACTTGCCGTACCTCCTCACCTGAAGGGCCAACTGGGGAGCCTCCGGGGGCCCGCGCTGCGGCCCTCCCGACCCAGGTCAGTGCAGCTTCTGAAAGAGGTGTTGGGAAGGGGCGCACGCTGAGACACACCTGACCCAGGAGGCCCTGAGTCCCGGCCCGGACATTCCTGAGACGCCAGACGCGAGCGCGCACAGCGGGTGCATCAGGCTGAGCCCTTCTGCCCATGGGTGTGGCTTGGGAGACCTCCTGGAGTCTCTCATATAGCCACTAGTATCTCCTTCTTCAGCGGGGCCCCACCGATCTGCTCGGCGCATCACCTGGTGGTCTGGCTGGGCTGTGAGTGACGCCGCTTATTAGGTGACCGAACGAAGAGCTCCAGTGGGCCCAATAGTTTTAAGGCCTGGCCCGGGCACACTGACTCCTGCAGACACGGGTGTTCCCAGTCGGGGGTTGCGGCAGTGCCCCTCCGCCCACCGATCTTCCTCCGGGAGTTCCCAGGGCCTATGTTGCTGATGCCCACACTCCTTGTCAACAGTGGGGCCCCCAGGGCAGACGAGCGCACTCTCCGGGTGCTCCTGCTGAGAGGGCAGCGCCATCACGACAGCACCGAGACTACAAGGTCCCAGAAGTAGGCCTCTGATATTCACCACGCTCCCGCCCGCGTTGTTGAAAGCGAGGAGATCGCAAAAGGTTCGGGCGGGAGGGCGTGCGGCTGAGGCACTGCCACTTGATACTGCTCTCCAGTTCTTCTTCACGGCCTCCCTCACTAGTGGATCTCTGTTCACCTTGTCCTCACCTAGTCGGCGGACCCAGCGCGTGCAGGAGCCATGGCTGCCCCCAAGGGCAGGAAGGACAGGTCCGTAAAAGATTTATTGCTCAAATCCACTCAGCAGTCGAAAAGCCAATCGGGCCTGGGGCGTGCGGACGAACCTGAGGGTCAGCTGATCCTTCCTGGAGTCCCTTTTTTCCTCTCTCCGAGATGATCTGTCCACAATGAAACGCGAACTCCAGGCAGATCTACGGGACGTTCGTCGTGATGTGGACTCCCTGGGAGAGCGAGTTCACACGCTGGAGGAGCACGAAACTGGACGGGATGAGGAAATTGAGAACCTCCAACAAGAAGTCCTCCGGCTGCAAGAACAAAACCTGGATATACAGGCCCATACCGAGGACTTAGAAAACAGGTCCCGCCAGAACAACATCTGTATCCGAGGTATGGCGCACGATGAAGGCGACGGCGATATCGAGGCTCTCGTGGCGGGCCTTTTCCGCTCCATCCTTGGAGAATCCTCGGAATTCCCGGTCAAGCTGGATCGCACTCACAAGGTGGGCCCACGAAGATCGGCTTCTGCACCCCCGGCGGACATCTTGACCTGTGTCCATGACTATCAGTTGAAGGAGAGGATTCTTCGCGAGTCTCGGCGAAACCCAGACTTTACATACCAGGGACAGGAACTCACGCTATTCCAGGATCTGGCTGCCTCCACATTGCTCAAACGCAAGTCCTTCTGGCCGATCACACTCCATCTCCGGGAATCTGGCATAAAATAGTCTTGGGGGCACCCGTTCAGGTTGATTTTCTCCTACAAGGGGGAGCTAAGACAAATCCGTTCACTTCCAGCGGCCTTTAAACTTTTGGGCATTGCTGAACCTCCGCCGGACCAGTCCAGCCAGAATCCCCGCCCTCGCAGGTGCCGTAGTGGCCATGGATGAACCACCATTAAGCCCCCGAGCCCGGCAGCGTGCCCTGATCCAGACACTATGGCCAAAGAGCGGCAGGCAGTGCTGTCATCCCTCGCAGGGGCATCTTCGGAATGAGGCGGAACTCATACTGGCTGCATTCTGGTATATTGAAAGTGCACCCTCGCCCCAAGCCGATGGTGTTGATAATTTTTTCATGGGCCTTATCTGGTGGGAGCGGGGAGCCACGGGCCACGGGTACCCCTCTCTTTCTTTTCTAAGAGCAGGACGCTCTGGACATTGACTTTGGTTCCTTGCATTATGCTTATGTTCTCGTTCTTTATGGGGCTTTGTTTTTTTCAATGTTGGGGTCTCCTCCCCCCTGTTGAGTCTCTCTCGACGTGTGCACAGGATGGCAACCCTCATACGTTATTGGCAATTTACCTGGGGTACCTCAGGATTAGGATAGCAATGGTTAGACTGGCTCTTATGCACCTACTGCGCATAGCACCCTCCCCTCACGTAGATGAGTGTCACGATCCTAACGTTAAACGTGAAAGGGCTTAACAACCCAGTTAAACGTAGAGCTATTCTGTCTTATTTGGAAAACTCCGGGGCCCATATCTGTTTATTACAAGAGACCCACCTGCTGTCCAGCGATACCCATAGGATGCGCTCTAAGGCTTTCCCGCAGCAGTACTTCTCCTCCCTACCCACCAAGAAGGCCGGGGTTGCCATCCTTGTTGCACGTACGTTTCCTGGGAAGATGGGAGCCAGGGTATCGGAGACTAAAGGGAGACTTCTGGCGCACTCTGTGACCATAGGGGGACACACACTAGCATTGGCTACTATATATGCCCCTAATGAGGGTCAGGAGACTTTCCTACATAAGGCACTAGGCGACTTAACAGTTACACCCGACCGGCAAATCCTTATTGGGGGAGACCTGAACATCGTGTTCGACAGTCAGCTTGACCGTTCCGCACAGAGGCAGGGACAGACGGGGGATCTTTCTGATACAAGCCGTCAGTGGCTGCTCGACTTGGGACTGGTGGACTTGTGGCAGCATTTTCATCCTCACACACTCGACTACACTTTCTATTCCCATGCCCGGGGGGCATATGCAAGACTGGACTACTTCCTAACGACCCGTTCTCTCCTCCAGATAGCACAGAACTCAGTAATTGAACCCCAAGCACTTTCGGATCATGCGGCCCTGACTACGACGCTGCTGTTCCCTCCCACCTCTAGACCGTCATACTCCTGGAGACTTAGGGACACGCTCCTCCACCGCCCTGAAGTTGTAACACGCCTCACAAAAACACTGGAAGACTTTTTAGCTATCAATGACACCCAGGACACCTCAATCGTCTCCCTTTGGGAAACCCTCAAATTAGTAGCCCGGGGCGACTTTATAGCTACTTCGGCCGCAGATAATAGGGTACGCAGAGAGAAGAGGGATGAACTATCCAAGCAAGTACTCAAATTAGAAGGTATTCATAAGAGGACAGCGGCCCCTCAAATTTGGAGGAAGCTAAAGGCGGCACGGGCGCAGCTGGCCAGCCTTGACCTCGATAGGGTGGAATACGCTACACTCCGCTTGAAGCACACATTTTATACCGGGGGGGACAAATGCGACCGCTTGTTGGCCCATAAATTGCGCGCTCAGCGACAGGCGGCGACAGTCCCGCTCATCCTGACTGAGGGGGGCTTGGAGAACACACGGGGGTGGAGGATATAGCTAATACATTCCAAGATTTTTACGCGAATCTGTATACCGCACAGCTTCTGCCTGACCGGAACCCCTCCAGGTACTGCCGGGGCATAAACCACTCCAAGTTGACATCTGACCAGGAGGTGGCCCTCGATAGTCCCATCAAAATCGAAGAAGTAATCTCGGCCATAGCTCCACTTAAACTTCTTCAATCCCCTGGCCCAGATGGATTTACCTCCATTTTTTACAAAACCTTTTGTTCACTCTTAGCCCCAATACTGACTCGACTTTTTAATGCCATTGACGACACCATGGAGCTGCCACCCACAATGCTTTTAGCGTCTGTGGCAGTTTTGCCCAAACCTGGGAAAGACAATAGATATTGCGCCTCTTATAGGCCGATATCTCTCCTGAACATAGACTTTAAGATCTTCACAGGAATCCTTGCGGCTAGAATGGGACCCATGATGCCGGGATTAATAGACCCGGACCAAGCCGGATTTGTTGCGACTAGGCAGTGTAGCGATAATACCAGAAGGCTACTGCATCTCTTGGATAAATTCCACCATCAGTCAGAGAAGCGCGTCTTCCTATCAATAGACGCCGAGAAGGCGTTTGACAGGGTCCATTGGCCCTTCCTGGAGACTGTCCTGGAGAAGTTTGGGATTGGGCGCCGTTTTCGCCAATGGGCATTCAGCTGCTACTTCAGCCACTGTCAGGGTAAATGGTTTCACCTCTGATCCCTTTAGTATCACCAGGGGCACGCAACAGGGCTGTCTGCTCTCCCCCCTTTTGTTCACTCTTTACATGGAGCCGTTAGCTCAGCGGGTTCGGGAGAATCAGCAGATTAAGGGGATCCTTTTTGGGGGAGAGTGACATACCATCAGCCTTTACGCGGATGATGTCATCGCCACGCTGGAGTCCCCCCACACCTCAGTTCCGGCTTTTTTGGCCGAGCTAGAGGAATTTGCAGCAGCTTCTGGGTTTAAGGTCAATGTGGTCAAGTCCCAAGCGTTGGGCTTCTCATTGAAGCCGACCACCGCCATTGCCCTGTCACAAGCGTGCACCATTCGTTGGGATCAAAAGGTTATGCCATACCTGGGTATCATGCTGTCCTTGTCCACCGCTGAGACGATATCCCTGAACTACTCTTGTCTACTGCGTCAGACGAGGCAGGAGGTCGAAAGATGGCGGCCGTTTAATCTCTCGTGGCTGGGTACAGTGGCAGCCCTCAAGATGAGCATACTCCCCAAAGTCTTATAACTTTTTCAAACTCTTCCGGTAGAACCTCCCTTGGGTGTTTTAAAGCAGCTACAATCCGAATTTATCGCCTTTGTCTGGGCGGACAAGAGGCTGCGAATAAACAGGGATCTGAGCTTTGGACCCCACGAGGAGGGGGGGCTGGGGATTCCTGACCTTGACCGTTACTACAAAGCGACACAGCTGCGGACTCTATTAGAATGGGCCCAACCGGAATCTGAAAAGTACTGGCTCTTTATGGAGCGCGCGTTAGCAACAAAGTCTCTCTGGAAGGTCCCCTTCCTTTGCAAGGCATCTAGGCCCCCTGGGCTGTACGGCTCTCCTGTGGCACGAGCTACATTGAAAGCTCGGGATGCCACAGCCACTCGCAATGGTCTGACAACGTTCCCATCGCCCCTCACTCCAATCACTGACAACCCGGACTTCTCTCCGGGCCTTGACTGGGAGGCATTTGGTCATTGGGACAAAGCAGGGCGCAGGTCTATAGGGCATTTTTTTGATATTGAGGGCCCTTGATCCTTCGAGGATTTTAAATCTGATTTTAACATACCCGAAATTGAGCGCTACCATTATTTGCAAATACTACACTGGGTCATGCAACCCCAGGTTCGCCCGGGAGCAGAGAGGTCCCTCACTCAGTATGAGCGCTGGTTGCTCTCGAAACGATCCACGAAGCGACTTATCACAGAACTATACCACATCTTACGTCCCCCAGAGCAGGTGGTCAAGTCAGCGGGCCAAAGACGGTGGGAGGCCGAGCTCGGTCGAACCCTGACCCCTAAAGAATGGGCAGACATTTACTACAGAGCCCGACATTCAGCACGTAACGTACCTAGCATTGAGACAGCCACTAAGATTATGACTAGGCTGTCCGGTTTTAGGTTTAAACCTATATTAACTGATAAAACCCCACCGGAAGGGAAATAGCCCCCACCAGTGTAAACATATAAACACTGAAAACAACCCTGCACAACCACAAACTAAATGCCATTCAAAGAAAGGAAAAGGAGAGTGAAAGAGTCATTTTTATTTCTTCCTGAAGGGGCCAATACAATGTAACTTTGTTATATAAGGTAGCAGTAAGAAAGACTGGGCTAACATTATTCTGCTTGAATTTTGTTGTTTTGGGATGTCACTAAAATATTGTTTCTTCTTCTTTTTTTCAGTTTTGTGGTCTTTGGTCTAAAGATAGCGGGGTTAAAAGCATGTTTTAGGTCTTGTTTATTTATTTTATAAACTGTAGAGAATCAGGAAATATCAAAATAATATTTGATTTTTTGGCTACGTTTGAGTCTTTCACTGATAGGAAAAATGTCGGGGTCATAAGAATCTTTCCCAATATGTACCATCACATTTACCCACAGAGAATGGGTAAAAACCCTTGATACATCAGCCCCCTTTTCTAGTGAGTCAGGATTGATCGTAGGTGAATTGCCAAACACCCCAGGCTTTAAACATTTAATGCAAGGTATAGTGACAGGTATATGTGAAAAGAGTGCAGTCACAAAGCATCTGGGATACTGGTGAAAACATGACACCAGACTTTTGGAAAAAAAATGGAACGCAGTGTCACTTGGAATGCTGCTGCAAAATGTTCTTAGCAAGCTCAACAAAGATTGGAGTGATTTTGTTTGTATTTGCAGGCATTCAGCTACGTATATGAAAAAGTTGTGTGATGACCAATCAAAACCAATACCTGAGCTGAAGTGCTTCCCTGTAAGAGATCCTTGCCACTTGTTAGATGGTATGCTGAAAGCATCTTTACAATATTCCGAGTTAATGAGGAATGGTATTGACTTTTTAGTCCATTCTGGTGCACTGTTTTGTTATGCACGGAAACTAAAACGCAAATATTTCTCATTTTGTGCTTTGTGTGGCATCAAAGAAAGAGTCATCCCAACTGTGTCACTTAGCTGGTGGTTCTCAGTCCTAGAGGCCATGAATGCTATATTATCCATGTGGCAACCGTTTACAGAACTTTTGCTGAGTGATGATACCAAAGGTAAGAAATGTGAGGATCTTTGGTCACATATTGATAGTGATTTGAAAAAAAGTACACTCTACTGCATTTATAGATTTTTTTTACAGGAAAGCATGACTGCTGTAGTGGACATAATAGAAAACTAGAGTCTGAAAACATCCTTGTCTACCAAGTGTCCAGCATAATTGGCGTAGATGTGAAAGATCTCCTTGAGAGTAGGCTGGGCGACACTTTTAGTGACTTTGGCACTGCAACATATTCCATGTTAGAATGCTTGCCAGTTGGTAAGCAAAGAAATGTTGAGAAGCAATTCAGGAACTTCTATTTTACAATGTATGAGAAATAGCCCTTCACCAATCATGGCATTTGAAGTCAATAAAGCCTCACTGTAGTACTCTGCACAAGTTATAGATCCCTTCCGTAAAGGGAAATTTTCTCCAGAGTTTTTAAAAGTGCTGCCTCATTTTTGACCGCTTCAATAAATCTGAGGGCATATGCGCCCAGTTCAACGCATGTGTTGCAGAACCTGTCGCAGAGAATCACAATCTTCAGGTGCACCAGTACTGGCATGGAAAGCTATGTCAGTAGCCAGATTTAGCAAATTGTATACTGGCTATTTTGGCGTTTCCTGTCTCAAGTGCCAATGTTGTGAGAGCCTTTTCACAGATAAAAGTTTACATGGGAAGGAAAGAGCGAGTGTGCATGACCAAAGACTCACTGAAGAAGTATTGTATGGTGTACTACGATAAGTTTGATTTGTAAAAATGTATTTGGACCTCATTTACACTGTACGTACACTGTCTATATACCATGCACTATCAGTGCAGACAGCAAGCCATAATAAAAGCAAAAAGTTCTATAAACCCCGGAAAAACACAGTTTCTGTTGTTTTTAATGGTGCGAAAATGTGTAACCATTGATAACCACTGTTTTTTAAGGTACTGAAATCACTTGAAAACACTGAAAAAATCCCACCAGAATTTAACAAAAATAGAAACTGAAAACAAGAAAGCCTAATTATGACATATTGGTATCTTACACCCTCCCGACTACACAAGAGCGACCCTGACCATTCCCCTACTTGCTGGAGGGGTTGTGACGCAGAAGGCACACTATTACACATGTTGTGGGAATGCCCTACCTCACTACCTACTGGACGCAAGTACTGGACGAGATCGATAGTCATTTCGATACCACGCTATAACGCTTCCCCGAATATGTGGTCTTGGGAGTGTCCGATAGGCTTACCTTCCCCCTCAAATCTCGTAAAGGTAAGCAACTAGGTATAGCTCTGGGGGCGGCACTACAAAATATATTATCACACTGGGGCACGGACAGAACGCCTACCGTACAGGGATGGCTCTATCGACTGTGGTACGTTCTTGGCATGGAACGCATCTCTTTCTCGCTTCAAGGAGATGGGGGTTCCTTCACTGATGTGTGGCGGCTCTTTGTCACCCTGCTATGCACTGAATTCCGCGAGCTGTCCTGCCCTAGATACTTACGGCTACTACGCCTTCCCGAGTTGAGCCAAAATGTGACCTAAACATCACCATACTGCGCAATGGAGTGCTAGGCCTGCTTTTCGCTTTTCTGTCTAGACATCTTGAATGGGGGAGGAGACGGGAAGGGGGAGGAGAGGGTTGGGGAAGGGAGGGGGGGTGGGAAGGTTCATATTGGTATTATTTTTTTGATGCTCTGCGAAGCACTACGATGGTTTCCTGCCCATGACCTGGGCCTCATTTCTCACTGCATCTTGTTTGTTGATAAATCAATAAAAAGATTTCAACCAAAAAGGGTGGTGGTCCAGTATATTAAAAAGTGTTGATAAAAAAGATGCAGATTTCACCGTATCATCAAAGATGATGACACAAGTTAAGTGATGAGAAATTACCATAAAATAAATACACAAATTGAAGTTCAAAATGGTAAAGTGGCGACAAAGACATCACTGTGGAAACTCAGTTAAACAATTCCAATGCTGATACTGATTTTGACCAAATATTCTGAAAATGTGTCTTAAAAGACACTGAGACCAGCTATGCAACACTTAGCACAAACCCATGAAACATTCTTATCAAAAACACTTGTATTGGTAGTTAAACTGGATCATGAAAAAATATGGATACATCACACCACTTTAATAAAACGGTTGTAGATAAAACAGATTTCAATCTGATATGTTGATGTATACATGCAGTATATAGATTTGTGTTGAATGTGCCAAAGGTATTGAGTTCTCGTCCTCAATGGTGTATCTTCTAGGGCAGTTCTGGTTTCAGAAAGATATTACATTTTCAGTTATGACTGCTTTCTTTGCCAGCTCTAAAATGTTTTTTTGTAACATTGGGGATGTTAGACCTGGCATCCTTGGCGTGGCCTCCCCTGACTTTTTTGCTTTCTGACCTCCTCTTTTGCTGACTTCATTTTTGCCGACTTTAGGATTCTGGGTACTTTACCATTGCTGACCAGTGCTAAAGTGCAGGAGCTCTGTCCCTAAAACATGGTAACATTGACTTATCCACAATTGGCATATTTAATTTACATATAAGTCCCTAGTAAAGTGCACTACATATGTCCAGGGCCTGAAAATTACACGCTACTAGTGGGCCTGCAGCATTGATTGTGCCACCCACTTCAGTAGTAGCCCTTTAAACATGGCTCAGGCCTGCAAGCACAGAGCCTGTGTGTGCAGTTTTAAACTGCCATGTCGACCTGGCAAGGTAACCCACTTGCCAGGCCCGAACCTTCTTTTTTAATACATATATGTCACCCTTAAAGTAGGTCATAGACAGCCCCAAGAGCAGGATGGAGTGTATTTAAAAAGTTGGACATGTACTTTTAAGTTTTACATGTTCAGGTAGTGAAACATTCTTCATTCGTTTTTCACTACTGCAAGGCTTATCTTTTTGACTGACACTACTGCAAGGCCTATCTTGCCCACAGGTTAATATTGGCATTACCTTATTCCATCTTAGAAGTGTAATTTCCAGTAGGGCCAAGATAGAAATTTTGAGTTTGGTGTCTTTGGACTCACAATTTAAAATCACAACTTATGGTGAAGTCGGATTTTAAATTGTAAGGATGAAAATGCCACTTTTAGAAAGTTGGCATATTCTTACTTTAACTATTCTGGGCCTCTGCCTGTCTCTGAATATACGTCTAGGGTGGGTGACAGCTGGGCTTTGCGCATTCCCTCTAGACAGTCACACACAAAAGGAACTGAGGTTGTCAGTCACATCCTGATGGCCCATCACCAGGTTTATGGGTCTTCCTGGGCTAGATGAGAGGGAGGAGCTAACACTAGCACCTGAATAGGGAAGTGCCTGTTCCCACACAAAGAGCTGCATACCCCCATTTAGTGAGGCTGGAGCAATGGCAGGAAGGGCAGGGATCTTGTGGACTTCAGAGGCCTCTCTTTGAAGTCCCCCCCACTTCAAACGCACAACTGGGTATAAGTATTGGACCCCAGACACCACCAACTAAGTACACTCTGGACCTGAGGACACTTTGCCTGTAAGAAGGACTGCTGTGCTGCTGAAAGGATTGACACTCTGCTGGACTCTGCTGGATTTGCTGGGCTCCTGCTCTGCTGTGCCTGCCCTGCTGCCTGTTGCCCCCTTGTCTGGTGGTGAGAAGGACTGGACCTGAATCTCTACATCCCCAGAACCAAGTGACTTCAAGTGCTTCCTGGCTTGCCTCCTGTTCTGAAGTCTCAGGGACATCAAAGACTTCTTCCAACTCTGCTTCAGCTGCTGGACTCTGCCAACTGTGAGTCCTGACCTGCCAAGAGGTGCTAATCCAGTCCTGGGCCTTCAAAGGAGGTTCTGCAGCTGTTTTCTGCAAAAATCAACCTATTGTCTGATTTGCACCGGTCGGAACCGATGCATTCACTTTTGAAGCTGACACAGCACTGCGTCGGAGGCTCCACAGCGTCGACAGCGCGGGCTCGACGACAGCGGAGGACCTGACTTCAAGGCTCGACGATGATGCATGTATTCATCGCAAGGGGTTCGACGACAACACAGGGCCCAATTGCGAGGCTCGATGACAACGCAGTGTCTTTAGTGTAAGGGGTTCGATGACGATGCGGGACCCGACTGCGTGACTAGGAACTGATGCAGTTGCTCCTTTACATCGACACATCCTCTGGAACTGTACTGTTTTTAGCGGGGCCTGCATGGCTTCTGTATCTGACCCACACTCCATCGCAGTTGGCTTGACTTTTCAGATTTAACCCGTTCCAACGTGACCACATGTCCCCAGTTGGCAGTTTATGCTTTTAAGCACTATTTTTCAATGTAATCTTTAAAAATTCATAAGTCCGGTTCTACTTATTGGATTTTTGTCATTTTGGCCCTGTTTTGCCATTGAATTAAGCTCTATTTTTCTAACCTGGTGTGGATTATTTTTGGGTGGTGTTTTCACTGTTTTACTGTATTAAGTGTTGCGCAAATACTTTACACTTTGGTTCTTAAGTTAAGCCTGACTGCTCTGTGCCAGGCTACTAGATGGTGAGCACAGGTTAATTTTGGGTGTGTATCTGACTTACCCTGACTAAAGTGGTGGTCCCTACTTGGACAGGAGGCATACCTCTGCCAACTAAAAATCTCATTTCTAACAGGGAATAATATAACATTTTCCATCCTTTACCTGAGTCACAAATGCATGTCCCTAGAGAGAGCCCTTTGCATATCAGTTTCATCCTAAAGTCCAGTGTATAGTCTAGCCTGTAAAAGATTCATAATAGTGTTCATCATCTGTGGTGCAGTCTCACTATTATCAAGAATGTCAATAAATCAGAGAGTATTTCGTTGCATCTAGTTTTCCCTTATCTGAAATTAGTACTGAAGCTTATCCTTCTTATATCATAGTCAGTCACTGACTTGCTGATAATCCAGCGTGCTTTCGATTATTACTACTCTGATTTTTGCTCCTTTACGAATTCATGCAGCTTTTCTTTTCCTGTAGATAACTGGGATTTTTTTGCAGTTACCCCCACACACACTTTTTGCCCTCTTTTTAGTTACTAGATGCTGATTTTTTACTCTAACAGTGTACTGAGGCATGCTAACCAGACCTCAGTGCCAGTGCTCCTTCCCTAAAACACGGTGTTGTCTAATTGTGCTACAATTGTCAAAGGACTTCAGCACCCCTGTAAGTCCCTAGTAAATGGTACTCCAGGTACCTAGGACATGGGTACTAAAGAGGGTCCCTAAGTGCTGCAGCATATCTTATGCCACCCTAAGGGACCCACATACAAATTCCACACAGACTGCCATTGCAGGCTGCGTGACATAGTGCAAATCATGAGTAAAAACACGACATGACACTCCCCTGTGTGTCAAACCAAAGTCACTGCACCAAATATATGTAAGTCACCCCTACAGCAGGTGTCTGAGCCCTAAGGCAGGATGCATCCTATTTTATGTGATGACATATCTGCATGAGAAGATATGCCCCTGTGATGTCTACTTCTATTACTAGATATTGCAAATGATCAGGGAAGCCATTTTAAAAGCATGTGCTGGACACCGGCGAAAATGAGTTCCTCAGCTACATGATGACTTTACTGAAAAATAGGGATGTTTGGTATCAAACATCTCATATTAATAAACCCACACTGATGCCAGTGTTGGATTTATTAATACATGCGCCCAGAGAGCACCTTAGAGGTGCCCCTGAAAATCTACCAGCCACTGGTGTGCTGACTGACTAGTTCATGCCAGCCTGCTGACAGAGATAAGTTTATGGCCTCCAAGGGTGAAGACCTCCACTTTCAGGAGGTCAGAAACAAAGCCTGCTTGGGTGGAGGATGTTCACACCTCCTCCCACAGGATGACCTGCTGATTAGCATTCCAAGGTAGGGTAGCTTCAAAGAAGTCACTGCCTTTGATATGTGAATCTGGCTTCCCTCACAGGAAAGGAAGCCGACCCCCTTTGTTCCGAGCCCTTTGGCACCTGGGCAGACGTGAAAATTAGCTAGTCAGGGAGGCATGCCCCCCCCCCAAGCCTAGTACCACCCCTAAGGTGGGTTACCTGGGAAGACTTTTTGAGTTGCCCATCTTGATGATGGCAAACTTAGGGATTCTGGGACATGGTTATGCCCACTTCCCACAGGAAGTGGCCATATAGAGGGCGTAGTGACCCCAGGGGTAAGTAGCCCATTGACTACTACCCCTCACTCCCTTTAATGCCCCAAAATTGAGTATTTAGGTGATCCCCTGATACCAGATCTTCAGATCTTTATGGATACAAAAGAAGTGGACTGAAAAGACTGCTGACCCGAGAACTGATGAGCTCGACTGACTTGGCGCCAAACCAGCCAGCCTGCCTTCTGCACCTGACCCTCGTGGAGCTCCTGACTCATCCTGCCACTGTGCAGACTCCAAGAAACCCGGAGGGCTGCCAGTGCTTTGTCTATTATCAGAGAAACTCCCTTGGAGTAGAGGAGCTACTCCCCTGCAGCCTCAGGCATCAAAGAAGCAAGACCGAGTACACCGACCTGCCACCTATGGAGTCTACCAACACAGTAGCCACCCAGGAAGAGGTAGCAGTGCTCCTACAGGTCGGACCCATCCTTCCAAGTGTGGGGATGCCAGGACCGGCCGTAGCCACACAGTGCCAATCCCTGGGGCGCTGGACCCCTTTCAGCAGCCAAGGTTTGTTGTGCCCAGACCGGACACCAACGCTGTGGAAAACCAACGTGCACATCGAGGGACTTCAGGGACAGTGAGACCCACATTGAGAGTGGCCCAGCTGTCCTGTTCGTCCCTCTGCAGAAGAAACAAAGACCAAGAGTGAGTCTGTGACCACTGCCACGTGACGCCTCAAAGCACCTATGCACCCACGCTCCAGAGCCCGAGTCCAAGAGAGGGGATGGTGCCAATGGGGTCCCCAGACCCACAAGAGCTAAGCCCACACTTGGCTTTCCCCAGACTGGACTTCCAGTCACCGCCTGCAGCCTCTTTCTGCAGGCCCCCTCCAACCGCGAGTGACTCCTGCTCTGGAATCTAACGTCAAAAGACACCCCTGCACCCAAGCCCCACAGTCCGGGGAGAAGTGAACCAAAGGCATCCCAACGTGCAAGAGGATCTCAAGGGTCGAGCCCTCCTATGGGTTCCTCTGTACCGGTCCCCCAGTCCCTGCTTGCAGCCTCTTTGTAACCGGACCGTTCTCTCATTGAAGTGAATGGGACTCCCGACGCCATGACACACCTCTGCACCCGGGAACCCCAGAGCACCCTGAGGTGACCTGCTGGTGTGGCCTGGGGCCTTGCCTCATACTCACCTTAAGTCCTGAAGAACAGTCCTGTAAGTCGTTGTCAAGTGTCTGGATACAATACATGTTTTTTCTCCATAGGATAACATTGCCGATCTAGAAAATGTCCATTTCTGAAAACTGTAAAAATTCATAGCTCGAAAAGTACTTCTGATGACTTTGGTATCTAAATTTATATAAAAGTACTTGTTATTTTTATAAATTAGTGTTGGATTTCCTTGTTGCATGTGGTCTCACTTCCTGCCTTTGTGTGTGTGTAATAGATGCTTAGCACTACCCTCTGATATGCCTAACTGCTTGCCCACACTACAACAAAAGAGAGCATTTGGGGTGTCATTTGTGTCTCTGTAATGCTTCTGGGGTTTGCCTGGACTCTTTACACAGAGTACATCTTTTCGCTCCACTATGTAAAGAGCCAGTTTCCTACAATTCCTTAGTATCTTGTTCCTCAACTGCACTTTGAAGATGTTCTCTGTGTTGCCTGTCTTAGTCATAGTAATATTAGCAGCATTCCCCTCTCCAATTTTACGCAACATCTCCATAAAGGTGAATGAATTACAATTACTGGCTTCTTGCCGAGATTTACACACACACACGCACACACACTTGCTCCTTTAGTTTTAGAGAGACATTTCTCCTCTCTAACCTTGTTTGAAGTAATTTTACTTTGTACTGCTTTGGGTCCAATCCATTATATGCCTGCTCTTCTAAGATAAGAGATTCAAACTCACTCTTTGTAGGAAATGCCAGGATCAGCCAATCCTAGCTACATTTTTCAAAAAGTTCTCAAGAACCCAAACAGACTGACTTTAGTCTTCAATCTCAAATTAGCAGGGTCACTGATATCCCCAAGGGAATCTGGGTATATGCACTTACCCATCCAACAGGAAGGGCTAAGGGACATTATTTAACAAACACATTAACTAATTTTCCTTTGCTTAGTGAGTGAAACAATTCTCAAAATGCATTAATGCTGTGCCTTGGCTATAACATACTCATTATGAGCTGAAACAACTATACAACACACTTTTTTTATTCTAACAATATTAATAACAACGTTTATATATGCTCTTTGTAGGCTGGGAAAAGATAAACTGTGTGAAATACTTAGTGAGACACAAAGAAACAAAATACATTCAAGTAAAAAATTAGCTAATTGAATTATAAACCATCATCAAGCAATTACTTATTGAACAAGGCAGCCATAGATGATGAAACGTGAGCCAATTTCAGCTATTAAGCATCACTTTTTCAGTCGTTTTACAAATGAGGTGGACCATCAAGTCTAGTGTTAGAGTTATCCTCACATACAGAACTTACAGCCTAATGAATGTCTCATCATCGACAGAGCCTCAAACCTCACACCAAACAGACTAGAGTGGGAAAACATGCAAAGTTGAGCCCACTGAGGCAAATATTTTTTGGAACGTTTTTAGGGGAAGATTTTTCACAAACTGCAATATTTTTCAGCGAGCACTGGCAGCAGTAGTACTGGTTGCAGTACTAAACTGAAACAAGCCTTAGATCTTCAGCGTCAGCTCGTTATACCTGTGCCCACTTATTTCAGTTGCAGAAAGTGCCCACGTTTCTACGTTCAAAAAGAATGCCTGGCGACAGTAGGTAAACTGGAAGCCTTCCAGTCAAGCAGCATCTTCGTCTGACTTAGAGCATTCAGCCCCTTTACATAGGGGCTCATTACCATGGCGTAACGTTCGCCACCGCCGGGCCGGCAGTGGCGACCGTTACGCCATTGTAACGTGTAATACCCCCGCCATATTATGATGGCGGTGGGTATCGCGGCGGACGCAAAGTCCGTCCACCGCTTTTCCGCCGGTCGGCAATCGTTACGATTGCCGGCCGGGCGGAGCTGGGCCACTGATATGGTGGCGTGCCTAGCAGGCACCGCCAGCCATATTAGGATGTGGGTATTTTAAAGCCTTTCCATGGCGGCGATGCCGCCATGGAAAGGCTGGCGGGGATTGGCTTTGGGGGCCCGTTGCGGGCCCCCTGGGGGGGAGGGGGTTGGGGGGTGCACTTGGGGGTACCCATGGTACCCCCCTGCAGTTTCCTGCAACAAGTGGCAGGCACCGCGTGGTGCCTGCCACGTGGTGCAGGGAAATGCTGTGCATGCCCTTTTACCATTGCGGACGGTGCTGCAGCCAGCAGCACCGCCCGCAATGGTAAAAGGCCAGGATACTGGCGGGCGCATCCTAATTGGGCCGGTGGGACCGCTGCACGTCTGGCGGTCGGTCCCATCACCGTTATGATGGCGGGCGGACTGATGTCCGCCCGCCATCATAATGAGCCCCATAGTTAGCAGAGAAATCCCCAAGGGGCTAGCAGCATTCACTGCCAGGAATCAGAACCCCTCCTCCCGTCTGGGCCTGTGGCTCAGGAGCAGACGACCATCACCAGCCCTGAAGAATAAGGTCCAAAGTAGAAGGTTAGGTAGGGAAGATTAAAACTTGCCCCGTCGGTGGTTTTTCAGGCAGACAGGGATTCTTTAGTGTGATTTGCAGGAAAGCCTTCTCTCCTCTTCCGTTCCAGGCTGATTCTCTTCTTGGAGTAGGCAGAGTAGTGTTTTAAATGGCATAAATGTCAGAAATCTAGCCAATCCTAATAACATTTTCAGACTTCACACCAGTGTTTCAGCAAGTGGCACATTTCTTGTCCTGAGGACATGTTTGAGGTATCAGAAATGTCCCAGTATTCCATTCAGGAAATCTCCAAACCAGTTAACCCTTGTTTCATTTGTGCAAAGCTCTACTCAGCCTTTCAGCTCCACTCGTGTCCCTTACTGGCCACCCCTTTAAACTTCATATACAATCTTTCCCCCTCAGACCACACTTGACCTAGACCTCCCTTCTGAACAGGGCAATGAGCAATAGATTATTTTCAGACAAGTAGTGTTGCTTACCTCCACATTGGCTGCCTGTCCCTTTAGCATTGTGGCCTCCAGAGCACAATGCGTGCTCCAGGTCAGGCTCCCAAGATGAGTTCTACTGATGTATAACTGGTTTGCCTCTAGTGCTGATGTTCACATAGCTCTGCCTGGAGAACCAGATCCAAAGGTAGAAAGTACACAATACCTAAAGGAAACTGCTGGACCAGAATGCAGAGGCATCTTCCTGTATCCAGGGGACACTGAGTAGGAATCATATTTGTTTACTCTTCTGATTATACCCCCTACTCCTCTGGCCATGAAAACTCTTTTATCGGACACACTCAAACCAGTTCTTTTACCTCGTTAGTTGTCACCCACTTTTCTATAGAACTGTCTTCAAATGTGTCAGACTAAAGCTCATAATTTCACTGCTTACTCCACATTTCATCGTAACTGACGTGAAACTATTAAATGTAGTAGTTGACTTATGGCTGAAGGGGATGCTGCCCTTCCCCAGAGTTCTTTAAAGGCTAGCTATTGCAGCCATGGGCTGGATCAAGTAAATGCCAAGGGCGGAGAGCACTTTTGTCCTGTTTTCAGGTAATTTTGCATCAGTGCTGAGCAGTTTTAGTGCTGCTTTTTAGGTCTCGCCTAGCGATGCAGCGCCATGCGCTGCTCGCCAGGCGAGATCTATTGTTGCCGACTTGCTTTGCGATGCGGGACAGGACAGGAGCACGCGTACGGCAAGTCCTGGACAGGAGATGTGCACGCGTATGGTGCGAGCAGAAGTTGTAATAACGCCGCAAGCCGTACGCGTGCACATCGACTGTCTGTGCTCAAGCTTAACAGACAGGAGATGTGCACGCGTACGGCTCGCGTCTTTTTACAACTCCTGCTCGCACCATACGCGTGCACATGTCCTGTCCAGGCGCGGCGTCCAGCATGCCTCCCGCTCAACCCCACTCACCGGCTCTTGTGGGGACTCTGCGCTGAATCTTGCTCCGGCCGCACCATGCGGCATTCACGAAGGCGGGGTGGGCTCCCGCCGGACTTCCCTCTGCGGGGTGGGCTCCCGCCTCGCTTCTCCAACACACGGGGCTCCCTCAGCTCACGGGAGCCCCGGACACCTCCGGCCGCGCGCTCCATGCCCCGCCCATGCCCCACGCAACTGACGTCGCCCGGCGCCGGACAGCAGATGTGCACACGCACGGTGGCTCGCGGGCTTCAGAGCCTTTTGCGCAATGTCGCGAGCTTGTTTATGCTAGGTAGTACAGTGGGTGTACGTACACGAAGCAGACCAGCGGTACAGCTCTGTTATTTTTGCGACGTGCCTTCCACCGGATCGATTCTTGGTAATGCCAATCTTGTCCTTTCCTGACGCTGTTTCAGCCAGTGGACGCGTGTAGGTCGGGTTGGATAGCTAGCAAAGGGGTACAGGAGATGTGCATGCGCCTGGACAGGCGTGCACGCACGCGCCCGGACAGGCGATGTGCACGGGTACGGCTGACGCGTTCAGCACAACGCGCGCATGGCTTTCACTCCCCCCCCCGGCAGCTCCGACACAGGCACCCCCTCCCTGTCTCCTGCTCCTCGGGCCTGCCCGGACAGGAGCTGTACACGCGCACGGTGTCTCTTTGGCTCCCGGCGCCCGAGGTCCCCCTGCCCCCACCCCCGACTGGATACCGCGGAGCCGTGTATGTTTACGAGTTTTACCACCGCGACTGTCTGTACAACTGTGATTTCACCAATGCTTAAGGACCGGTCCAACACCAAAAGCACAGATCCACGTACGGGATTAAATAAAAAATTACACTAGCGTACTTCGAACAAAACAAAAAGCAGGAAACCGTATCATCAGGAGGGGGGGTAAGCACTGCAACCAGAGCTCAGAGTATGATGTGCCTATGTTCATGGAGGAGAATCAATTCTTGCTCCACTAGGGGCGCTGTCGACCCCAAGGCCGGCGGCCGGCTCTGTGTAACAGAGGCGCAGAAGGGGCGTGCGAGGCTCGCGGGGAGGACTCCCGCCAAGAGGAATAGCATTTCAGGGCCACGTCAAGGCCCAAGGTGCAGTACCGACGATCTGCTCGGCTCGTGCATCACAGTGACTGCTACATGAAGAAATCAGGGCAATCCAGGGACTAACTATCGTGGACTATGTCCTTAAAACGTTAATTTGCCGCCTAGAAGTTCTCCGCTCTGGTACAACCTACTATTCAGCCTTGCCACTACTCCCTCCCTACGTCCAGCGCCACCCTGGAGAGGCCACGGCCATTCTTTATCTCAGCTTTCCCTGTCTCCCATGCACATCCTTCATCCCTCCGCCACCCACCTGACGCTCTCACGCAAGGCTCGCCTTCGCCACCTTCTCTCAACCGTCACACCTCCCTAAACCTCCCACTCACTCCCAACTTACACCCCGGATGTCCCAGTATCCAAATATCATCGTCATTGCTCCGACGGATTGACTGAATATCTAGGTTCTAGCGCCTAAAGGTGGCAGATGTCCTTGGAACTTCGTGGCGTGATTTTATAAAGTGCTTTGCGCTGGAGCACGCGAACCCCTGAGGGTGGCGCAAGTAATTGGCAGCGGAAGCCTTTTCTCCACTCGAGTCGGAACTCACGGGGAGGAACAGACGCCCTCACACCGCGCGAGATCCCCCTGCCCCCACTGGATACTGCAGAGCCGTGTATGTTTATGAGTGAGTCACACCTCTCACGGCGCCCTCACACCGCGCAAGATCCCCCAGGGCCCTTGCCATTCTGCCCCCACCCCCGACTGGATACCGCAGAGCCCCTGCATTCCTCGCCTGGAGTGAAGGTCAATGTCTGGGCTGGAACCTTTTCCCAAACAGTCCAGGCGACACCCAACTTCCTCGCAACAGGGAACCAGGCCCCCAGCCCTGCGGCAACAGTTTGCCTCTCAATCCGTTCCCGGACTCCGGAGCATGCCGCCACCTCATCCAGTGGGGAGGGAAGGGGCACCGAAACAGCATGGCAACAGCCGGCTACACTCTTCCTCCCAGGTGCGCCTCACGCCGTCGGCCCTGCTGTTAGGGGCAAGGCACCAGAGCAGTCCACACGGGCCAGCTCACCTCAGTCCTCTGGGCCCAGGCAGATGCAGCAAGGCCCCCAAGGCAGTACTTCTAGAGTCGGTCTCCCTCCGTGACAGGACTCCAAGGGGTCATCGCCTCAGACTCGTCCTGCTCGTGTTGACACTTGAGGTATGCGGGTTGTGAAATGTGAGAGGGCTGTGTTATTTGCGTCTCCATCTCCGTGTCGGCGATACGTTCTGTGCTCTGCAAGTTTTGTGAAGCATTTTACAGGAGCTCGCTGGCTATGACACCCCCCATCCCCAACCCTGGGGGGCGTGGGGTACATATTCACCACCCGTGGTTCTGTTCTCACGCAGCACTGCCCCTTTCCAACCTCTGAAACCGGAATTTTCACCCACGGCCCCCTACAAACCCACCCCTCCTCACACTTCATAAATAATCTTCACCTCGTTAGGGCGCTTTACGTTTACCCTCCCGCCGCCCCTAATGCATTTAAACCCTCGTTTTGCTGCTGCAGATGTAGGACACGGTATGAGTGTTTATATCCGCGTGTCATGTCAGTTTTACAGTACAGTAATTGATGTGCTTTGCTTCTGAAAGAAGTTACAAGGGCATTGCCTCTTGGGGCACCGCCCACAGCATAAAGGCCGTGTTTTTGCCACTGACTCTTTCAATGAATCCCTTTTTAATTCTCAAGGCAGCCTTGGGCATTAATCCTCACCGTCTCGTGTCAATCACTGCTTGCAGTCAGCTATAAATTGCTACATTGAGATAACAACCTTCCTGTGGGTTTCTCCGTGTGTTTGAATTTGTCACGGTATGAGTTTTTTGCCTTAAAGTGCCTATCTGTGTGTCTTTGCAAGTTTGTGCGTCAGTGTGTCTCTCTTTGGGTGCCTGCTTTTGTGTGAAAGTGCTTCTGTGGGTAGATTTGTAAGTGACTTTGTAGATTAGTCTGTGTGCATGTATCTGCCTGTGTATGCCTATGTGTGTTTGTAGGCGCACCAAATTGTAAACTTGCTATCACCTGTTTCCAGTTTGTAATCTGTAGACAATATCTCAAATGGCACATGTGGTTACGGTGTTAATTTAGACACATTAGTTTATGAAATTATGTGAGCAGAGTGATGGATTTAAAGACATGTTCCCATATTTAAGTAAGTAAAGCCCCCCCCCCCCTCTTTGCTAACCCTAAGACTCCATGTAATGTTACACATGTTCTGCTGTGTCTAGCTGTGGCTGTTTTATTACCAGAATGGTATGGTTTTCTAATGTCGGAAAAATAAAAGAGGGAAAGCAGGGAATATATACAAGGGGTGTAACAAATGGCATAGGAGACGCAATCTGATCATTACTTTTGTTCTATCAATTTTATTAGTTTATCAAACTTCGGCAGAACTTAAAAGATGACCAATAGTTCAAGAAGTTGTGGAGTATATTTGTAGGACACCGTTACATCTTACTTGAAGATGCAATAGGTCTCGCATTTGCGAGAGTTTAAGCTATTGGCATTGTAAATGATAATGCCTTTTATTTATGTTTATAAACCAACACATAAAAAAAGGCATTGTCATTTACAATGCCAAGAGCTCAAACTGTTCCAAATGCGAGACCTATTGCATTGCAAATGCTTGTTGTACTAGTTAGTTAGTGCAAATGTTGATTCGAGACTGATGAAACCTTGCCCTGCGCGCGCGTACTTTACATGATCTGCCCCTTGCCAAATGTAATGATACTGGGCTGTATCTGTTTACAAAGCCTGAAGCTTGGAGGACTCGTTGCATACAATGTTGAGTTCGCTTCGATCACTGCCTCATACAAAACTCATATATTATCAAACAAGGGTGACCCCATTACTTTAGAGAACCTGGGTAATCATAGTCTTTAAAGGAAACAATAGTTCACTGATGAATACATTTTTCAACAAAGTCTTCCAACACATGAAGACAAACAACAGAAAAAATCTTTTTTGCCAAGCACATAAGATAAAAGGGCAAACTGGTGAAGAAATATTTTCTTTTGCAATTTAATGTATTTAATGCATCATATAAACCATCAGTGGCGGCTCCTCCGTTAAGGTGGAGGAGCGACGCCCCACTGCTTTTTAACAATGAGATAAAGAGGAAATCAAATGATAATAACTTGCGTTATTATCATTTTATTTTCTCCTACTTTCGCAGCTTTGAGTGAGGGGCAGGGGAAAAGTGGTAGCACCCTCTTAAGTGCACAATGACTGCTTGGCCGGCCCTCTCGGGCCGCCCAAAACAGTCTTGCGCACTCTGCATGTTCTCCATGCAGGCTGCATTACAGCCCGCAAGGGGAACATGCCCAGGCTCCCAGTCAGCGTCTGAGCGCCGAAACATGGCGTTCAGACCAATCACAATGCTGCTAAGGCAGCTTTGTGGTTGGCTGACTGGGAGCCTGGATGTGCTTCCTGTTGTTCAGGTTAGCAAGGGAGGACTACGGAGGAGAGACGCAGCAAGGAAGCGGCAAGAAGGTACGTTTTTTATTTTTTACTGCGCGCTTCCCCCGCGTCCTCCCCCCCTCCTGCCCCTGCCCCCTCCGCCCTACCTCCGATCTGTGCTGGCCGCCGCTGTAAACCATATACTTTTTTATCAGAAAAGAAGGGAGATCTGGTGCTCATGCTGTGAATAAAAAAAGGTGCAATATGAAGAGCTTTAGGCAAAACAACACCAAGTACATCACTATTGAAAAGGCATATGACTCCTATATATACAAATATTCTGCTGTCAAGGAGTCTATATAAGTCTGGAGTCAATGACATTTCGACCTCTATGGCTATGAGGTCATCAACAGGACGGGAGCAAGAGCACCCAGTGTCTGAAAATTTTAAGAGAAGGATCTACATAATGCGATGCTTATAAGCGGATGGCCTGTATTGATTCAATAAAAAAACGTGTTTGCCTGGTAAGGAGATGAGAAATCAAGCCTGCCGGTTCAACAGACAGTCAATTGGAACCCAGATCTCCCTTCTTTTCTGATAAAAAGTATATGGTTTATATGATGCAACAAATACATTTAATTGCAAAGGGAAAGATGTCTTCATCAGTTTGGCCTTTTATCTTACGTGCTTGGTAAAAAAAAATGTTTTCTGTTGTTTGTTTTCATGTGCTGGAAGACTTTGTTGAAAAATGTATTTATCATACAAAACTCAAGCAAGATGGCTGGAGTCCTGTTACTGAATCCTACAGTATCTGATGTATTTTATTTGACCAACGGCAATTAATGTTTGTTATAATAAGCACATACTACAACGTATTAACACATATTGCATATGAGGTATTAGCATTAGTATTGATGTCTGTTGCTACAAATAAAATCAGGCAGTCTTTTCAGTCATCTCTGCTGATTTTTGTAGGTTTGAATTGCGTTGATTTTCGCGCTCAACAGGACAGGCACGAGAACCTGCTCAACACTTTACAATCAAATACATTTGCAATGACATAGTAGAGTCATGGCTGGAAAATTCAGCGTCTGCACTTTCTCTGTACATATAATGCAAATGAATGTGTCAGACAACAAGCACAAAAGTGTAACAAAAGACGATTCTTGTGCTCTTGCAAGGGGCCTGGCACAGTTACTTCTGGCTCTGTCTGCACACACTCACGGCATTGTTATTCAAACCGAAGTTTCTGGTTGAACTTTTTGTAAACCTTCTGCATCATTATCTAGATAGGAAAGCCACTCAGTTGTATGCTCGGCGTTTTAAGAAACAGAGACCAGCGGTTCAGCAGATGCTGAGGAGGGGTCAGTAGAAGTCACACTACATTATCTACTCGCTGTTCTGTTCAGTTAGCTAGGGTGTAGGCACCATGTTTGCTTTTTATGCTGATATATAGCAGCATCTTCCTAGCAGTACACTCTGACAGCGGCAGTCTTGGGCCAGATGTGCAGGTATATCAGAAGGTCAAAATGGTACTGTAGTGTGAGCACATCTGTAATGATTGCGCAAACTTTCAACAAACAACTTCATTCTAGTAGAGCTTCAGCAAAAACCATAAATTTCTATATACGCGCAAATCGTATGGTGCCATCTTATCGAATTTATATCACCTGGGAAAAACTCACCAAAGACACGTCACTGCCAAAGAAAGTTGCTGCACATAAACCTCAAGGAAATACACACACTGCAATTCATGGTGAAGGCAACAAACTACATTGATAGTATCTAGGGCTGTAGGACAGGCAGACACCTGTGGTCAGGTGCAATGTGGTTTCCGCGAGGTCCTGGTTGCGGAAGTGCAACATCAGTAAAGAAAGCGTAGGGTCGGAAGCAAAAGTCCCTCTTATAACGTCAATAAACGTGAAGCTAGCATTGGCAAAGCCAATAGGTCTGGCATTGATACACAGCTTTTTCGCTTCGTCAATGCTTATTTTGTTTTGTCATGGCTTTTGTAAAACTTTATGGCTACAGAGCTGCTGGGCCATCAACATTTCAATTTTAAAAAATGGCAAAAATCAAAACTATGTTTTCGGTCTCAAAAAGCACACATTGCAATAGAAGTCCCAGGCAATTTGTTGATAGATGCTAGTTGAACTGGGTCAAAGCAGTGTGGCCATTAAGAAGGACCTGAAATTAATTTACTCCAGGCACTGAACATGCATGTTGTGACTATCCCTCAACGTGTCCAGCATACCTACTTTCAGGCCAAGCTCACCAACAGGATAACTGAAACCATTTTTGGAATCTGTCAAGTAATCCTCTGAATCGCCCCCTGGCATTGGACAAGGCGCAGAAACAATTTTATCAGTGTTCACATTTTTTTTTATCTATTATGTCACAAGTTGGAGCCTGTTGACAATCATTTCAAAATGGTGGCAAAATACCTTGGAAAATAAATACAGCAGAAAAAATAAAATCCCTATTTCATATACAAACGAGGAAGTAAAGAATTTCATCTATATACATGACACTTTCCCCTGATGTTTGGAATTTCTTTTACGTCTGCTGTGGCTATGGAGCTGCAAAATAGGTTTCAGGCCCATGTTCTCTGGTAAAAATGTTGTGCATTGTCTGCTGTCAGTACAGCACCTGCAACAGAGATGACCAGACTTCACACGTGGCAAGACATAAGACCGATAATGAAGGATTTCAAATTATTACTAAGGGACACTCCATCAGGCACATGAAGCAGGACGAGGCAACGCTCCTTCAGTAATAAGCATGTCCGGTTATAAGGCTAAGTAGAGTATGGAAGTTGTACCCACTACATAGTACAGTGTTTTCTGTGGCAGTGATCGCAGTCAGACAATCTTGCAATCTCCTGCATCTCTTAAAGGTATTTTTCGGTCATGTTGACTTGGGGCCTGGGGTCAAAGCTTTAGTGGCATATACCATTGTTAAAATCACTGCGCTCTCTAAGTATACTGTTCTGATTTTGAACCAAAGGCAGAAGTTGACTATTGTATAACAACTAAAAGAGTTATGCAAGATATTACAATTAAGGCTCCCTGTTTTCCGTTTTTATTGTTTTTTTACAGACAAATAAAGATAGAAAACCATGTATTTTTCTATCTGCATTTATATTTAAATGTGGATACAGTCGGAAATCAGACTCTTTTGTGAGTGATTATAAATACTGTCGGTCATGACTGTCAGGGCCATAGCTGTGTAGATTTACATGTAAGCGGTTAAAAATAGAGAAATTATAGTAATGATGCTTAAACTCCAGTAGATTTACAAAAGGTTGATACTAAAATGTTCATATTTTCATTTACGTGTATTGATTTATCATCTGTGAGTATTCATATGATCGAAATCTGTCATACACTCAGATAAAAGTCTACATTTATCATTTAAATAAATGTGGAAATGTACTATTTTTGCTTCTTTTTTTTACACAAAACCCGGAATAAAAATGAATAAATGCAGATGAAATTAGCAAAAAATAAATATGGATAAATGCAGACGGAAATGCCAATAAAACAAATACCATAAAACCGGGAGCCATCATTATAATTACTACTTTTTCAGTCAGGATTAAATTATACAGTCATTTTCACACCTGAGCTGCCAATATACACAATTACTCCATGCAAATGCCCAGGAGTGTCCATTGGCTGAACTTCCTGCCAAGCTTGAAAGGGCTTTTTCACAACAAGCAGAAGTAGGCATGAGATTTTTCTTGGCTTTCTTCGAACTGACAAGTTGGTGTGACATTGCAGACAGTAATCACTGATGACAGGATGGTGAATAATACCACAAGGCATCAGTAGCCAAGGGGTAGAGAAATCCTGTGTTCTCCTGTGGGCTGACTTGTGATCCAGGTTGGTGATGTTGAAGGAGATGAGAGGTGTCTGATGAGGGCAGAAAGGTTTTCGCCATCTTGGGAATTACCAATATATGCTTCTAGGACTTAGATAACCTGAAACCAAATTTCACTAGATTTGGTTATCAACACACTGCTAGAAAAGGTGGGGATTTTGAAGAGTGAAATCTAGAGAGCGATTGGGTCATGGATACCACCTGAGGACTGTGAGGCCAGTATTCTATACACACCCATGCAGGTTCCAGTTTTCGATGGAACCTGCTGGAAAAACGAAACAGAATGAAGAAGGGCTGTCTGATGAAAACATAACCTGAATTTGCCTGGGGAGAAACATTGGAAAACTGTTCACTAACTCCAGCATCTTGCATCAAAATGTGTTCCAAGGACTAGTGGTGCCAGTCTCCTGCTACTGCAGAGGTGTAAAGGGGTCATGGCCCTGCCAAAGAGGCCTCCTCATCACTGTGGAACTTTCCTCCTGTGGTCGGAATGTGCAGAAGGTCTTGAGGAAGAGGCTTCCCACCCTTAGAACAGTAAGTACTGGATTTATTGTGAACCTAAAAACAAATTTCTGTGGCCTCATACAATTAGGAGAAGGTTCTAGAGACAGTGTATCTAGACCTGAAAGCTGAAGCACTTCCATCTAACTAGTATTGCTGCAAAAATGTACTTTGAATTTTGGACTGTATAAAAATCAACCATTAGAAGACTTTTGTGCAGCTGGACGACGCTATCTTAAAAAAGGACCAATTTTAGTGGTCCAACTTATTCCTGCTTTGTGATTCTTGGCTCCAAAATGAGGCTACGGAGGCACCTTGTGGAGAGTCAATATGAGCCCTAGGGCCCTCACTAGATTCTTCATTGTGGCTTGTTCCCCTTATATTGGAAAATTTCCAGAAAACTACAACCGAATGGGAAAGCCTGCCTTCCCGTGGGACTTGCTGTCACTGCTGGCAGCCACCTTGAAGACAAGAGGATATATAGATCTCTGGTGTGTCGGCTTTCTAACTAACTATTCCTGTGCATCAAATGAGAGGGAAGCTGGGTTTCTGAGTAGTTCCTCTGTAGGCACACAGACCTACCTCGTTCTGTAGATTTAGAAACATGAAGTATCCCTGTGAAGGGCTGAACCACCCTGCAATTGCAATGAGAAGTATAGCAATGCGTCTTCTTAATCTGGTAATTCCAAAGCGCAGGCTTGCAAACAGTGCAGCTCATCAGATACTGTATGAACTTCTGGAGTCCCTCATGAAAGAAAAAGTAGACCTCCTCTCAAATGGCCCTGGGAACTAACAAACTGCTGTTTTCTCCGTAGAATGTCACTTTTTCTCTAGATTTTTGACCTGCATTTCCTTTTTCCCTTGAATTTCCGTCTGCTGCAGTAATCCTTCCTGAAGCCTTGTAAGCCAACTTAAAAAAAGGGGAGCTTCTGAGTACTCTACTAGTGGCTGCAGTGGTTAGACCCTTGAGCCACTGCACAGCTTCGGATAATCCACCAACACCCACATTTAGAGCGGGTAATCGTGAAAGTATCATTGATTATGTGATAATGAATGTGGAGTTCTGGCACTTGATCTCTGACAAGAAGGTGGTGGAGAGATTATAAAGCATTCACAACCCATTGGAGCTCCTCCTTTCCCTAACAAAGGATTTCCAAACTGATCAACAGTCAGGCCAGAGGGCATACCCGTACAAGGTGGCCTTGAAGAAATCAATTGACTTTTCTTCAAATACCTTTTATACTTCTTGGATAAAGCAAATTGTAATACTGGGATAACAAGTGTCCTGAAGCCACAGACTAAGGGCCTGATTTAAATCTTTGCGGATGGGTTACTCTGTCACAACGGTGAAGGATATCCCGCCCACCAAAATATAAATCCCATAGGATATAATGGGATTTATATTTCAGCAGATGGGATATCCGTCACTGTTGTGACGGAGTAACCCATCCGCCAATATCTAAATCAGGCCCTAGGTATTGAAGGAAAGCAAGGGGAGCCTTGATGCTACAGTATACACTTCATATCTTGATTGGTATGATGAGGAATGCTTTACACTTCAGAAAAATCTAGCAACTGCCTGTAAAGCTAGGCATCCCAGTGCAAGAGGCAAAACTTGTTTGAGAGAAGCTAGAAAGACTTCTAAACAACTAATAAAAACAAAAAAGGCAATTCATGATACAAGGCATGACAATCGATCACAAAACTCCAAGAGGTTTTGGGAGATCATATGATGGGGCAGTGAGAGCCCGGCAAAGAATCTAGAATTAAACTTAAGTCCTGAAAGATGGATCCAGCACTTTATCTCTGTATATCAAAAGGCTCCTGATGATGACTCAATAGAAAAGGGAAATGAGAATGAAATAGAGCTTAATAAACTGATTAAATTGTATCCCGTGTCTTCAATCCAGGGCAGCGACAAATCCAGCCAGAAAGAGGTAGCTAGTGCTATACAAAGTCGAAAAATGTTTAAAGCTCCATGTCCGGACAGAGTTCCTATTGATGTATTTAAGAGTAACCAGGATATGTGGCTTGATGCATTAACAGCTGCCTTCAATTCAATCTGGGCAGAGACGGTGGTACCATTTTCAAGAAATCATACATCATAGTGCCCATCTACAAGAAAGGAAGACAAGATGACTATCCACCATTTTGCTTTTGAATGCGGTTGGAAAAATGTTCGGTATATTGCTATTATCCCGGCTGGAGACTTGGATGGATGACAACCACACTATATTGCATCTTCAGGCAGGTTTTTGTAAGGGCAAAGCACCATAGACCAACTGATGAGGGTGTACCTGAATTCCTTAAAATATATACAGTATTGAAAAACTCTGCATTATGCATGGTCTTTACCAAAGTGAGGACGGCATTCGATTGTGTCAATAAATGTGGCAATCGGCATTGGCAGTAGCATTATACATCTACTCAGCTTGGAAAACAACGAGAACCGTGAAAAGACTGCCATAGAGAACTGGGAGCATTTTGGAGAAACAAGGTCTACCCAATAGGCTTCTGGAGATATTGATGGATCTGCATAGCTGCAATAAAGCAAAGGTAAAATATGGAAGTAAAGAAGAATGCACCGAAGAATTTTGAACAAACATGGGAGTTAGTGCTGTGCACTAGCCCCTGCACTATTTGATATCTACATAAACAGAGTAGGATATTTTCTAACCAATCTTAATCTTGATGTTACCAAGCTGGATGACAAACATATACCAATCTTGTTATTTGCAGACGACTCTATCATTCTTACATGTACAGAAAATGCAATGCATCATCTTCTAGCTCACTTTGAGACCTTCTGCGGTAACAGGAAGCTCACCATCAATCCAGAAAAAACTAAATTCATGATCATCAAACCAAAATTAAAGCTTACATCTACCTTTAAAATCTATAGCAAACCACTTGAAAGAGTGCAAACCTATGGTTATCTGGGTATAAGCATTGATAAACAACTCAATTGGGTCGATCAACTAATAAAGAGTAAAATAACCTTGAGCCAACAAGCTGGCGCAGTATTAAGACTTTTAAATAAATGTGGCAATTGACTAATTAAGATGGATACAACTGCCTACAAAATGAAAGTACTTAGTATGGTGCAGAAATATGAGGGCAGAAAAACAATGTCCACCCTGTAAAAAAGCAAGAGCATCTCCAGGTCTGGTGGCTTAGTGGAATAATGCGTCCACTGTAGAGGCTTGTGTTCGACTTCATAGTAACAGGTTCAAATTCTAGCAGGTCCACTCAGCCTTTCATACTTCTAAGGTCGATAAAATGAGTTCCATTGTGTAGGGTAGCAATAAACATCTGTTATTCAGTGCCAATATACCCTTGGGTGAACGTGCGCTTTACAAATACACATGTATGTTATGCTTCTACGACACATGCTATGCCTAGGCCCGGGAACTCCAATGGCAGTGTTAAGATGAGAACTTTTATACAACCCTTCCTTTGCAACATATTGGTAGGCCATACAGGATTTCTGCCGGAGCCCAAACTAAAAAACCCTACCATTGTTTAGGCATGTAGGGAATACGCTCTTTGAAGTTGGGTGTGAGGTCTTTTGGTTTAAGCCCGAGCAAATGAGCAAAGCAGCATTACAGATGATAAACAGTGGCGTAACAATAGCCCCCGTGGTGCAGGGGAGGCCCCAGCTCCAAGGGCTCCCTCCTGCACTGTGCAAGGGTGGGCCTGACAGCTTTTGACTGGGTGAGGGCCCCTTCCATGCATTTTGCAGGGGGGCCCCCTCAAGTTTCATTACACGACTGATGATAAAAAAAGCAATTTTGGGTGCCTATGAGTAGGAAGGAAGAAACCAAAAAAAGCATCCTCTTTCTAAACTATTTGAAATTAAAACCAGAGCCTTGCTTTGAGCAGTACCTGGACTTGATATTTCCAGGCAAGAAAACAGTCCCCTATCTCAATTCAGATTAGGAACATTGCAGGCTTTGTCCTCCACCAAAACATGGACTAAGGTCACCCATAACATATCAGATCACTGAAGCTGCTCAACGGCTGGCTCGGAAACAGTCACACATTTTATGTTATTATGCAAAAGTTTATTGAGAGCTCGAAGATATGTCCTTCATCCTCTGTTTTTAGGTCTCACTTAGGCAGCGCTTGCGCTGTCTCTTCGAGACATGCTGTATTCAGGTATGGACTTGAAGCTCCGCCCACTTTCCGCCCATCTTTTTAATTGGCTACTGTCACTGTCCTTTGTAAACTGTGGCTTTACATTGGTCAATAGGCTTATTAGTCTCTCCTTAGTACCGCCTTTTCTCATCTTGTAACCTCCCATGAGGACACCCACTGTTACATGTGTTGTTACTCGGTAGGCTTTAATTACAGCCTCCGAGCACTAGTTTGTTAAATGGTTTTCTCCTGCCTGCTGTTGCAGGCAGGACACGCTCTCTTAACGCTGTCTTTTTTTTTCATAGCACGGCACACCTCCGCTGATATAATGGCGGCCGCGCCTTTGGTTTGTTACTTGTGGTGCCAAACGCGGCTGCATGGGTTTTTTTTCTATTTATTAACTTTTTTGTTTTAAAGCGCACCATGACGTGCTTTCACGTTAATGGCGGCCGCGCCCCTATTTTTAGACGCGGCTCGCCGTATTTACCTTCATAAACAAATGTTGTTGTTTTTTACAAGTGCCCCATTCCAGGCTTTCACTTTAATGGCGGCCGCATCCCTTTCTTTAGACGCGGCTCATCTAAAGAAATGTGAGCGGCCACTATTAAAGTTAAAGCGCAGAATGGGGCGCTTTTACAAAAAAAAGCATTTGTCCACTTGAGAAACAAATGTTTTTTTTTGTAAAAGCGCCCCATGCTGCGCTTTCACTTTTATGGAGCGGTGCCCCTTTATTTAGATGTCCTGCGTCTAAAGAAAGGTGCGCATCTGCCATTAAAGTGAAAGCGCGGTATGGGACGCTTTTACAAAAAAAGCATTTGTATGTCAAGTTGACAAACAAATGTTTTCTGCTTGTAAAAGCGCCCGATGCCGTGCTTTCACTTTAATGGTGGCCACGCCCCTTTCTTTAGAGGCGGCTCATCAAAAGAAAGGGGCACGACCGCCATTAAAGTGAAAGCACAGCATGGGGCGCATTAACAAACAAGGATTTACAATGCAATAGGTCTCACATATGCGAGAATCTAAGCTATTGGCATTGTAAATGACAATGCCTTTTATTTATCTATTTTCAAAACCAACACATAAATAAAAGGCATTGTCGAACAAGTTACTTACCTTCGGTAACGATATATCTGTAAGAAACAGGTTAGTTATAGATTCCTTACCTTAGAATTACCCCCAGGCGTCAGACTGGATCCGGAAAGGTTTTCGTCAGCAGTACCTCTGCATGTCGAAAGGTGGCGTCGGTCGGCTCCGCGTCCGTCGTTGGCGTCCTGGTTGCTGCAATGACGTCGCGGTAGCTACTTAGACGCCGCCCTCGCGCGCTGACGTCAGTTCTGTACACGACTTTCCGCGCCAGAAAGACAGAACCATGCAAGACACTGACCAGTGGTGCACAAAACTAGGGCCCTGAAAGGATGTCCTTAACCCTAGAAGTCGGTTCGCAGAACGGGGAGGATGGGTGGGGCGGTAAGTAATCTATAACTAACCTATGTTTCTTACAGATATATCGTTACCGAAGGTAAGTAACTTGTTCATCTGAAAGAAACAGTTAGTTATAGATTCCTTACCTTAGAATAGATACCCCAGCAATACCAACCCCGGAGGTGGGTCTGCAAACCAAGTTCACACCAGAAAGTCCTGGAGAACAGAACGGCCAAAGAAGCCGTCTCTCCAGACTTGGCAGTCCAGGCAGTAGTGTTTAGTGAACGTGTGCAAGGACGCCCACGTGGCTGCCTGGCAAATGTCATGCAGAGGAACTCCTCGTCCCAAAGCAGTAGTGGCTGCCGTCGCCCTGGTGGAATGGGCGCGTAGCCCCACTTGAGGCTCCTTTTTAGCTAGAGAATAGCAGGCTTTAATACACAAAACGACCCATCTAGAAATGGTCCATTTGTGTACAGCCCGACCTTTCTTGGCGCTCACGTAGCCATCAAAGAGCTGGTCATCCACCCGGAACTGTTTGGTGCGATCCAGATAAAAGGAAAGTGCATGTTTTGGGTCCAGACGGTGGAGCCTCTCTTCCTCTTTCGAAGGATGCGGAGGCGGAAAGAAGGTGGGCAAAGTGATGGTCTGCCCAATATGAAAGGAGGTGACCACCTTGGGAAGGAAGGATGGACGAGTTCTTAGGACAACCTTGTCCGGATGTACAGCCAGAAAAGGAGGTTTGGATGAAAGAGCCTGGAGCTCACTCACTCTTCTAGCAGATGTGATGGCCACCAGGAATGCAGTCTTAAGAGTCAAAAGTCTTAAAGGACAGTTATAAAGTGGCTCAAAGGGAGCGCACATCAAATAGGTCAAGACCAGATTCAAGTCCCACTGAGGCATAACGAAGGGGATAGGAGGAAAGAGATGAGTTATGCCTTTTAAGAAACGATTAACAACCGGGGACTTGAAGAGAGAAGGCTGATCAGGAAGCCGAAGAAAAACAGAAATGGCCGAAAGATAGCCCTTGATAGTGCCCAGAGCAGAGCCCTGCTGGGCCAAAGAAAGGAGGAACAAGAGGACCTCAGAAAGGGGGGCAGAAAGGGGATCCACAGCCTTTGCTGTGCACCATGCCACAAATTTGTTCCATCGGCAGGCGTATACCGTCTTAGTGGAGGGACGCCTGGCTGCCAAGATTACATCACAAACTTTGGGAGGCAAGTCGAATGACGTCCACTGCCGCCGCTCAATTTCCACGCAAGGAGGTGGAGGCTGGACAGGTTTGGGTCCCCTGCTGCTGCAACAGAAGATCCTCCCGAAAAGGCAGTCGGATCGGAGGATCGATGGCCATGTTGAGCAGCTCAGGTACTAGACTCTTCGTGCCCAGTCTGGAGCCACAAGAATGACTTGGGCCCGGTCGCTCTTGACCTTCATTCAGCACTCTGGGCAGAAGTGGTTTAGGTGGAAAGGCGTACAACAGACCGCAACTCCACTCGTGACGAAAAGCGCGTTCTCTTCGGTGGCGAATAGATCTAACCAAGGCTCTCCCCACTGTTGAAAGAGACCTTGCACCACCTCCGAGTGAAGACGCAATTCGTGATCCATCATGCACCTGCGGCTGAGTTCGTCCACCCTGGCGTTCAGGGAACCTGCCAGGTGTTGAACTACCAGGGATATGCCCTGATGTTCCAGCCATGTCCAGAGGCAGAGGGCCTCTTGACACAGGGTCCACGACCCCACACCCCTTGTTTGTTGCAGTGCCACATGGCGGTGGTGTTGTCCGTGAACACCTGCACTACTCTTCCCCGGACAGAGGGAAGGAATGCTTTCAGTGCAAGCCGGATCGCCCGCAGCTCCAGAAGGTTGATGTGGAGCCCGGACTCCGCCGGAGACCAGAGGCCTCTGATCTCCGCCTCTCCCATGTGGCCGCCCCATCCCAGCAGTGAAGCATCGGTCACCACTGTGAACTCTGGTTGAGGAAGGGAGAGGGATCTGCCGTTGACCCAATGCTGGTTCGTGAGCCATCACTACAATTGGTGTGCAGTGCCCTCTGAGATTCAATTGGTGTGCAATGCCCTCTGAGATCTGGACGCAATCGGACAGATTCCCCTGATGTTGCGCCCACTGGAACTTCAGGTCCCACTGCAGAGCCCGCATATGCCACCTGGCATGATCCACCAGCAGGATGCAGGAGGCCATCAGGCCCAGCAGCCGGAGGGTCATCCTGACCGAAACCCAGGATAAGGGCTGAAAGATCGGAATCATAGCCCGAATATCCCTGACTCCCTGCTCGGGAGGATAGACCCGAAACCGCATAGTGTCCAGAACCGCTCCGATGAAGAGGAGCTTGTGAGAGGGAATCAGGTGTGACTTCGGCACGTTGATGGAGAACCCCAGCGAATGCAGGAGGTCGGCCGTAGTCTGGAGGTGGGAGACGACTCCCTGGGGCGAGCCCGCCTTCAACAACCAGTCATCGAGATAGGGGAAGACTGGGACCCCTGATCTGCGCAGATGAGCTGCAACCACCGCCATCACTTTTGTGAACACCCGAGGGGCGCTGGTAAGGCCGAAGGGGAGCATGGTAAACTGAAAATGCTCATGGCCTACCATGAACCGCAAGTAACGCCGGTGGGCCGGAAGGACGGGGATGTGAAAATAGGCGTCCGGCAAGTCCAACGCTACCATCCAGTCTCCAGGGTCGAGGGCAGAAAGACCTGAGCTAACGTCAACATTTTGAACTTCTCCTTCCGGAGGAAGCGATTGATGCTCCTGAGATCCAAGATAGGACGCAGGCCCTTGTCCTTCTTGGGTACCAGAAAGTAGTGGGAATAGCAACCACGACCTACTTCTGGGGCAGGAACGCGATCGATGGCTCCCTTGGCCAAGAGAGCTGTAACTTCCTGTTGGAGAAGGCCCAGGTGATCCTCCGACATGCGATGGTTCTGAGGTGGCATTGCTGGAGGGGTAGCCTCGAAGGGTAGGGAGTAGCCCCTTTGGACTATCTGCAAAACCCACCTGTCCGACGTGATGGTGCGCCAGTGGGAGAGGTGATGGCGGATCCTGCCACCCACTGGCGATTGTTGGGCCTGAAAGGTCGGACTAGGAAGGTTTGGAGGAGGAAGCAGAGGGAGGGTTGGTGGACTGGCCCGCTCGCTGGCCCCCAGAACCACGGCGATGGTTCCCACGTCCCCGGCCGCGCAAAGGTTGTGCAGCTTGCGCCGGCCTGTGGCTCTGGGTGGGACGTAGTGGGGCACCCCTTCCGTAGCCACGAAAGGGGCAAAAAGCAGACTGCGCAGGGCGAGTGGAGAGGCCCAAGGACTTGGTCGTAGCCCGTGAGTTCTTGAAACGCTCTAGAGCGTGGTCTGCCTTGTCACCAAAAAGGCGACGACCATCAAAGGGCATGTCCAGAAGAGCGCTCTGGACATCCCCAGAAAAGCCAGTCGATCTCATCCAGGCGTAGCGACGAAGGGCTACTGACGTGGAAATCGTCCTGCCTAGAGAGTCGGCGGTATCCAGCTCCCAGCGGATGGTAAACTTCGCTGCATCTCTCCCTGCGGCAACGGCCTGGGAGAGTACGGTCCGGGCCTCCTCCGGACACTGAGGCAGCACTTGCGCAACCGTGTCCCACACAGAGTGGGAATAACGGCCCAATAGACATGCGGTGTTTACCGACCGCAGTCCGAAGCTGGCGGAAGAGAAAACCTTCTTCCCAAGATGATCCAGCTTCTTGGATTCCCTATCTGGTGGTGCGTTAGGGAATGCGCTCTTGGAAGTAGAAGTTTGGACCACCAAGCTCTCCGGGGTGGGGTGTTAGGAGAGGAAAGTGGGGTCGCCCGGGGCCGGGCGGTGGCGTCGGGCAACCATCCTATCCACGGGAGCACCCGTGTTGGGCCTGGACCAAGTGCCCAAAAGGATGTCGGTCAGGGCTTCATTGAACGGCAGCAGGGGCTCCGTAGAGCTCGCTGCCGGTTGAATCACCTCTGTCAGGAGGTTAGTCCTGACTGCCACCGTAAGAAGCTCGAGGTTGAGAGCCTCGGCCACCCTACGCAACACCACTGCGTATGACGCTCCCTCCTCCATTGCCACGGTAGGAGGAGGCAACATGCCAAGGTCTGGGGAGGTATCCAGACCACTGGCCTCCCCCAGGTCCTCTCTCCAGTCCGGATCGTACTCCAACTGGTCTGACAACGGGTCCCCAGACCCCTCCCAGTCTTCCTCACCCTCCTCTGGCTGCCAGGTTGGCTGAAAATGGCCAGGATGGAACACAGGGGCAAAAGTACCCATCGGCGCCGGATTCGGCGTCGGCCGATGCCGGTCCGGCTCCGTGTCCACGTCGGGTTGGAAGCCGGGGTCGACGCCGGCTGGGGGGCCAGGCGGCATCAGCAGCGGACACGGTGCCGGTGGAGTCGGCGCCGGTGGAGGTGTCACAAGGTCGACCGGCACCGATCCGGATCCAGGCCTCGATCCATGGGGGCCCTGCGACGGCGGGGCCGGTGCCACCAGCAGGTAAGGCCTAGGGCCCCCAACCGAGTCTGCGGGGCCCGAAGGCGTGCCGGCGGAGTTGGGCTGCTCAAAGATGGCATGCATGGCTTCGTAAAACTGATGAAGCTGGGTAGGGGTCGCTCTGGGTCCCGGAAAGGGAGGGAAACTCGAAGTCGGCCCTTCAGGCTCCGCACGCGGAGCCGCGGGAGTGGCACCACCCGCATCCCTCGTCGCGTCAGCCGACCGATGGGGAGAAGTCAAAGAGCGACGATGCTTCTTCGACTTCTTCTTGTGCTTCGACTTACCTGACCCCCGAGTGCGAAGACTTGGATGACGAGTGGTGATGGCTCTGCGGCCGGTCCCTCGACCTCCCTCACGACCGGGACCTCGAACGGCGCGAAGCCGACTGCCGGCGCTCAAGAAGCTTTCGGGACCGCTCCCGCAAAGACTTCCGAGCCATGGTCCAGCAGTCGGAGCACGACTTGGGGCTCCAGGCAAAAGAGGCACACGCTGTGCAGATCCGTCACCGACATCATTCGGGAACAGGATACGCAGGCCATGAAGCCGGGCATCCCTACATGCACCAGGAGTCGGTAGGACTCAAAAAGACGTCGACAAAAGTCGCTCAAAAAGTTCAGTCAAAAAATGACTGGAGGTACCGCTCTCTCCGGATCTGCGCTGGCTGGCGCGGAAAAAGAAAGAACTGACGTCATCGCGCGAGGGCGGCGTCTAAGTAGCTACCGCGACATCATCCTGGCGACCACGACGCCAACGATGGACGCGGAGCCGACCGAAGCCACCTTTCGAAGCGCAGAGGTACTGCTGACGAAAAACTTTCCGGATCCAGTCTGACGCCTGGGGGTAATTCTAAGGTAAGGAATCTATAACTAACTGTTTCTTTCAGATATTTACAATACCAATCGCTCAAACTCTCGCAAATGTGAGACCTATTGCATTGCAAATGCGCGTTAAAATATAACATGCGATGTTGCAGAGAAGCGCTCATGTTCTGTTATAGAACAGACCTGAAGGAAATGTATTTGGCAGGGGAATTATACATCTACACGGTTTGGTAAACAGCGAGAACCGTGAAAAGACCTTCATCGCGGACTCCAATCTAGCCTTTGACAAAGAAATTTGTTGCTCACATTTGCACAAATTCTTATGTTGCATGATTGTAGACATTCTTTCTGAAACCCAACTGCTCTCTCAGTATGTAGCCTTATTGAAGGGTAGTCTACTAAGGTCCAAGTCTGGAAAGCGTTGTCCTTCTCACTGCTTGTATTACACTAATATTTGCATTATCATCTTGCAATACTGTACATCTCCTCGTTTCTCTTATTGCCTTAACCTATTTGGCCCATTATTGTATAAAAGCACTTGCAGTTTCCCAAGAAGTAAAAAGATAGAGTGCTGCTGCTAGATCCTAATCCGAAAGGGAGGTGGAGGGTGAAGCGGTATTGTTGCATTATAAGCAGCAGCGGCTCCTCCACTAAGGCGGAGGAGCGTCGCCCCACTGAGTGTAAAAGGAAAAATAAAATGATAATAACGCAACGTTAATAATGTTTCGTTATTATCATTTTATTTTTCTGTATGGAGTCCGAGCCAGGTTAGCGCAGGGTGGGCCTGGGCTGTGTCACAGGGAGAAGTGGACGAGTGGCATAATGTGCACTTAAGTGCGCATCATGGTTTGGCCGGCCGTCCTGGGCCAGCCAAACCGTCAGTATGTATTGCACAGCCGGGTGGAGAACATGCACAGGCTCCCACTCCCTGTCTGAGCGCCGAACCAGGCCGCTCAGACCAATCACGACTCTGCTGTCATGCTGGTGACAGCAGCGCTGTGATTGGCTTTGGGGATTCTGGGAGCCTGTGTGCTTCCAGGAAGAGAAGAGGACGGAGGAGAGGAGGCGGTCGACTCCACATCCTGTGATTCTGGGCAAATCCCTTAATCTCCCCGTGCCTACCAAAAAAATGAATGTGTCCTTGTGTAACGTAACTGGTGCTCATGTAAAGCGCTCCAGTACCTTCGGGTCGAGTTCGCGCTATATAAATCTGCAACAACAACAAAAAAACTTTGCTTGCATGCACATAGTACGCTTCAATTCATCTTCAGGTCTTCTCTTTTGCAAGCCAGAATCTGGCACAAAGAGGTCACAGCAGCAGATTCACTCGTGAAGTAGTTAGAACACCAGAATCTATTTTCCTTGCTGTTTTCCGAGGTTGTTCAGGAAGTGTTTCACCTTATCTTCTTTTCTGGCTATTATAGACAATAAGAAAAGACCAGGTGGAGGGATGTCTTCGTTTCTCTTTGGCTGAATAAAGTGTCTGCCTTCCCATATCTGTTCCCTGGCAATCTTATTTTTTTATGATCTGTTCTTGCTGTTATAGGATGCCCACAATGATAATAAGGCCTCTCTAATAGCCCTGTCATAGATGGTGCAAATTATGTTCTGCTGACCGCAGGGTACTTGAAAATAAAAGCTACTGGAGAGCTAGAGGGCATTATTATTATTAGAAGATTCGATGGCCGAACATCAGGAGCTACTTTATAAAGCATTTTATAACTGAAACTGTAATAGAGCATTTGAGTAGTGCTTTGTACCCCCTAGCAAGGCTCCAGTTTTTATCGATTTCTGGGGGGCATTTTTGGAATGGTGATGCATACTTTCCAACCGGAGAGGAGACAACTAAAGTCTAGGAATTTAAACAGCCTGGAACATACACAGGGACTCGCTATCAGTGAGTACTCAAATGTAAGGCTAGAGAGTGTGTGAGGTCAGAAACAGGCGGCTACTTTCTTCTTTACTGCTAATACTTGCAGAAAAATATGCAACTCTGGTTATCATTAATTGGGTAAAGATATGTTAAAAATATTTGCTCCAAAAATGGCTGGTGTTTGGATGTTTTTCTCTTGACGGTGAAAACATGCATTTTAAGTTGAGATAAGAATTTACAAAGTTAAGTTAGAATTGTGAGTGTTTTCTTTATCTATGGAAAGCCTTGTGCTACCAGTGCCACAAAGAGGCCTATGTTAGGAGTTACACTCTCCGCCACTCCTAGCTTTTTAGCCAACAGTACTTTGCATTCTGAGGCCAGTACTTTAGCTTTTATTATGAAAACTATTGAGCGAAATGTCCCTGTGTACAAAGTGCAGTTGGCTACAAACCTAACAATGGCTTAAAGTGTGGCACGTAACAGGAGGAAACTCACCATCTATAGAATGTGGAGTACTGTACACATAGTAGAGTTATTACCAGAACACACCAAGTGAAGAAAAGTACATAACATAACATAACGTGTATTTGTAAAGGGGCACGTTAACCCAAAGGTATCTTGGTGCTGAATAACAGATGTGTATTGTTACCGAGCTTAATGGTACTCGTTTTACAGCAAAGAAATTACAAATGACAGGGAAACATTACAAAAAAGGGGTTTAACAAGTGGCGTTTATAAAGAATTTGTGTACAGCCAGCAGTTTTTTCAAGGTACAAATCATATAATTTAAGAGGAAGGGTATGCTATTAGTTACACCCCTATCCAGTTAATTTGGCAGTCATTCCGTATATTTGGAATACTTTGAGTGCCATTATCAATGTATTAAATACAGAGAACAGTGTCATGCATTGATTTGTCACTATTTATTGCTCTACATTTTGAAATAAATTACCAAATATAATAACAATATAGCTGAAAGTACATCTAAAATACTATAGCCTTATTATTTACATATCTTTTTGCTGCAGAAATCTCTTTGTGGTGGGGCAGATTTGCAAGTACTGTGGATCTCTGTGGTCTCTGTGGATGGGACAAAAAGCAGAGTTGAGCTCTGATATGGGATGTGTAACAGTTAGGATTTACAATTTGAACATGATCGCAGTAAATGAAAAGCGCATTTGGTCCTGCATGGTCGGCAAACATAACGGTAAGCATTTGATTATAACAAACATTATGTGTGATTTTTATTTTTAAACATTAATGTTGTAACCTTTCTCTTTCTGGAAGCTTTTTCACAAAGGTATCTGTGCACCTGTTTTATTTAACCTTTGTAGACATAACCTCATTTTGGATCTCTGGAGGTGAAACTGGTGTGGATTTGGAATTTTAGGTGAAACGACGTGTGAAGATGGAGGAAGGAATTTTACATACAGATTTGTGCTATGTTACTTACATTTTAATGGCTGTTTAAGACCTGTTTATTCTACAAATAATAAGACTATAGTATTTTGGATGTATTTTTAGATGTGTTCTTCATTATCTTTGGTCATTTATTTCATTGGGAGAGCAGGTTAACTTCTGTTTGTGATCAATTCTCTATTCATTCAATATGCACTGTGACATAACCAACAAAATTAAAGATAAATTGAGGTATTGTTTCATATCATCTGCTCCCCTTCCTTTGGAAACTAAGTTAATTTCTTCTTGTTATGCCTGCCTTGAGGAAGTGTAAGGTTTTGGAGCAAATCCCTGTCTACAAATGTTAGTAGATAGGGATTTGTGTCAAAACCTATGGTTGGTTGCATGGGAATGCCAATGTGCGACCCATGAAATGCCTCACTTGACGCAACATAACACAACCTAGTGTATCGCCCACCTTTGCATTATTTTGGAGAACTTTCCAATGCAAATCCTGGTTTGCGTTGGACAGTAAATCCCACCCCAACACTTTGCGCCATGTCTGCATCACTTTTGTGATGTAAACCCAGTGCAAAGCATTAATAAATTTGGATCTATGTGCAGTAAGTTGTGTTTAATATGTAATGAAAAAAATATATCTGGGACAAGAAATCAAAAAATGAGTGCACTGATAGGACAAACTTGTGAATCCTCACACAATTTACTGAAGGGGACAACCATAATCGGAGCTAATGCTGTTTGGAGTAGACACACACTTTCTGTCCAGATATATGATTTTGAGTCTGCATTATTGTTTGCATTAATTTGATGTTTGTACAATAACCGATATCCTGATACCAACTATGGTTCAAATAGAAAATGTGTGTTTACTTTTTTAACTATTAACGTATTAACTATCGTATTAGGCCTTATGTATATTGTTTGAGGTTGTGAATGAATTGTAAATGTACTTTTTTATCTCTGTGTGTACGTTTAATATGTATACATGATATTTTGTTTTGTTTTGTGTTAAATTGTTTCTCCTTGTCATGTGTATTTTTTTGCAGACTTGAACGAGTGTTTTGATGCTGAACACCTCCAAACACATATTGGCTGTTGTTTTTTAGACAATGATTTATTTAGAACAATGTACTGGATTACTTATTGACTGTGTACAAAATTATTTAGAATCGAAATATGATGCAATTTTATATTATGTATTTGAAGATACAATTAATTAAAAGAAATGTGTTTTAGAATATAATGAAATTATCCTGACTAATATTCCGTGTTCTTGTTAGAGGTATATAAATTAAATATAGAAATTGTACTCCCTACCAAAATATAAAACAATTATAGGTTCTATTAGTGCAGAATAGTGTAAAACAGCTGGAAGGTAGGGGTAATCCGGCTAAGTGAGTTTGAGTATCTGTTGGGCCACTGATACAGGCAGTATAGTCTTGCTCTTTTATTCACTAAAAACCCCAACAATTAGGTCAAAATGTGTATGTTATTTTCTCTATTTTACAGGGAAACTTCTGGAGCCTCCTTGTTTTTAGGAGGTAAAGTTAATTTATCCCTTTCACACATTCATGCTACTGTTTTCATTTAAGGCTAGCTTTATCATTTGTACATCATGATATTTGGCATTTCATTTAATTTTCAATACACAGTGGCTTTTTGTGATGCATTTAGAGCATGACTCCCTTCCAATGTTTCTCTAAATCTCCCAGAAAAGGTAAGGAAAATAGGATGCCCACAGGTTGACTGGTGATGGACCTTGCAAGGTGTAGCTGAAGTATACTTCCCTTGTACCCTAGAAGCATTTTGGTAATTAGCACTTGGTTATTATGTCAAGGATTATGACTCAGTTTGTATATTCTTTTTTTTCACAGTGACTTTTCTGGACTGTAGTTGTTATGATGTAGGGGTCTGTGTTGTCCATGAGAATGCCAGAAACCTTGACGGACTACACTTTTGGGCAGAAGCATGTCAACTTTTAAGACGTTAAAGGGTCTTAAAATATCCTAATATGTCGCTTGAGTTGCTTTTAATCATGATAGGTAGGTGGAAGTACATTGGGCATATCTTCCACCACACAATTGTATTTTGATTGACCCCTCCAAAGAAGTACTATTGTCGCCCCAGTAACAGTTTCTTAAAGCGAGTGATCTGACAAAACTGGTAAAGGATCGCTGTGGACCAATGTCCACCGTTAGGAGTGGACTCAATGAGTGTTGGCTTCCGCAAGAATGAGTTTCTGTCTAATAAGGATGTTGTGATTACCTATATCGAAATATGTCATAAAATAAAACTGTTAGGAAGAGCCTCTTTTTGCATGGCCACCCCTATTTTTTGCTGACCGGTATTTCTGTTTTTTTTTTTAACTCTGCACACTGTGGCTCTGCTGTACAGACCCCAGTGATATGCTCTGACCCCTAAAACATGATAATATTGGCTAATCCCCAATTTAAGTATTTGACTTTACAATAAGGCCATAGTATATGGTGCAGGAAAATACTCCAAAGGCATGGAAAGTTAAATAACTCCTGTGGACTGGAGCACTTATTGTGCCATCCACTAGAGTTTCAAAGAAGACATGGCTTTACACCTACCTGGGTAGCCTGACTCCTGTAGTTTTTAAACCTGCTGGAACACCTATCAAAATAGCCCTTTTCAACAGGAAAGAACCCTACTTTTAGATAATAAATAAGTCACCCTGAGTAGGCCAGTGACTAGCCAGCCCCAAAAGCTATTTTCATTGCAAAGGGCTGTAGCTGTCCTGGGGGAACAACTAAAGTTCAGAATAAAATCAAAACTTTGAATTGGGATAAGCTACAGAGATGATTAAACCACTATTGTAATATTTATTAAAAATACAATTCATTGATGAAGGCAAATTTTTAATAACTATTTAGGGAAAGTAACTTTTAGGAAGTTACACTTTACCTGCCTAAGCCTTCAGTAAGCTAATTAGCATTAGCATTCTGGCAGATGGCCTTGCCAGCGCTTCCCCTTAATGAGGTATGAAACTACTCCCAGAGCAGAAACAATGGATTATGCTTTTTCAAAGGAAGAACTGAGTGTGAGGTATTTGACAGATATCAGCCCAGGAAGGTCAGATAAGGCGGGTTCAGGAACTTTATTAACTTAAAAGGGGCCAGTGTGAGGCGTGCTCATTCATAGTTAAGTGTAAAGGGAGACCTTGAGTAGTCAAGCCTTTGGTTTCATAGGCCCCCTGTAGCCTGCAACAGCCCAATTAGAGGGGGAGCTGTTCCAAGAACCAATTTGGTGTAGATGAAAAGGAGGGGGATGCTCATTTTCCTAAACCCACTCCTGGCTGGCACACAAGCACCACTCAGCAGCAGAAAGATTCTATCATGTTGGGTTTGTCTCACAATAGTGCACTGTGCCATAGTTTGCAGTAACGCAAAAGTGGAAAGGGTTGCCCAGAGACCTTTTTTTCAGTGATTATGTGGTGTCAAGGAGTCTCTGCCACCCACTCGGAAGTGACACCTACAAAGTTGACACCTCATCTACAGCTCATCAGAACACTCCCCGGATCTGCATAAGAACAAAAGAGGACTGGACCTGTAGTTTGAGACCTGTGTGGAGAACTAAAGGACTGGACCTGCTTCCACTTGTACCCAACCCAGGACTAAAACGTGGACTCCAATGCCGGGTCTGGTGGCTTAGTGGACTAATGCGTCCACTGTAAGGGCCTGCGTTTGACCTCATGGCCACAGGTCCAAATCCTGGCGGATTCACTCAGCCTTTCATCCTTCTGAGGTCCATAAAATTAGCACCATTGAGGTGGGTTACAATAAACATCTGCTATTCAGCACCAAAATACCCTTCTGGGTGGGCGTGCGCTTTACAAATACACATGTTATGTTATGTGGTCAGTTGTCTGACCTCCTGTGTGACTACAGGGACACAGTAAGCTACAAAGGGCAAGTTTCCCGAAATGCCCAGCTGACCAGTTACAACTAGACTTGGACTGGATCCTACTTGTGGCCTCTCCTAGAGTGAGTACTAGCCCCTAAGTGATGTCCTTTTAGTCCTGGGAGTCTAGAATTGACTAAGAGGAGCTGCTCCAGAAACCTTAAATGTTGTCACTTAAAACATTTTTGGAATTCCAAGATGTCTGGAGCATCAGCAGGACCTCGCGGCAAAGGTGTCTGATTTTGAAGGGACTTTGTTGGATACAGCTTCAGGCTTGCCTGCTGGAGGATATTGAGCTCCATGAAAAAGACAACAGGACTTATTAACAAGCCCCTTGCGCCAACGGTACATCGCTTTTTCCCATATTAAAAGTGACGCACCAGTGGCGCAAAGGGCTTGTAAATAATCCCCTACGTCCGAAGTTAGAAATCGTGGTTAGGTGAAGGTGCGGAAAGTGTATGTCTGCTGTAAGGACTTCGGCGGCTGCAAAATTTTAATTTCTCCCGCTCTGAGCTTTTCCTGCGAAAAGCAGTGGCTTCAGCAGGACCTCATCCAACAGCAATCTGGCTTCGAGAGGACTTTGTGGGTTACAGCCTTCAGCCTTGCCAGGCTGGAGGATTTCAACTTCCATTTCAGAGACCGAGTCAGAAGGCAAAATCTTTGACCCAGACAACCCGCTTAGTGTATCTGACCATTGCAGTCGGCCTAAAATTGCGCCTGGGACCGGGTCAACTGTAAACAGGGACTACTAAATGGTGCTTTACTTTTTCTTGGTACTTTTTGCCTTAAATCTTTAAAAATTCATAACTCCGTTCCTTTTATTGGATTTTTGTTGTTTTAGTGTCATTTTATTCATTAAATTTGTCTCTGTTTTTTAAATTGGTTGTGTGATTTTGTATTTTCACTTTTTAACAATTTCACTACTGCTAAAAGAGTACACATTTTTCTAAAAGTTAAGCCTGTTTGCTCTGTGCCACAGCTACCAGGGGGTTGAGCTCAGGTTTAAATTTTTGTAACTGTGTTTTACTTTAATAGGTTTGTGGCTATCTTCATTGTGGTGGACTCCCATCCACACCAATTAATAACCGACTTTCTTACAATATCCTTCTCAGGATTAGAAAGCTGTGGTCCAAGTGGTGGGACTAGGGTGCTTTAGTTGTAAACATCGACTGGTGTCACACCACCTTGTCCATCAATTTCCTAACTATTTAGCCGCGGTCTCATCAGCAGCCCAAATGTTTGTATATATGTCCCATTGTGTATGCTTAAATATTCAAGCAAGTAAAACTTGTTTTTATATAGCGTTTTATACCATACTGTAAGTAAAAGGTGTTATTATTATCCATTTTAATGGTATTCAATTTACCAAACTTAGAGGATATAAGCTGAATTGGTATTGGTAGTATTTGAACTTGTGACCCACATATCACAGCAACTGTCAGCAGTGAGCTGTAGATCACTGACCAATTTTGGTGGCATTTGCAAAAAAATTATATATACCTTGAGCAAGCGTCTACCACTGTTGATTGTTACTTTTTCTTTTGCTTCAGATTACCTGCATGCAATGCCTTGTGATGTCTAGCAATTCTTGTAAAGAGATTGAAGGCTATGTTATTGTTTAAGAATTAGTACTGTGGACATCTGCTATTATTAAGGCCTCGTACAGCTCAAGGCACTGTCTGGAGGAATATGTGTTCCAATCGATCCGAAAACACGTCAATCAAATACTAATATCTCCCTTGGCTTTGTAACTGGGTTGGGTGGCCGTTGGGCATCGGAAACCTACGGATGTCAGCAACAGCTCCCACAACTAAATGGAGACCCAGAACTGAATGGAGACCCACTATCACATCGCATAGCGATATACTTCCTATAGGGGGAATGTTCAGGCAATATGCAGAAAAGTAGTTCAAGTTGCTCCATCAGGAGTCTAGTAAAACACACCATTAGTTTGTGGGAGGTACACTTTGATAAGTTTCAATATGTTCAGCTAAGTGGACATTTTGTGCAACTGTCTACCTAAGGCCCACCTGCCAAGCCACATGTGCGAGCAAACAAAATGTCTTGTGAAGCAGGGAGCAGGAGTGGAGATCTGATGATCTTAAGGTTTGAGAACATGAGAATACTTCCAGTTTCCCTAAGCACTTTCCAGCTGTGGAAGTGCTAGTGAGAGCCAGAGTTGGTACATGGGACTTGAGTAAGATCTGGGTGAAACTGGAACAGTCAAGAGCTCTAGGGAGCATGTGTGAACATCTTTGGGCGGGACAAGGGGGTATCAAATCATAACAGCATTAAACAGTATTGGAAGCAGAACATTAGAACGTTGTGTTTCACGCATGTATATTGTGAGGAACGTTAGGCTATTGCGCAACTTGTTTTAGATTGTACTGAACATCAGGGTAATGCTTTTCAGTGATTAACTAGATCCATTGCAAGATGTATTGGAAAGTACTTAAAAGCCCACACTATTTCCATTCTTGATAATTTCATTTTTTACTGGTGTTTCATAAAGGTATGCATCCAACAGTATGATAATGTCTTTTACTAGTGGATGTGCTGGACTTCTGACACAGTTTGTTTATATAGGACTCAACATTCTGAGTAAGATCGTCGTGGTTTTTTCACTTTTTATTAGCCATATATTCATGTTTGATACTAAAGTTCGACTTCGACTAAACTAGTGGTAATATATCAATGTTATAACTGCATAGTTGCAGCAGGATTCTTGTTGGAGCAATTTAATCTATGCTTTTCCTCCTGTCTCTTAAGTTTCTTCCCCTTCAGCCCCTTCTCTTACACCCCTCAATATATGTTACTATCATCAGCTACTATTATTACACTAGTGTCAAAGCTGGATTATTTGAATGCCTACTCCTCTGATGACAGCTGGACTGGAGCTTGACTACCAATATATTTAGAAAAAAAGTCTTGTCTCTTTGTTTTATGGATCTCACCATTTTTCTTTGGATGTATATTTGCTCTCCTGTCGCCTCCATGTTTCTCTCAGCTTTTGCAAATATAGTCTTCTGTCCAACTAGCGCTGAAATTCCCAGTGACCCGCTCACCTCTACCATTTCGGACACCTTTTTTCCCAGTACCGTAGAAGGGTGGTTTATTTCTTACTTTTAGTTACTTGCCTAGATTGGATGTTTGCACCTTCTCTTATCAGGCATATAAATTTAGCCAAGTTTTTTCTACGCCATCACGATTCGCCTTCCCTATAGACCTTTCTTATGAAAGACACCCACCTTAGCAATGTTGGAAACTTTTGGGCTTTGGGCTTTGCCTTAGTGGCTCCTAATTCTGCCACTATTTTTAATTTGAAACAAACTATTCGGTGGTCTCTGAGATCAAAAGTACTTATATGGCAGTGCAGGACTGGGAGCGGATGGTGTGATCTCAGGGATCGGTAACGAGTACTAGCAACGAGGGACTAATCGTCGTGGGGTGTAGTTTTATGCTGTTGTTTTATAGTGAATATCCAAAATGGTGTGTAGAGCTATTATAGCACCAGCAAGGAGAATGTATTACTCATATGTGTTTTGTGTTACAACTTAGCATGTATGCATAATCCCTACATAGGTGCTCATTAGACACATGGACATCGGGCCACAGTTGCAGGCAGAAGACATCAGGCTTTCCAAAAACAGGTACGTTTATTTTTTTTTCATGCCACATAGAGATCACTACTGCTAGCACCAATCCTGATCATGGCAGTCATTCAGAGAAAAATGTACATGTTTTTACAGGAAGCACAGAATTGTAGCATATTGTATGTTTATCTATATAGCGCCTTTTAACCTCCTTGTGCTTCTTCCCTTCAAAAAGCCACCCTGGCACTCTTGCGCCTACAGTCTGTGAAGTCCACAGCAGTTAGGAGACAGAATACTGATTAAAAAGACAATTGATCCATAGATTTAACGAAAAAACCCAATTCCATGTCTATAAAAAGATTACACTCTGCGCGACCAGGGCTGCTGTGAAGAAAGCTGTTTCGGGTTATGAAATGGCCAGGGCTAACGTCCTTTCAGGTGTCTTCATTCGATTTGTTAAGGCTGTTTTTATCCATTTCTGTTATTGGTCGGGAGGTTATGTCGCAAAGATTGGAATCCACGGGGGAGTCCGCCATTTGTTTGTTCTAAAAAACGGAGGTAGCAGCACACTGGGAGAAAACTCGAGTCGAGGCAAGCGGCTGGCCGTGTCCCTGTTCATTGTAAACTCTCCTATTCACTTCGGCTAAACTAGTGTGCCCATATTTAAAAAAAAAAAAACGTCCAGTACTTTTAGAATTCCTTTCAGTAACTCAGTGGGAAAGGGAGGTCGAGCGGCCACTGACAGGCAGATGTAAAGGCATCTTCCGAAAACTAGGGACATACAAATATAAAGTGTCCAAACCGCCTGCATTCAAGTCCGGATGAAGGGAGCGACAAAACGTGAACTTCTGCCATTGTTGCCCTCAAAGGACGTCTATTTATCATCTCAGGAGACAGCTCGAATGATCTGTATCTGCTTTGCCCACTTTCTGACCCAAATCCAGGTTTTTTTTATGGAAAATTGCAGTCAGTTTGATTGATGAAATCCAAAGATGTCTAAAATGGCACCAAAGATCTCCAACTGTGCAGACTCCAACCGAGGGCTTCAATGTTGGCTTTGTTCCTACAAGGGAAAAAAAAGTTGAGGAAACAGGCAAAAGTTAAAAGATTTCGTTTAGTAGAGAGAAAAAAAAACTTCAAATTTCAATGTAGATACCAAACCTATTATACTTATTCACTTGTGCGAGTTGTGTGGAAATAAAGGTCCTTCCCACATAATAGCACGCACAAAACAGTTAGGTTGCAGCTAAAGGCCGCCTTGAGAAAGTGTGTAACATAGGGCCTGCCAGGGATATGGCAGGGCACTTTCTCAGTCAACAGGCTGCTGGGGGAAACCTGCCTATAGCAATCTGTGTGTGTTGGGGGTTGTTTGCAGCTTATTTTGCACAATTTATGTTTGATTACAAATGCCCCTGTAAATACCGACCACTGTGCAAAGTTCTGTTCGCTCAGGGGTCAGACTTATGAGTTGTGCAGAATTTATCACACCTTTTGATTACCGACTGTGATAAAGTTCACATCTGCTGATAATTCAGTAGTGCAATGCTGTCAAAGTTTACTAGGGAAAAACCTGGTGTATATCAAGACATTCTTTCCAGTTCTGAGCTTCTCTGTTACAAATCACTATTGTGAAGTTGGTTAGCCCAATTGGAGCAATGGAAGGAAACCAAAACTACAACTCCCAGAAGGTAATAGGTTGTCAAGTGAAAGCCCAGGTATGGAAGCATGGTGTATTGAGGACATGCAGCGAGACCGTAACACTGATCAGAAGTGAGCACTTCATAAAATATATTCCTGACTCCAATCTCCCTTAAATAGACCCAAAAAAAAACCACAATCTACACTTTTGGCTGCAACAGTTAACCACTTATAAATGATTTCTGCAAGGTCTAGTTGTGGCACATCTGGCATATGGTTTTTAGAAACTGTATGCATTGCCACAGTAATAACAACAGTAGAAATTCTTTTTGTTTCGTAATTTTTTATTAAGAAAAAGTTAATGATACATAAGAAAAAACTGAAATACATATAGAGTATCATAAAATAACATGAATTCATACAGAGTTACAATGATAAGTGAATTATTCAATATTATAGGAAATGAAAAGTATAAAGATACAAATAAATATATATAATTAAAAGGGAGAGAATATGGAGAGGGTAGAAAAGAGAAGACTCTTTACCCGGATAAAATAAGAAAGATATGATAAAAGTGGAGAGAATTCAGGGATCATGGAGAAAGGGAGCCCACACTTGCTGGAAAATGTCCTCTTGATCCTGCAACCTATATATAATACGTTCATGAGAAGCCGTTTGAATCATTGCTACCATCCATTCTTCTGGCGAAGGAGGACTAGACGATTTCCAATGTCTTAGAATGCAGATTTTAGCTGTGGAAAGTGCAGTGTGTAGAAGACGACCTTGCGGATGCGTAATGGTAGCAAGACTTCTAAAATCATGTAATAGGATGATGGAAGGGGTAAGAGGAGTGCTAAGGGAAGAGATTAAACCCTTCAGAGTGTTCCCTACATATATGCAAATCCTCTGCACACGTGTAATAATTACAAACATGAGTAGTAGATTAGTAAATCACAGTTTGTTTTCTTATGCTTTTTCAAGGTAGTTTATATGAGTTCTTCTGTAAGCGAAGTCCAATCCGCACTTCACTCAACCTGTTTCTTAGCCAACACGTGTTTCGTCGCTGTTACATGGGATTACCCCGCGACTTCTTCAGGGCTAAGGGAATATACAAGAACGTTTGTTCGTGTGTACATGGGTCATTTGTTCGTTTGTAGTACAATAGTGTCATAGTGAGTTACGTGATATTAGTGGGCCCTTGATCATTATGGTGTTGTTTGGTGGAAACCCATGCGAGGAATAGTATTGAGCAGGCAGTTGTACAATATTTTCCTGTAAGGCAGTCTATCTATGGGGAAAAAGGACCCCCATTTGCTTTTAATCCTAGTCAACATAACATGTATAAAACCACAGTTTTTGTCCTGGTTAACACCATTAGGATTTTCCTCAGGTGGGGAAGGTGCTGTTATAGGCATGCAAGTTCCAAAGCTGTGCTCATATAGAGATTTAGTGCGGTGTACCCTCATGTTTTCAAGACCAGGTATTGTCATGCTAAATAACAGTGTGTGCTAATACTTGGAGAACATTCCATATAAGTAGATATAATATGATACCTATGCGTGGTATTTCAAGGTTTCTAGATAGAGAAAAAGAAGGGATGTAAGTGCTGTCAGAATATTGGTTACAGGCCACCGAACATTCTTTACTTTGCAGCGGTGAGGTCCGCGATAACCTCCCTACCTTAATTTCGGTGATACTTCCAACCCGAAAGGGGTTTCTGTTAGTAGTTATAATATTTCAAAGGTTGCTAGAGTTGTCGTCATTTAATGCCATAGTTTCTTCCTATTTCCTGCGAGTACGATTGGTAATATCCCAGACAGCTGCCAAATCCTTATGTAAGGGTAAATGCATGCAATTAATATTAGCCCATTCTATTACGAGAGCTGTTGTATCCCCCAACAGCGATCATAACCTCCTTACTGGCAAGCTAATGGCTCGTGTAGTCCTCCCTTCTCCTGCGTGTGAGCAGAGCTCGACCGCTACGTCTCGGAAGAGCCCTTGACTCGCGTTCATTTATATCATGGTTATGGAAAGCGGACTTGGCGAAAAGCGTTCCCCACGTCACCGCCATCTTGGCGTGGTGTTTAAGGACCCCGGGGGCACTAATGCGAAGTGTTTGGAATTTTCGGCAATCCTAAGCGTATTAGTCATGTGAGTATCGTTCCTGTGTTATCATGACAGCCTAATGCTAAGCCGGAGTAGTGTTTGCATATTGTGATAGTTGGCAACATGATGATACACGTGAACATTTGGTGAATATAGTGACTTAGTGGTTTCTTCAATAGATAACATAAATCGGATCTTGTAGTACAGTTTTCATTTAGTATTCAAACAATATAACTTCATTGGCTGGCATAAATTGGATCTTGTAATACAGTTTGCATTGAGTATTCAAACCATATAACTTTATAAAACAGACACCACAGGCTGAGCTAATTAGATATTTTACGTACACATATTTAATCCCCGTTAGAGATGTGCTTGTAGCTCGACTGGTTGGTAGTACATAGTAGTCCCCATAGCCTTTTTCAGGTTGGGTGAGAAACATATTTGGTAAATTTCTTCGTTGATAACACAACCCCAGTATTGTAGACAAGATTGCAAAGAATTATTCTCTTCCCTGAGTATTCAAACATACATCCTTGCGAGGCAAACAATATGAGCACATCTGTTTAGAATATCTATGTAAGGTGAGATACATTAGGCATCGTGATTTCTCCAATCGTCTCAATCCCCGAGTTTTGTGTATAAAATTCCCTCAGTGTTCAAAGTATACAGTTTTATTGGGCAAAACCATATATGCTGCTATTTCTTTTGGTGTTGCCTGTATTTTTTATATATTAAACTTTTTTATCTGTTCGTTCTCTTCCCACTGGATCTAGTTTCATGGCATACGGAGAATTTAGGGATTTTCTTATTTTGACTCACATACCATGACTGAATTGTAAGGGGGTAACATGGCAGCTTTTAATTTGTGTGTCCACTTCCCATATGTGGCATGCTAGCGTTCCTTGTCATTCTTAGATCCTATGGGTACACTTGTTGTTTTCAGTAGTGCTATTTCTCCGATTTAGTGTCCCTATGGTCAACCCCACTGTTGTCCTGTTGGGATCATGGCTGAAGAAGTGAGATCCCGTGGCAGGCTAATCACCCCAAAAATATTGCAGCTTGTGATCAGTGTTTAGGCCCAGTTCCACACTCCTGAGCCTCATAATCCATAGAGCCTCTCTTCTCCTGAGTGATAGCTCCCTGTTGCCCCCCCCCGGGGTCCCTGGGTGTAACATCAAATCCATAGAAGGAAAAGGTTCTGTGGGTGTTTTGAGTCTTACATTCAGCTATATGTACGTATACCTTTGATAAGTAGCTTGCAACACTGGATGCGAGGGAGAGAAACGTGGAATTCGGGATCCATAAAGGAAATCAAGGCCATCGCTTCGATTAAGTAGGGAGTGTTCTGTTGCGACCCACTGTGGAGGATCAGTTATACCCGGAAGTAAATGAACTAGCTGTGAGAGGTGTAAAGCTAAAGAATAATGTTCTAAGGATGGTAATCCCAAACCACCGTGAGAGCGGCGAGCCAATAATTTAGAAGCAGCTAGACGAGGTCCTGTGGATCCCCAAACAAAAGAACGGATTTGGGCATCTACTCTGCGAAGTGTAGATAAGGGAACAAGAATTGGGAGCATACCAAGTATATAGCTAAAGTGAGGTAAGGTAACCATCCTAACGGCCTGTACCCTTCCCGACATGGAAAAACCCAAGAGAGACCATTTTGCAAAATCAGTTTCCATTTGTGTTATAAGGGGCGAAATATTGTCTGTAATCACACTTGACAAACCTCTATTGACCAGAAGTCCCAAATACTTTAATTGGGATGATTTCCAACAAAAGGGATATCCATCGATTGACGCTTTGGTGGTACCAGGAGAAATCGGAAGAGCCTCACTTTTATCCCAATTCACTTTGTAACCAGAGTGGGTCGCAAAACCATCAATGATCTTCAGTAAAGCTGGTAAAGAGTAAGGGAGATCTTTTAACGTGAGGAAAATATCATCAGCATACAAGTATAATTTTGAAGTACCTCCTGCTATAGGTATGCCTTGAACGTGTGGTGAGTGCCGAATGAGTGAGGCTAGAGGCTCTATCGCTAGTAAGAATAAAAGAGAGGAAAGAGGGCAACCTTGGCGGGTACCCCACTGGATTGGAAAAGGATCAGAAAGAAGCTGTCGGAGTATCATATAAAAGATTAACTTTAGAGATAAACTGATTGCCTAAACCAGAGCGTTTCATAACTGCAAAAAGGTATTTCCAGTCAATGTGGTCGAATGCGGTCAATGCGTCATCTTATTTGCAGACCATAAGGTGTGAGCTAGAGTTCGGAGATGATTCCTGGAGGAGCGACCTGGGACAAAACCAACCTGTGTATGATGTATGAGAGAAGGAATAACTTTACGTAGATGTGCCGCTAAAATACTTGCTAAAATTTTGACGTCACTATTTATGAGGGAGATGGGCCAGTAACTACTACAAGCAAGTGGGTCCTTACCGGGTTTGGGAATAACCGCGATCAACGCTTTGTTAGAAATAGGGCCAAGTGATTGCGTTTGAACCGCCTCATGAAATGCGGAAAATAAAATATCAACCGTTTCTGTCCCGGTCCATTTGTAAAATTCCGCAGGGAAGCCATCTTCTCCTGGAGATTTGTGATAAGGCAATTTGGTGATGGCTGCAGCAATTTTTTCTTTGCTAACATCACAACTGAGCAGGGCTCTACCTTCATCCGTAAGGCAAGGGAGGTTGATATCAGCTAAATATGAAACTATTTGGTCTTCAGTTACTGACGTTTCAGGGGTATAGCGTTTTTTTATAAAAGGATGCAAAAGTGTCCACAATATCCTGCGGTCTCCTACGAATCTCACCCTTTTCTGAACGTAATGCAGGAATGGCCATGGTTGCCTCACGTTGTTTCAATTGTGCTGCCAGCAAACACCCTGCTTTTTCTCCCTGTTCATAAAGTCTGCCCTTTAGGCGTTGAAGAGCATATTCAGCTTTGGAGGAATATAAGTTATTAAGCTCCGATTTAGCGAGTTCAAGTTTTCGACGGTTGGGTAATCTGGGATGAGATGTGTATAAATGTGTGAGGGAAGTAATTTGAGTCTCTAATTCAGTACGACGTAGGGAGGCAGACTTATTGGTCTCCACAGCATCCCTCATCAATTGACCACGAATGGTTGCTTTAGCGGCTGCCCAAACAATTCTGCCGGAAGTAACAGATGACTCGTTAATAGTTAAATAATTAGAGATGTGCAAACGAAGTAGAATTTTACCTTTGGGAGGGCGATACCTTTGGATATTCATACGCCATGGTTTACGGCCTGGGAAAGTTAACCTATTTCGAGAGTAATAAAGATAGGGGCATGGTCTGATAGTGCAGCCTCTAGAATGCAGGATTCAGTAGTGATTGCAACCACTGAGTGCGAGATGAGAAAATAGTCTATCCTGGATTGTGTGCCATGGGTAGAGGAGAGAAAGGTGTACTCCTGATCAGAAGGGTGGCAAAGACGCCAATCGTCCATTAATCCATGTACTGATGTTATGTCTCCCAATAAGGCTCGGTCTCCCTCATTACACCTATCCAGGGGACCCGTTCTTTCAATTATAGCATCCCGGGCAAGATTCCAATCGCCACCAATAATATAACTGGATGCACCAATTTCTACCAGCAAACAATTCAAACTGAGAAAGAAAGTGCGTTTGGCTCCTGTTGGAGCTAAACTGAGCCCACACAGAGGATCTTATCTCCTACTTTCAGTTTTGCAAAAATATATCTACCATCTGGATCAATCCAGGTCTTGATTATAGTAACAGGTAAGGATTTGTGAAGTAAGATAGCTACACCACACTTTCATGGATGATTCTTGTTAGGAGGAAGTTGTGTCGTAAACCCACAGTGAATGACTTTTCCCACCCAATCTCGTCGTAGCTTAGAGGATTCTAGAGCGTCCAAATTAGTTTCTTGCAAAAGAGCAATATCAGTTTTTTTCGTTTGTAGGTAGGAAAGTATTTTCTTATGCTTAATAAAGTGGTAAGACCATGAACATTCCATGAAATAATGCATATTGGATGGGGAGCAGAGGAAATCTTCATAGCCATGTGTAGGTTAGTTGAGAGGATATGAAGTTAGGTGTAGAGGAGTGAAGAATAGGAAAAGAATCAGTATAGGGGAAAAAAGTAAAGAAAAAATTCTGGGTAAAAGAGGAGAGTGAGGGTTAGTTACTTAGGACTGTAGAGGAAAATTACCAAAGAAACCAAAATAGAGAAAGTAAAATAATACAAGGCTAGGGAGAAAGAGAAGAAAGAAAAGAAAGAAAAGAAAGAAAAGGGGAGTAAGGGTAGATATACTGCACAGGGAAAAAGTGCAGTATAAGGGGAGTAGAACTGTTCTCTGCAGGTCCTAGCTTTCGGGCTATGCGTGCCAGGGGAGCCCCCCACAGCGAGAAGTGTGAAAAGAGTGTATAGACATGACAAATGATAAACAGTATTAGATGAGTTTGAGAATTATGGAAATGAGTAAATAATCAGATATTATAATGTAAGATATAATAAGAAAAGAAGGAAGAGAAAAGAGAGAAAAGGGGAGGGTAATGGAAGAAGTAAGTATTAAATATAACCATTATAAGACTTAATGACATTTAAATAGTATAAAAATTAGATAATTAAATATTGAAACAGTTAAATCTTATCGGAATTAATTAATGTAAGTACAATGTATCAAAACAATCCATACAATTTGAGCAATTTTGCTTAAATATAAATAGAAAGAAAAGTAAGGAAAGATGAAAAGGGTATAAGGGATAGTGAAAGAAAAGAAGAACAAAACATTTCCGCTTCCAAGTATTGTGCTCCAGAAAAAACTAAAGTAGTAAAGAAGAAAATCTGAAGTGTTGAGGTATAACCTACATTAAGGACAATTAAACAGCACCTAAATAACATTAACCGTAATTTAAACCTCAGTCTGTTTGAAGAGTAGAATATCTAAACAATATAATAAATATACACTATAATAAGGAAATAATAGCAAAAATACTTATGAGAAATAGAGAGAAGAAAGAAAGTATAAAAGGAAAGTATAAGAAAGTAGTATAAAGAATTCAATGCATAACCTTGAGGCAGAAATTCATATGTGTAGCCCAGTTCTTCATTAAAAGCATGTCAAAGGATTGCAACAATAATAACAGTGCCATCAGATAAAAGCTTTATAACATTATGAGAATGAACACAAGTAAACTGTGGTATATATAAATACTAAAAGAGGGAAGATGAAGAAAGGTCAAGGATTAATTAAAATGTATTAGAGAGTATAGCACGGATTTTGTATAGCAAATAATGTACAATTGAGTAAATAAATTAGTAGATACTCATGAGGTCGTGACTTCGACAGGTAGTAGGATATGACTCTCCTATCTGTTCTTCAAGATTCCAACAGTAAAGTAGTAAATCAGGTTCAAGGAACATCGTCGTCAAGTGATGGAGGAGGCTTAAGTGGGGAGCGTGATTTGTCTCTGTCTCTCTCTTGCGTAAGAGCAGTTACTGCTTGAAGAACTTGAGCTCGATCACCAAGCGAGCATATATGTCTATCTGGGTCTCTTCCCCTACTTTGAGAACGACCTGGGTTATGCTGGATGTCAGGGATCTTTTTGGTTGTTGTTGAAGAAAAAGCAGATTGGACCTCATGTAGGGAGTCAGTATATTCCATATGTTGGGGAGAGACATTATCCAGGAAGTGTCGAAGGTCATCTGGATTGAAGAAGTCTTTGGATATGCCATCCTTGGTAATTTGCAGTCGTGCTGGTTCAAAGAGGCCATATTTAATGTCTAACTGAAGTAAGCGAGGCCGAAAAGAGAGAAAAGCTTTGCGACGGTCGTTTGTTTCTCTGGAAAAGTCTGCAGATACTCGAATCTCATGACTCTCAAATATATATGGACCATGTGTGTGTGCCGCTGTGATTAACTGTCGAGCTTGTTCGTGCCGCAGAAAACAAACAATATGTGTAGGTGGTTGCATATTCTTTCCTTTAGAAGGACCGATAAGATGTGCTCTCTGTATTTCTAGTGGCCGGTCAAAAGCGAGACCTGTAATTTTCGGAAGAGCTGCTTTAAGAAAGGATTTAGCATCTGATCCTTCTATTCCTTCCGGAAATCCAAAGAAGCGCACAGTGTCCCGGTGATTTCTATCTTCCAAATCTATCACTTTGCTTCTTAGGAAGAGAAGTTCTTGGTCTCTGTCTGGTATATTTTCAAGACAATTTTCAACTGTAGTTACACGATCAGTGAGACCATCAAGCCGCTTCTGGAATCCCGCAATATCAGCACGTATGGATTTAGTCTCCGTCGTAAGAGCAGAGATAGACGTCTCCATTCCTTCCAAGCGTCGTCCGACAGCAGTAATCTCTTGGAGTATTCGTTCCATAGTAGAGTCTGGTGCAGACGCCATCATAGAATTAGATTACTTTTGAGCTGCTGAGGCAGTGTTGCAGGTCTCTGAGGCAGAACGACTCTGGCTTAATATCTCACAGTAGGAGGGTTGCTTGAAAGATTTACTAGTCGCTTTTCCAGAAGGCATTCCAGGCCGTCGTTGTGCAAAAAGTCTTAGACAGGTAATTAGCTTCTTTACAGCTGTATAGCCTCTTAAGTAAGGCTAAAATAACAAACCTGCAACTGGACAAAAGTGGCAGAAGTCCAGAGTAATAAATTTACCTCAGTAGTATTAATATTGGTTCTTTATCTCCTGACAGAAAATAAGGTAGTCTCAAGCGTTTCAATCATTTGATAACAAAGTATATAGCACTCTCCTCAAACCGATATCAGGCAGTGAAAATTAGTTCAGATTTATAAAGCTCCCTATGATATACTTCAAATTAGTAAATCGTTATCAAGTAATAATGCTGCTTATAAGTTAGGTGTTATTATTTCATCAAAAATGCAGGATGAGAGTTTATGCTTGTGGACACATATGGCGTATTTTCCTAAATAGGCCACAGCAGTATTCTCAGTTCAAAGGCAGTTTGTTCCAGTCAGCTTTGCCTCAAAAAAGTATCAGACGTTCAAAGGAGTTTGCCGATAATGAAGGTTACTTCAGTAAAGAGGCCTTAGAAAATAGAAATGTTGCCACTAATTATCCAGTGAGCTAGCTGGCATCAAGCAACTGTTGTTCACATACTTCACATTTCCAGACAGCTTCGCTTCAAACAGCATAATATACATTCAAGGAGGCTTTAAAATCAGAGAAAAATTTACCCAGGAGAGACGTGCTAAGAAGCAACAATGTTGCCACAGGTTGTTTTATTCACTCTCACTGGGGGTAAATGAGCCGGCTATTAAAAAGAAAAAAGTATCTCCTCAATTACCTCAGGAACTTGATAAAAGTCTGACAGAAACGCGTCCGAAAAAAACAGACAGCCATTGTGCTTCAAAACTTCACCGCTGTGCAGCTCTCTCCTCACTTAGTCAGGCGCTCCCCGCCGTCCAGGAGCCGCTCACCAAGCTGAAGGAATCGCGAGCCGAGACCTCTGTGGCAGCTCAGCGTCGGAGTACTGCGGTCGTTGCCAGACACTTCTCCGTTTTTAAGGAGAAAAGTATTCTGCAGTTTCGCCGAACATCGCGCTGTGAAACTGCAGTATTCACACAACGTAATTTGCTGAAATGAAGGTGCCATCCATAAATTGAACAATATCAGACTACAGGAGGTAGCCCATATACCCTGAAGAGACTAGGGCAGTCATATGTATCAAACAACAGTGTCTCAAAAGGGTGTAAATTAAAGGTCAGTTACACATAGCACAATTATTTTGCTCAGAATTGAATCAAAGGAGGAGAAAAACCAGGGAGACAAATTGCTTATACAACACAAATTGTATTTTAGTAAATATATACATTTGACATATTGACTTCATATAATCAAACGTATGGAAGGCACTGCGTTACATTGAATGATATGTAACCCGTGGGATACTGTGCACAAGTGCTCATGAAGGATTGTGACGGCGCAAGTGACACGTGAGGAAGTATGTACAGCGATAGGAGGGGGGGCAACGAGGAACAAGTGAAGGTAAAAATTTACAAAATTTAGGACACCCAAACAATAAATGGTCATGAATATAATTCAATCAAGTAGGGTATCCGCGAGGAGAGCGCCGACAATTCCGCTGTAAAAAGTCGACGGCGTTTCGGCCTGTTGAAGGATTTAGGCCATCATCAGGACCAGGTTACTTTTACTTATGTGGCAGTGCTGGGGATAAAAGGATATATATATATCTATATACATGTGACCAGTCAATGGTGGACCAAGAGGAAGAAAGAGGAAAGACAAAGGTCTGAGACCTATTTAACTGTGAGCCCAAGTAGGGTGGGGGGACAGGGTAGAGAAGGGTCGCGTCAGACATATACCGCGTGACTAGGCTCAAAGTCAGGAATGGTGCAAAATTGCGCTGAATCCAGAGAGGGGGGGCGACTTACGCAGGCGGGTACACTGTCAAAAGTCCAGGAGGAGGGCTGTAAATCTGTAGGTAGGTAAGGTACCAGGAGAAGGGTGGTCAGACCTGCGTGAATCAGTCTACAGGGAGAAAGAAAGAGTGAGAAAGGGTGGAGCAAAATACGGGGCGAGTGAGAAGGAAGAAAGGGAGGGAAACTTACTGGAGGTTGCGTGATGGAGAGCGTATTGGCAAGCTTCAGGTGGAGGACAGGGATCGCTCACTGTCGCGAAGTACCAGTGGCGGCTAGTCAAGTTACCTGGGAGGAAAGAGGGCTGGGTGATTAGGAAGGGTAGAGTGGAATGCAGACCCTAGGAGCAAAGAGGCTGGCACGTTGGGTGAGTGACCGGGGGTGGGATACGCCTGTATCAGGGCCAGTGCGGTAACGTGGAGGACCGGTACCCGAGGCTAAGGGCAGATCTAAGAGGGAAGTAGGAAAAGGTCATGTAATGAAGGGAGAAGGGGCACAAGCGCGGGTGGGAACAACCGATTGCACGGTGGGAAACCGGGTAATGGAACGGAGAAGCCAGTTCTCGTGTTGCGGTGCGGGAGGGATACACAGAGTGGGCCGGTGCACGACGGGCAGGGGTCGGACACTGACCACGGGGGTAGCGGGAGCATGGGCGCCGGGAAGCAGGGTCCCTGATTGAAGTGCGGGAACAGGTGGGGTCCTTAGTGGGAGTGGGTTACCAGGAATTGCCGTCTGCGGGGTTGCCGGTGAAGCAATTAGGAGGCACGGAGAGCGGGTACCCTGGAGTGCGTGGGTGAGGACGGATGCTAAAATTCGTGATACTGAAGGTAGTCAGGTCAAGCGGGGACCTGAACGGCATGAATTGTGCGGGCAGATGCTAAAAATCTGTGATACTGAAGGTAGTCAGGTCAAGCGGGGATGTGTATGGCACGAATTGTGCGGGCGGGATTTACTTGGTTAGTTAGCTGGGGTCGAGGCGAGAGTCCTCTCGAGGCCGGTACGAGTCAGGCACTAGGGACGTGCACGTCTCGCATCTGCTAAATGCATGATGTCACGTGATTCGGGTCAAGAGGGAAAAGAATAGAGCGCGCGTGTGGAATCGGCAGAAAGGAGGGTCAGAGAAAAGAGACTATACATGTCTTATACAAGGCAATCGACAATAAACAAACCGGGTTTGTGAAAGCCCACAATTAACAACAGTGTGTCTTGTGGAGCCAAACAGGTAATATAGTACAATATTTGTCATAATAGAACCCACTGAAGGGGGTACTTTACATGGAGGAGCAAGGGCTCCAAGATGAGGAAACAATGTGCGAACAAAACTTAATGAAGGTACACATGCACAAATTTCATCTGTGTATATTTGGATGAGTCAACCAAGGAATTAATACAAACATTGTAGAGGCCATGTCAAGAACCAATACTAGGCAAATATTGCATGGAAGATCAAAGGCTTCAGAAATGAACCAATTACGTACGAGCTGGTTGGTAAAAATTATATACATGATTAGGGGTGACTCATAACGCGGAGTGTGGTCGACACGGAGTGTAGGGGGAGAACACAAGTGTCCCTGTTAGGAGGCGGGGTGACATGAAATGTGTAAACAGGGAATGTAAATGTAAGGGCTGTGGGTTGCCCGTGTGGGTGCCACCATGGTAGAGTGGCGGGCACATGAACAGGGAAAACACCGATGAATGATGTCTGTGTCATCGTGGATTACAGAAAGATGTTCGGACAGGGATAGTTCATGTGATTGTAGTGTTCCATTCATCCAGGGTGTTCAGGCCATGTTCGATGGTATTGCAACGTGCTATCCAGCGACATTCACATCTGTTAAGGAGTCTCTGAATATCCCCACCCCTGGTGGGTAAGGTGGGTTGGTCAATGACCAACCAGGTGAAGTCCGTTTCTTTGTGGTTGTGTACCTGGAAGTGTGTTACAAGAGGTGCCGTCAGCACACCACATCTTATGTGGCTTTTATGTTGGATGATTCTGTCCTTGATCATCTGTGTTGTCTGACCAATGTATAAGAGATTACAAGGGCAAAGTATGGAGTAGATGACATTTTGGGATCTACAGTTGGTAAGCGATCTTAGTTCATGTTTCTGTCCATTGTATTCAAATTGTTTCGTTTTTAGTGAAGTAGAGCAAGCTGTGCATCTTTGGCATTTGTAGTGTCCAAGGAGAGGGGGGAGGCCCCATGGTCCCCTAACAGACTCATCTCTGGTGTTCGTTTTGGGCCACGTAATGGCGTGTACCAGGTGATCTGAGAGGTTTCTACCTCTGCGGTAGGAGAACAGAGGTGGGTCGTTGAATATGTTGAGAGGGGCAAGTGTGTTCCAGTTTCTTTTGATTATTTTCCAAATTTTGTAGCTAGTAGGGAAGAAAGTAGAAACAAAGGGGATCCGTGAGTTGGTCCTCTTTTCCTTGGGTGTGAGCAAGGTGTCACGGTGGTTGTACCAAGTGCGTTTGCGTGCTCTGGTTACCAATTTCTTAGGATATCCGCGGGAGATGAGTTTTTCAGTAAGGACCGCAGCTTCCCTGAAGAAGTCCTTCCTCCATTTGAAACATGAACTAAGATCGCTTACCAACTGTAGATCCCAAACTGTCATCTACTCCATACGCTGCCCTTGTAATCTCTTATACATTGGTCAGACAACACAGAAGATCAAGGACAGAATCATCCAACATAAAAGCTGCATAAGATGTGGTGTGCTGACGGCACCTCCTGTAACACACTTCCAGGTACACAACCACAAAGAAATGGACTTCACCTGGTTGGTCATTGACCAACCCACCTTACCCACCAGGGGTGGGGATATTCAGAGACTCCTTAACAGATGTGAATGTCGCTGGATAGCACGTTGCAATACCATCGAACATGGCCTGAACACCCTGGATGAATGGAACACTACAATCACATGAACTATCCCTCTCCGAACATCTTTCTGTAATCCATGATGACACAGACCTCATTCATTAAGTTTTGTTCGCACATTGTTTCCTCATCTTGGAGCCCTTGCTCCTCCATGTAAAGTACCCCCTTCAGTGGGTTCTATTATGACAAATATTGTACTATATTACCTGTTTGGCTCCACAAGACACACTGTTGTTAATTGTGGGCTTTCACAAACCCGGTTTGTTTATTGTCTATTGACTTGTACAAGACATGTATCGTCTCTTTTCTCTGTCCCTCCTTTCTGCCGATTCCACACGTGCGCTCTAGTCTTTTCCCTCTTGACCCGAATCAAGGGACAGCATGCATTTAGCAGACGCGAGACGTGCACGTCCCTAGTGCCCGACTCGTACCGGCCTCGAGAGGACTCTCGCCCCGACCCCAGCTGACTTAACCAAGTAAGTCCCACCCGCACAATTCGTGCCATTTACGTCCCCGCTTGACCTGACTACCTTCAGTATCACGGATTTTTAGCATCCACCCGCACAATTTGTGCCGTTCATGTCCCCGCTTGACCTGACTACCTTCAGTATCATGAATTTTAGCATCCATCCTCACCCACGCACTCCGGGGTACCCGCTCTCCGTGCCTCCTAATTGCTTCACAGGCAACCCCGCCGACGGGAATTCCTGGTAGCCCACTCCCACTAAGGACCCCACCTGTTCCCACACTTCAATCAGGGACCCTGCTTCCCGGCGCCCATGCTCCCGCTACCCCCGTGGTCCCAGTGTCCGACCCCTGCCCATCGTGCACCGGCCCACTCTGTGTATCCCTCCCGCACCGCAACACGAGAACTGGCTTCTCCGCTCCATTACCCAGTTTCCCACCGTGCAATCGGTTGTTCCCACCCGCGCTTGTGCCCCTTCTCCCTTCATTACATGACCTTTTCCTCCTTCCCCCTTAGATCTGCCCTTAGCCTTGGGTACCGGTCCTCCACGTTACCGCACTGGCCCTGATACAGGCATATCCCACACCCGGTCACTCACCCAACATGCCAGCCTCTTTACTCCTAGTGTCTGCATTCCACTCTACCCTTCCTAATCACCCAGCCCTCTTTCCTCCCAGGTAACTTGACTAGCCGCCCCTGGTACTTCGCGACAGTGAGCGATCCCTGTCCTCCACCTGAAGCTTGCCAATACGCTCTCCATCACGCAACCTCCAGTAAGTTTCCCTCCCTTTCTTCCTTCTCACTCGCCCCGTATTTTGCTCCACCCTTTCTCACACTTCCTTTCTCCCTGTAGACTGATCCACGCAGGTCAGACCACCCTTCTCCTGGTACCTTACCTACCTACAGATTTACAGCTCTCCTCCTGGACTTTTGACAGTGTACCCGCCCGCGTAAGTCGCCCCCCCCCCTCTCTGGATTCAGCACAATTTTACACCATTCCTGACTTTGAGTCTAGTCACGCGGTATATGTCTGACGCGACCCTTCTCTACCCTGTCCCCCCACCCTACTTAGGCTCACAGTTAAATAGGTCTCAGACCTTTGTCTTTCCTCTTTCTTCCTCTTGGTCCACCATTGACTGTTCACATGTATATATATATATATATATATCCTTTTATCCCCAGCACTGCCACATAAGTAAAAGTAACCTGGTCCTGATGATGGCCTAAATACTTCAACAGGCCGAAACGCCGTCGACGTTTTACAGCGGAATTCTCGGCGCTCTCCTCGCGGATACCCTACTTGATTGAATTATATTCATGACCATTTATTGTTTGAGTGTCCTAAATTTTGTAAATTTTTACCTTCATTGTTCCTCGTTGCGCCCCCTCCTATCGCTGTACATACTTCCTCACGTGTCACTTGCGCCGTCACAATCCTTCACGAGCACTTGTGCACAGTATCCCACGGGTTACATATCATTCAATGTAACGCAGTGCCTTCCATATGTTTGATTATATGAAGTCAATATGTCAAATGTATATATTTACTAAAATACAATTTGTGTTGTATAAGCAATTTGTCTCCCTGGTTTTTCTCCTCCTTTGATTCAATTCTGAGCAAAATAATTGTGCTATGTGTAACTGACCTTTAATTTACACCCTTTTGAGACACTGTTGTTTGATACATCCATAAATTGAAAGCACTTCGCCACCGTCCGGGGCTCCCCACAGCGCGGAGCTCCGGGATTAGGTGGCCATCTTGCGTCGTGGCCAGACCATGCCCCCCAACAGTAGAAATTCTAACGGTGAAATAAAAATACCAACTGAAACTAACAGACACTGTTGCACAACCATTTGCCTTTTCCAAGAGGCAAGTGGAATCAACTTGAATCTTCTCCAAAACAGTTCAGTGGGAGCAGAAAGGCACATAGAATCCATTTGCTCCAGTAGAACCCGCTCAGAACTAATGAAATTTCCACCGGAGCTGACATAGCTGCCTAGGAGTCTCATGTCATGTGTGACACCTTATGCCAGTCCAGACTTTTTGATACACAGCAATCGCCTTCAGGGACTTGTTATTTTGTTTTTAACATTACAAGTGTGGACTTAAAAATCCCAGCATGCACTGTGCTCTTGGCTAAAACACCAGGACTGGATGAAAGTGTCACATACGTCAAGAAGCCCCTTGGCAGTTACACTGGATTTCATACAAGTGTCAGTGAGGAGAGAAAGTAAATTGCTTTTCTATTGCATTTCCCATCTGCAAATGCGCATTGTGTGACTGCCTCTCTGAACACAATTTAGTGCCTTAAGGAAATTCAGCCCTGAGCCAAACTATGCATCCACGTCATGGTGTTCTTTTGGCAGTGGACATCAGGAATGGTATTTGGAACACTGGCAGGTAGCCCTGTGTGTTACTTTATAATTATTACTGGTGCCAAGATGCTACCGGACTGTTCCCCAAAGAAGTAATTCATGTTTGTTTTTGCAACTAGATCCAGCAGAAAAAAAATGTAGCTGGTCAACAGAATTTCCAAGGATGTAAAAAAAGCTCAACTTTCCCATGTCCATGCGTAAATGGCTCATCTGGTCCATTTTTTCTTCCAATTATGGGATTATGGGATTTGTAGTCCGTTTTTTATCCCGTTATTAAATCATTATTTCGTCTACAAGTCCTCGAATTCGAAGGAAAATCCTAACCTGGAGGAGCTACTCAGCATGGACGTAGTAAACTTGCGAGCCCTATGTGTAGCATTTTTATGGAGGCCTTTAAAAGTTACTCACTGTTGTTCTTGTGTTTATTGCCATAATTTGTATTATTGTTTCAAAACCATGGCCCGCGCTACATTAAACCAGGATAAGAGCCCCGGGACAACAATGCGCCGCCTGCACTTCCGTCACAGCCTCAGCCATGTGGCTGCCACCGGTCCCCGCCTGGCTCGTTTACAGTGATGCATTGTTAGGGAATATTGTCACCTGCCTAATTGTCCTAAATGGCGACCTCCTGTTATTAATAATGGCCGGAGCGTGGCCCGCAGACATGTGAGCCGGGCCCGGGGAAGCTGACGAATGGAGCCCCCGTGCAGGGTGGCTGCATTCTGCCGCATTATCCAGAGAGGGGGCCACCATAAATCTTCCTTCACTTTAACCAGGTTTGGCCCGGGCCCTCCTCGGGGCTCGGGAAGGCTATGTTAAGATGGCGCTGATGTGCCAAAGCGCTGCGCCAGCTGCTCCTAAATACAGACAAGGCCCTGTCAATTAAGTCCATGACGAGCAGGTCTCCCTGCAGCCCGGGGCTGTTTTCCCTCCTCCAGCAGCGTGCATCCCCCTCAATTAGTAACTATTTCCAAGGGACCTCGGGGCAAGCAGGCAGAAGGCGCAGAGGAGAGGCACGGGGCCTGCCAGCTCCTGGAACCGCACGCGCAAGCAAGTTCATGACTCTGCGCAGAGGAACCTTGAAGACGAAAGCCATCATACCTCTGGCTTGGTTTATTTATTGCTATAGTTATGTATGGGGCAGGCTTCGACTCAAGAGGCAATGCCTCGAGTGGGTGAAGATGTCTCCCTACCCTTAACAACGGCAACACATAGCATATTCAGAGATTCCAAGTGTCTCAGGTCCATGTGTGAGTATCTAGTCCAATCATGGGTCTGCGCAACCTGGGATTTGTAGTACTGTCTATTCTTCTATAAAATCAGGACTACAAATCCCAGAGTGCAAAGAATAAATCTGGATTTGACGAGGCACTGGCACATTGAACTGGGAAATTTGAGAGCTCTTTCTTGCTTTCGGTTGTGCCCTCAGGGCAGCAGAGGGTTTTATGGACACTGAGAAGTTAAATTTACTATTGTAACTCCAGTCCTAAAATATCTGGAATATTTTGGGGAAGTCAAATATTCCCCAGGCATCTTAAAAAAGACATGAAAAGTGCTCATTTAGCATTTACCCAGGAAGCGTTGCCCAACGGGTACCCCCCAAGGCAAAATACTAAGAATAGCTGAATAATGCTATCATCCAACTCAGGGTTGCATCTACAGACTTCTGCAGCAAGTGTATTAACTGACTGATCCATCCTACCAGAAAGAAACTAAGCCAGAACTGAAAAAAGCATTCAAACTTAATGAGGAATAACTTGATATCTATGAAATAATTACTTTAATTCAAACGCCAACATATATGACTCCATATCATAAGCAATCAATATGAATTTCAGTTTACAATAGCATTTTGCAGGTTTTCATATACACCTTTTCAGGTGACATTTTGGGGCACATGCATCAAGGTAGGCTTTTGCGATTCCTTAATTGCGATTATTAAGGAATCGCAATTAAGGAATCGCAAAAGCCTATGCATGTAGGAATCGCTATAAAAATAGCGATTCCTAAACATTCCTTAATTGCGACTCGCTAATTGCGAGTCGCAATTAAGGAATACCTCCCATTAATTCCTATGGGCCTAGAGGCCCATAGGAATGAATTGGAATACATTCTCAATTAGCGATTCGCAATTAGAGAATCGCAAATTGAGAATGCAATTTCAAGGGTGCCAGGGTGTCAAAATGACACCCTGTTGCACCCTGAAATTGTGATGTGCACCCATGTTGGCACACACATGCCCCAAGGGCATGTGTGTGTGTAACCTAAAACTTAAAAAAATGCATTTTAGAGCATTTTTCGAAGGTATTGCAAATTACAGACAAGTTTGATTTGTCTGTAATTTGCGGTCCCAAATAGCGAAATCGCTATTTGAAAGTGCTTCTAGCATTGCATTTAAGGAATCGCAAATTGCGATTCCTTAAATGCAATCGTAATTTAGGAATTCGCAATTAATTGCGAATTCTTAAATTGCGCATAGGAAACTACTTTCATGCATCTCCAAAGGCCAATTTGCGATCGCAAACGGCCGATTTTTGCGATTCGCACCGTTTGCGATCGCAAAAACCTTTGATGCATGTGCCCCTTTGTTTCTCTCTTAAAAAAACAAACCTACAGCTAATGACAGTAAAACCCTTAGGGCCTGGTGTAGAGTTTAGCTGAAGGATGCTCCATCACAAATGTGACGGATATCCTGTCTGCCTTTTTACGAGCACAATTGTACGAGATTTACCTCACGTCTGTGACAGAGTACCCCGCCCCCCGAAACTCTAAATCAGGCCCTTAGTCCCTCTTCCTTAAGAAATTACGGCTTAGGGTAAAGAGGAGGCTGTGTCTAAATCAGGATCACAAGTATTACAGGAAAACCTGCAGCTCTGGGATTTTTCCCAGAAACATTGTGCCAGTGAAAAGCAGGGTGGAATTTGTCTGGGGAAAAGTGCTCGGAATGATAGAAATGTCTGTACAAAATAGTGCTCAACTACCAATGGCAGAGGTTATTCCTCATTCTAGGGTCACAGCTCTTCGGGTGCACTGAACCTGCACTCTTTGATAGTGGTAAATCCAAGACTGGTAGTAATACACCATTTTACCAGGTAACTTGTAATGAGGCCATAAGTGGTGTATTTTCTTTCGTCTCAAATTAGTATTTTGGGGATCAGTAGACGGTTACTAGGGTGTCACTGCTGATATCTGTCACGACTGACTCAGCCTGACCATTTCCAGTCCTATACACTGAGTACCACTGAGATGGATTACTCACAGCGCCATGAAACTTCGAAACCTGTTGTAAAAAGCTCTACAAATAATTCTTTCTCATCTTCCACACTATATCCGTGTAACCACCCTGTTTGTCACAAACGCCCTACAGTGTCCATAACGCGAGGCGTTTGGCGCGATACACAATAAAATACATACATAATGAATAAATACATATATTAGGGGAAGCAAATGGCCAATTGTAATTTATCAGTCTGTGCTGGGGCCAAAGGCTGTCCTGAAAAATGCATCCCGGGATGATGCATCGACGCGCCTGCTGCGTGAGTGTGAGAGACGCAGGCCCTCTTGTCTGGCCGTGTCACCCCCAGCAGCTGGTGGCATGCCATGCACCCGGGAAGCTGCCCTTTGGCCCATTCAGGAGCCGGACAGGGCAGCGGAGAGCGGGAAGCTGCCCCCGGTCAGCGGGGCTGAGCGGCCTCCATTGGACAGGGCGAGCTTCAGGAGCCCCGGCGAACAAAAAGGCCTAACGCTGGGAGGCCTGTCCAATCATTAGTGGACTGTTTGTATAAGCAATTAGCAAATTGGTAGCTAGGAGGGGAGAGGCTAAAAGAGCGTGTTGCACCAGGCGCCAAAGCGAGGCAGGCCAGGACTGTGCGAAGTTCAAGAACAGAGCAAACAGCACATGCCATAAGGTGGCGCAGTCAACCGAGGGGCCACAGGCCCGGCCGGCCAGGCGACGGACAGCACAGTGTTAAATATGGAAACGTGCACTGACAGGGGCAGGGGAGGTCAGAGAAAGTCAACAGGAGAGCAGGGTTAATGACAGAAAGAGTTTAATATCAAAAACACATAAATCTCCGACTGAGGGCAGCAACACAATAGCAAGAAAGGGGGCGAGTGCTGGAGTCAACATTCACTCCATAATGGCCGCCACAAGGCCAGGCCCATCTTGTTAACGTGTAACACAAAACGTGATGGCGGGAAGAAAGGGAGAAAAGGCGACTGAATGTGCAGGGAGATTTCCATACGTCAGGGTGAATAAATGCACCGACAGCTCCGGGTCTCCTGAGTTTGCCCCCCCACGAAAGATGGATATGTCTGTGAGGTCCATTCAAGCGTCACCTTTTGCTGACTGACCAAGCTTTGCAGGGCCCGGGGACAAAGAGTCGGACAGGGGATGAATAGACCTGACCCCTGCAGCCATTCCAAGGTCCATTTCAGTGCCTATGCCTTGCTTCAACTGGCTCTGCATAATGTCTGACCATGGTACCCGGGGATGGGATGTTCTTAAAAGCTTTGATTGGCAACACTTGGCATTAAAAGTGAACATTAATTATAAAATAGGGCTAATTGACTAGTCAGATTCATTAAGATAGTCAGCTATTCTCCCAGAAATCCAAAAGGCGTTTTAAATATGTCGTTTAAAGCTTGACAGAAAAAAAACAACGGAGGCGTTCCCCCAGAGACCACCTACATGCAGGTGAAATTGGCTAGACCCCAAAGAGGATGGCAGAAATTCTTGTTAAGGGCTGCAACCATTAATTCTACCCCACAATCCTTGGGCAAATGGCGTGGACACAGTTTTATTAAACGTCATACTGCCTTCCCATCTGAGCACTATCCCAGTACATGAATATTAATTCTGCCCACTCTATGCAAATAATGTCACCCAGCGAGGACAGGGCAAACTAGTTACAAAAAAACAGCAAACTGTTGTGAATAAACACAGTACAGGAAGCTAGCGGAAGGGCCTTGGGAAACTGCAACATTACTGTGTCCCTGTTGGAAAGTTTTCTTTGAGAACAGCAAGAACAACGTCAATGGAAATACCCAAACATGACTCTGCTTGACTGTGTGCTGCAGGGAACCAAGATGGCGTTGAGGTCTAACTGATGCCTATTTAGCATAAGCCAGAAAAAGGCATTTTAACAAGTCATAGCAAATTTGTTTTAAATGCAATAGTGTCATGCCGGTGTATACATTTAAATTCCAAAGTAAATCAACATTCTGCATGTTGTAAATGAAATAAAAAAATATAAAATGCACAAACAAATCTAACAGTAGTATGGGCAGTACTCCAGCCGACGGGGCAAGAAGGAGAAGGCAGGACAATCAAACAGTATGGTATGGAGCGAGGAGTACCAGGCACTGTGAACAGTTGTCATGCTCCAGAGAGGAACACCATCTAGTATCAGACAACCTTGGCTTGGGGTCGTGAGCCTACATGACCACAGCCGTGCTTTCAAATCCTTGATGCCTGCGCTAAGATACAGACTATCTGTCAACTTTGCAGCAGCATCTGTGAATGTTTTACTATAATGGTAGAAGGCAGGAGCAGAGGACCAACTGCAGACAGCAGTAAGCAACACAATCGTGATGAGCTATGACAGGCAGCATTTCAGGCATTCGATACAGTGCCTCATGCCTTGCTTCTTGATCGCCTCTCAGAGATCGGCGTATCCGGGTCCGTCTGGGGTTGGATCAGGTCTTTCTTGGAGGGTCGCTCGCAGCAGGTCTGGCTCCCACCGTGCGCCTCAGTCCCTCAACCAGTGGCTACGGGTGTTCCACAGGGGTCATCCCTTAGCCCTCTCCTCTTTAACATCTATGTCACCCCGCTGGTTTATCTCGCGGAGGCTCTAGGGGCTAAGGTGATGGCCTATGCTGATGACACCCAGCTGCTGTTCTCTTGGGGTCAAGATGAGGATGCCGTTGTCCCTGCTCAACACTGCCTATCTTCGGTCTTTCACTGGCTCGCTCAGGCACAGCTTAAGTGCAATGAGGAGAAATCGGAGATCCTTTTGTACGGCACATTCCCTGTCAACTTCAGAGAGAAGCTATGGCCCCCAGGTTTTCCCCTACCTAGACTTTAAGGGAGATTCTGTCAAGAATCTGGGGGTTCAATGAGAACTTGATTTTCTCATCGCAGGTTAAGAAGTTGGCCGGCACTTGCTTTAGCATTCTGAAGACCTTGAGGAAGTTTCTTCCTCTTTTGCCTAATTCTGCAAAGGAAACTGTTGTCCGTGCTCTAATTCTTTCCCGTCTGGACTACGCTAACACACTATATGCTGGCATTCCAGGTTACCTTTTGAATAAGTTACAGGTGATCCAAAACTCGGCCGCCAGACTCCTGCTGGGTCTCTCCAGCAGGTGCAGTGTGCGTTCTCATTTGCGATCTCTGCATTGGCTCCCGGCGGAGGCACAAATAAAATTTAAAATTGTATCCATTGCCCATAAAGCCCTCCATGGTCTGGGACCCATTTATTTGCAGAAGAGGATTGCTTTCTATTCTCCGGTGAGACAGTTGCGTTCCTCCTCCCAACGTTTTGGCACAGACCCCGCGGTTTAATCGCCAGAGGCTTGGTGGGAGATCTTTTACCCGGATAGCTGCGCTGGCATGGAATGCATTGCCACTGGCCTTACGGGCGTCAAAGATCCTATGATCTTTAAGAAAAAGCTGAAAACCTTTCTCTTCTAGCTCTGTCCTCTGACTCAGACTCTGACCCTTTTCAGGCTCGCGCCGGGACACTCCTCGGAGTATCTTAGCGCGTTATAAGTTTATATAACATAACATAACATAACAATAAGTATAAGGCCTGCATGTGAAGCTTATCATGTCAGAGAGGATAACTTCCAGGCACATAAATCGGCATCAGCTTTATAGGAGTGGAAGAAACGATCAGTAGCAGGGAGCGCTAAGTATTGGTCAGTGCAGCAAACAAGGAAAGATAAGCTACAGAGGGTACATATATAACTACCATTGGCAAAGACAATAGGTCTGGCTTTGGCCACCACCCTTTTGGCAATTCTTGTTTTGTTTTGTCATTGTTTTTGCAAAACGTTACCGTTCAAGAAGCTGCCAGGCCCTCATCAAGCTAAAAAAACAAAACTTTAGCTTAAGGTAAAAATGTTTTCTTGTCTCAAAAATGCATACATTACCACATAACTCCCTGGCACTAAAGAGAACTACTTTGTGTGTAGTTGTGCTCCTTGTGAAAGGGCAGCATGCTATAACTTGTGGTGAAGTCAGTCACTGACTGATTTGGTCTGAGCATTGCCCCTTGATGCATGCCGGAGTGGGTGGAAGAAAAATGTGAATGACAGAACCACAGACTAATGGATGAAGTCTGGCTGAAAACCCTATAAGTATGTTATACACATAGTTTTAGTAAAATCAAAAGGTCTTGGCTAACACCGACCTAAAAAACAAAATTGATCTGGTACTGGCTGCCAGCCTCTTGCCTTTGAGAAAGAAAGCAAGAAAGAAATCAGAGAAGAAGGAAAAGAGAGAAGAAAGAAAAAGAAAGAAAAAAGAAAGAAAGAATGGACAGGTTTCCAAAAATAGATAGGGCAAACTGATGAGCTTGTCAGCGGCGGGTCCTCCATTTGAGCGGATGAGCATCGCCTCACTAAAATGCCCCCAGAAATGCCCAAAGTTGAAAAATAAAATGGTAATTAAGTTAATTCATCACCATTTTATCTTTCGTCAACTTGTCCTGAAAGGAGTGTCAGGACGAGGCGGGGCCTGCCGAGTGGCAGCAGTGGTGGGCTGCCTGTGCACTAGTTTATAGTACGCATGTCACTTTGGCTGGCCGTCTTGCGGTAACCAGCCTGACATGCACACTTTAAACCTCTCAACCCAGCTGTCTTAGACAGCTGGGTTGAGAGCCTGCAGAAGCCTACAGTGTCCTCGGGAGCACCGAGAGAGGCTGCTCCCTTCAATCCCGCTGCTTCTCTCATACTGGTTAACAGCATGAGAGCAGCACCAGGATTGGTTAAGTAAGTTAGATGGGGCCCTGGACGTGATGTAAGGAAAAGAAGAGGACCAGAGCAATGAGGACGTGTCTGCACAAGCAGGTAAGTGACTTTTTATTAATTTTTCCTTTTTTAAATTATTTATTTTACGGACCTGCGTCTCCACTGCCATAGTTGCCAGCCGCCACTGGAGCTTATATACAGAGTTGTTGTGTGAGCTGATGTTCATACTACTGTTCCCCAGAATCTTTTCAGACCAGTCTTAGAATTGGTGCACTATTTTAATTGCAGCACGCTGATTTTCATGTGGACTGTTTGTTTCACATGTACATTATGACACATACAATGCTGACCATTCATAGAATACATAGCACCATAAACACAGACGTTACATTACAGATCGGGATAGCTTACTCAGAATCATCCCACTGAGCTATCGCAGAAGCACGCAAAAGGTATCACTGATTCCACTGTAATGAGCTGTGTACCTGGCTCATAAATGTCTACATAATCAAACTTAATGAATTATATCACCGGCTTCAAATGTATCCGGAATTATATTGTAAAAGAACTATCTTACCGCGGCATGATGATAACTGTAATTCCATTTTCAGATACTGAAGCACCCGTAAGTTTCTTGTTTTTTTTTCTAAGGGTCACAGTATAAAATATAGTATGCTAAAACTCAAATTACACCCCACCTATATTATAAAAAAGTGTTACAATTGTGCTGCAAATTAAACACGATAAAGGCCTCTTCCTAGGCAAAGTTTATTAAAGAACCATTGGTTAAACTGAGTCCAGGATAAACCTGTTCTGCAGAATTGTCCGCAAATGGATTCACACCCTATAATATTGAAGCTTTCGGTTGTTGTACCATATAGGAATAGACAGATATAATTACACTTCATTTTGTGCTTAGTAAAAAGAGGATAACTTAATACAGAACAGTTTAACATACACACAATCTGGTATGTTGTGAAATAGCAGTAGTCAGATAAACAAAGGCCACTCAGAAAGGAATTTACACCATTATCAGGAGATGGGATCTGATAAAACTGCAATGTGCCCTGTGCTCACATCAAAAGTGTCCTGCTATTACATCAAAGATGTACTCTTTGTGAAAGGGCAACATGCAGTGACTCAAAGTGAAGTTAACCAGTGCCTTAAATAGGCTAACCCATTGTCTCATGGTGTATGCTGTAGTGAGCAAAAACAAAATGTGAATGACACATTAACAGGCCAATTAATGAAGAGAGGTCACTGATTTGGAAAATCGAAAGGTCTTGGCTAATGCCAGACCTAAAAATGGAGGGTGGAAGGGTTCTGTGTAATGGATTGGTGCTGATGTCAGATAGTCCCTGGGAGCGTCTTGATTCCATGACTTATCAGTGTCCATTTTGAATCCCAGTAAAGGTAGTGCAGACTGGATGCTTTGGAAGAGGTGAACAGTTCCCTGTAATGGAAGTGAATGCAGCACACCTGGCTTATTCATTACATTAGAAAATATGATTTTGCCATGCAATCACTACTGGTCAAGTAAGCCACGTTTTTAAATACATTTGGGTCTTTATCATTATTCTTAGGGCAAGCAAGGTGAATTTTATAAACTGCAAGTTGTACAAAAGCAGCAACTTTCGCAATACAGCTCACAGATGAAGCATCCCATTTGTGATAAATGTGGTGTCCTGCTCTATGGTCCCAAAAGGCCACCATCTGTCCCCCTGAAATCAAAGATGGAGCTTGCAGATGATATTCCCCTTTGTAACTGTGGTGGACTATGTTGGACTGGTTGGATCAACTAGACACTTACTTCCATGTTCCAATCTATGTGGAGCACCAGCATTTGATGGCAAAATGGTCACATTCTGTTTACAACCTTCTCATTTGGCTTAAAATATCTTCAAGGGTCTTCAGAAAGGTGCCAGCTCTGGTTGGGACACTGAATGCAAAATCAGGCACTTTCCCCATTTCTGTACATCTACAACTGGCTCATGCAGGCTAAATCATCAGATACTGCATGACATTGATGGAGGTGGTGTGCAGAACAAATATGGCTGCCCGATAATCTGAGAAAAGTCTCTCTTGACTTCTATCCACTTACAAGCACGAGGTTTTGCAAAGGTCAATGATGTGTATTTCTCACTGAAGCCAGAGTGCTGAAGTTGATGGAACAACTGGTGTGCCTACTTCATTTAAGAAAGGTATCAACAAGAAGGTTGTTTAGGCACAATGCCACATCATAGAGTGCATATTTGTGGGGCTGTTGGCATGCTTCCACTTATGCCCACTGGCAGTGCATCTCCAGGCCTAATTGCCATGCAGCTGCAAGAATTCTGTGGTGATGATTCTGTTGTAGGCTGTGGAGCAACTGAGGGATCTGAAAGCATGGTGGTTGCTACCTGTGAGACTAACCAGGGGAATCCCAGTGCACTGTTCTTAGCAGGTGGTCATACCAAGAGGTACAAGCAGGCTGAGGTGGCAAGAGGTTCTGGAAGGGATGATGGCAAAGGGTCACTGGTATGAAGTAAAGAGCAGCAAAACTTCCAAGTGCAGTAAGTTGAAGCTAGTCTTTAAACACTTCGATTCTTCCAGCAACAAAGCACCATAAACCATTAGAATGGATAAAATGGTGATACAAGCTATTGTGAATAGACAAGAGTGAACACAGTTGCACTGTCTAGTGACATTTGCATTTTCAATAAGTCACTGAGGTGAACTCCAATTCCTCTCTTTCCACCTGAAAACAATGCCTTAGAGGAAAGACGCAGTAGGTTATTCTTCTGTTTTGGCAACTTGGTACTAAGTCCAGCGCAGCTCAAAGAGATTTGCAAGACTTGTGGGACATTGATAATAGACCCTTTTACGTTTAAAAAACCAGCCAGTCCTGCTGGATTTTGTTCCTGACTTCAGGAGCAGAGAGCATGATGTTCAGACTCTCGGTCACTGACTTGACTTTGGGGTCCGGTGTATGCATCTTCTCTGATCCCCCTCATTTCTGGAGTTCTGGCATTAGTGTATCCATATTGCCCAAAGAAGGTTGGCTGTGATGTCTTGCCACTGCAGTAATCCCAATGTGGAGCTTGCCTTGTTCCACTGCCCAAGATCCCTGATTTTAGTAGGTCTTCTACACATCCATACTTCAGCTACTGAAATAGAGGTCTAGCATGAAGGTTTGCAACAAGGGCCTATCCAGGCTATTAGAAGAAGTGGAGGTTTTCAATAACAAGCTCCAAGTAAAAGATGTTGACCCTGTTTCGTGCCCCGTTTTTATGATATGTCTTTTATACGTCTGTCGATAGTGCCCCTGGAGCTGCAAGCGGCAGTGCTCCGGACTAGAGAAAACTCCTGTAGTGGTTGACCAGAATGTGAGACTCTGATTTGAAGGTTGTTGGATAGTTTTGTTCTTTCCCGTTCAATAGGTCCTTGGTTCCAGCTTTGGGTTTTCCTTTAGTCCTGGAAGCTTTGAAGGTTCATCTATAAGACCTCTTCAGAAAGTGGATCAGAAATTCCTTACCATGAAGTGTGGTTTCTAGTGCCCATCACCTCGCCTAGAAAGGCAGGAGAGGATCAAGCTCTACTGATTATGGAACCTTTTTTGTAGTCTAGTCAGATAGCCTGGTTTGAGGCTGGATCAGGTGTTTACCTTTGTAAGGTGTCAACATTCTGTTTAACCCAAGAAGTGATCTTTTCCTCTTTTTTTTATCTTCTAGGTACTGAGGGGTCTATGCCGAAAGGGCTAGCTCTCTTTTCTCTGTCCTTTCCATGTGAAATCAGTCCCTTTCAGGCAGTCTAACAAACTTACTTTAGACTTTTCGTGCCTTGTTACATGAAGGACAGGCTTCTGCCATCTGTATGGGTAAGTGGATATATTCAATACTTCCTAGCAAAGGCGTTTCTCCCAGAAGGTATTTAGGGACAGTACATTAGGGCTATGATGGTAGCTTAGGTGAAATGAGAGAGTATCCTTTAGTAGAAAAATGTAGCGCAGCAACCAGGACAGCTGCCTACACCACTGTGCAGCATTACCCACTTCATGTGAGTGGTTCAAGGGACACTGGCTTTGGTGCCACTGTGCTGAAATCTGGTCAGCATTGTATTTTGGTCCTTCTTGTAAAATTCACATGAAGTTTAGCAGCACTTTAAGTTAGATTTCAGTTTCAGTTAGTATGTTTCTTCCTGGCTCTAGGACTAATCTTGTGGTACCTTAAAAAGGCGTCAATCAGGGACTCAGACAAGGAAGAGGAAGGTAGGACAATGTCCTGATTAGTTAAAAGTACTGTTCCTTTTCCCCAGTCCTTCACTGCCTCGTACAAATGCCCCACCCTCATGCCTTGTTATGAAGGGTTGATTTTTTTCAGATTGCCTTCGTATGTTGAATGTTGCTCAAAACAATTAGCAATCAAGAGAAACTTCACCTACACTAACTTAGAATATACAAGTCAACAATCAAAAAAGCTAAAACAAGCACTATTCAGACAGAATTCTAAATGCTAAATGTGCAAATAAAAAATTTGATCAAATTTTCACTGAATTTCGTAAACCTAATAGCACAGAAGGAACTCATAACATTAATCAATAATTTACTGACAAACTGGCAAATCTTTACATATCCAAAGCAGACATGTTGGACTCCTATTTAAAACAAAGAAAACCGCCAGCAACAACCCATTTCCAACAATCCCTTCCAAGGGTAGACTAACACACCCTCTGCATTCCTTCAAACAACTATCACAAAGTGAATTTATGGATCTTGTCAAAGCAAGCAGACCAGCCGGCTGCCCTGTTGACACTTGTCCACCATAAATCTTCAAGAACATTATTTTAACTACCTTTGCTGCCACACCAGTAAGAAGAATCATCAATAATTCTTTAACTACAGGAATCTTTCCAGAAGACTTTAAAAAGGATACATACGTCCATTATTAAAGAAAACAAACCTGGAACCGCATGACCCAAACAACTATAGACCGATTACAAATTAACCTTTCCTGGGTAAACTGATAGAAAGAGCAACTGATAGAAAGAGCAACATTTGCCCAGATGTCACAATTCATTGAAGAAAACTCCATACTTTCCGACTTCCAAACAGGATTTCATCCAAAAAGAGGCACAGACACTGCCCACATTGCCATCTGGGATGGCCTTAAAAACATAGTAGACAGAAACGGGGTTGGGGCACTACTTCTCTTGGGCCTTTCAGTAGCCTTCGACACAGTTGACCATGACACTCTAATCCAAAGACTCTACGAAGCCGGTATAGAGGGGACTGCTCGGGACTGGCTCACATTCGAATATGGCTGTTTACAACGCATGCAAATACATCGCATCCCATTACAACCCGGTCGTTACAACGACCGCGTTGTTAGAATGCATACCATTACATCGCAAGTCATTACAACGACTTGCTGTAGGGGGCGCGCTGGACTTAGGAATAGTATTATTTACTATTCCTACTCCAGTTTGCGCAGCAGCCGGGAAGGTGTTGGATTTTAAATCCAATACCAGTGCGCCCCCTACAGCAAGTCGTTGAAACGACTTGCGATGTAATGGTATGCGTGGTAACAACGCAGTCGTTGTAACGACCGCGTTGTAATGGTACTGCGTTGTGGAGACAGCGTTGTAAACGCTGTTTTCCTCACATCCTACCTTCAAAACAGAACAAATGTCATCCATAATCCTCCATTCTCATCCAAACCATACTTCACAAAAGCAGAGGTCCCTCAGGGCTCTATCATCTTGCCCATGCTTTTCAAAATGCACATGAAGTCACTACTGGCAAAGATCAATGAATTTCAGATCACAAGCTATAACACAAATACTTCTTAAACTGGAAAGCTACAAAGACATTGGAAACTCCAAAATCTTCAGTTGCCTCAGAGCCATTGATCAGTGGATGACATGGAGCCATCTCAAATTGAGTGCTTCCAAAACTGTAATACTCACATGTGGCGATCAGAAAAATGATGGCCCACTGTGTGCCTGACCTGACGATCTGGGACCACATACTAAAATATCTAAGATAGTAAGAAGCCTTGGAATTACCATGGACCCCAAGTTATCAATGAATACCCAAGTGGACAAATTAGCAAGATGAAGCTTCATTACTATGAAAACTCTGCAATGCATCTTCCTCCACCTGGTATTTCCACACAAGGTCCAAGCTACTTTCTCTCTTGTATGGTTTAAACTTGATTACGCTAATGGCATCTACCACGGATCATCTTAATAAACTACAAAAAGACTACAACGAATTCAGAACTCTGCTGCCAGACTACTCCTACATGCAGGCCCGGACCGTGCAGGTAAGAGCGGTGGGGCCGGGGGGGTGGGGAGGGATCAACAGACGAGATAGCAATTTGGCTAGCACAAGGTAAGGTTTTTTGTAATTTAAGTTTACCTCGTCGTTGTCTGTCGACTCCCCCCCTGCCCCACCGCTCTTACCTGCACGGGCCACGCCTACCTACATGTAAAGCCACATGCCCACATCTTCCCTGCCTTGAGGGCCCTATATTGGTTACCAGTTGCCAGAAGAGCCACCTTCAAGCTGCTTTATATCACCCACAAAGCAATACATGGAACAGGACCACTTTTCATCAGGAATAAAATCACCAAATACATCAACAAAGGAACTTCTGCTCTAGATTGGCACCTCGCCTCAAAACCCTAGCATACAAGACAAAAAACAATGGATGGTACATCTTTCTCTGTTCAAGCAGCCAAACTATGGAATTCATTACCCCTAAACATAAAATCCACAGACAACTATCTTATCTTCAGAAGACTGCTCTACAGTTGGCTTTTTCCTACATAACCACCATACTCAAACACAAATGTACAGCATACGTCTGTGCATGTAAACATGTATGATTTGATTATATGTATGTATCTAGATATGTGCATCTCTTTAACAAATATATATATATATTTTGGTCTAAAATTATATTGATATTGTTTAGGTTTGCTTAACAAATGTATATATTGCTTATGGTTAAAAAAAGATATATAATATATATATAATTTTATGCGTAACATGTATATAAGTCACTGCATAATTTTCATATAAGTTATTTGATTCGATGCTTATGGGTCTCTGTTGTATTATACTTTATTTATCACAGTGTGTAAATATGATCCTAGCAATTTTATCTAAAAGTGCTTCACTATTGAAATATTGAGGAAAATATAAAACTAAAATAAAGTACAAAAAAATACTTTATTCAATACAACTTTACATCTCTTTATTATTTTCCTTATAAATGAATACCCTTTCTATGAAGTAAAGTATGTGTATATTTATTTCTTTACTCCCCCTATAGAAAAAAAAATAACTACAACTCTCTCCAGTGCACTACTCTATGTCTCTTCCCATATCTCAGTCAAAATATCCTGTACCTCCAATCTCTGACTCATCCCAAACCTCATTCTACTACTATGATTTCCAGGCCTGGGCGGTAAATTCCGTTCCGCTCGCGGAATTTGGGTAATTTCGCGTTTTGCGGAGAACGCGGAATTGCCAAAAATTCCGCGATCCGCAGAATTTTTTGCTTGTTCGCGCTTTCAAAATGCGTGTTCACGAGATATTTCTCCCCGAGCATGCAAACAGCGTTCGCGAACAGGAAAAAAGCATCGCGAATGGGCGGAACAAGCAATTCCGCGTGTTCGCTGAACTTTTGCGTGCTCGCAGAGATTTTTTACCGTTTCGCGGAGCTTTGCGTAGCGCGACTACGCAAATTCCGCCCACCCCTGATGATTTCCCTAATAACCCTTTCTTGACTCTTCCCTCCTCTATCCCTCCTTGACTCACCCCAACCCTCATTTTACTACTATAATCTCCCAAATAACACTTTCTAGATTCTTCCCTCTTGTATCCCTCTTTTTTTACTCATCCCGAACCTCATTTTACTACTATGATTTGCCCAATAACACTTTCTAGACTCTTCCTTCCTCTATTCCTCCTTTATCCTATTTAATCAAACTAACAGTCTTACATGTCTACTGCTCAAATTAACAATTTATATTTCCCTATACTAATCCACCACTAATCCTTTTTGGGTTCCGGAATAGCGTGCTACTTGCTGAAAAGTGCTTCAACGCCTCGTCAGGGGTAGTGAGCGCTATATAATTGCAATTACAATCACAAGAGGTACGTTTTTACAGCTTGAGGAACCTCCTCAAGCAGCTCACCCAGCCCTTTGCGAGGAGCAGCACTGACGTCAGTTATCGATAGCCCTGGTAGTAGGTACTACACTAGCTTGCCCTTTGGTGTCCTTGACGTGGACTTAGCACAGGAAATGATCTGCAATGTCAGGCCGTATAATAAGGCCATGTGACCTCAGTCCCCCTGCAGCATTCTCCAGAACGAGGCAACTTGTGCGCCAGCTCTCTGTTTGCATAAGGGCACCTTGGCCTCCTCTGGATCTGTCCACAGGCAGCGAGAGGTAACCTGAGAGAGACAGTGCTTAATTTGTAAAAAAAAAAAATATGTGCCAGGGCCCTTGTCAGGAGGCCACTGTAGTTTGCACTACCCATAGCCACCGCCAGCACTGCCAATGATACTACCTACACAACTAACAATCAATCACACGGCTACAAGTGTGACAGTTCACACTTTTTCGAGGCCCCCAAAGCTATAAGAATGCATTGGGTGGCAGGTATTAGTTGTTTTTAATGTATATTGAATTAATAAACAAATGTTCTTCTGCTCATCTCGAAGTTACACAAACAGCACCATCATGTGGCAGCTGTCATAAGTGCCGGTGTTGGCAATTATATGCCGGTGCCGAACTCCGGAACCACCGGCTATAATTAAGCACTGGTGGCTACTAATGATGGATTCCAAGAAGGAGCATCTGTGACAACTTGACACTAAGGACAAATCACAACGTGTTTGGTAGTTACATCTCAAGCAACAAATCCACATGTGACAGTTTTGCTCTGAAGTAAATCATAATTGCATTCAGCAGATGTACTCTATAACCCTGCCAAGATTATGGTTGCAATCAAGGTTACGACCATGGGTGGGCTATTTATTGGGCTAGTCATTTATTTGTGTGGCTGGGTTACACTTTGAGCCCAACGAAGACCCAAAAGGAAGATTTACCTACCCCCAGCTAGCTCAACTAAGTGTTGCTGGTGCCATCCTGTGGCTGTGCTGCCCTTTGGAGGTACACGCCAGCACACAGCAGCATCACTGAAGGACGTTGTTGAGCTGGAAGAACCAGAATGGAGTCAATGAGACCTCTACTGGGACTGTGTGATAGCGTACACATAGACAGGACCGGAAGCAGAAGAAGACCAAGACACAAGACTTGAAAAGTACATTGCGCACTAAGAGTGCGAGGACCCTGGGAACCTTCACAGACTCCAGAGCAATAATCTTCATAGCAACCACCCCTTGGCAATATTATTGCTAATGTGGCTACAACTCTTAGCAGTAAGAGGAGCCTGTACTCCAGAGCCAGGGAGGCACCCCTTTCTTGTAATCGCTCAGAATTTACCACTGTCTGTAAAAAGATTCAGGAGCAGTCTAGAGTTGGAACTGGTTTACGCCCTAGGTTTCTCCTGTCAATGATGTAGATTTCTGCCCTCTGGAATCCTTTTGCAGTACTTAGCCGTAAGGTGTTAATAAAGTACTTTTTCATTTAATTTCATTTTAGAGCACTGGCTAGATATTAATGTCTTGATTGTTCTCATCTGCTGTTCTGAGTCTCTACCCCACACCACCTCCTTTGGTAAGCATCAGACCAGTCTGCCTAGATATTCTGAGGGTCAAGTGCTAAAGAGGTGTACGTGAGGTCAGTTTTGGGTACTGTAGTAAGGCAAGCCTCAGGACCAGTGCTTAATTTGAGCTGGTGGTTGCCTGTGGGGGCTATTGGCACTCATTTTGGGGGACCAGGACTTGTTTTTCCTCATCAGACATTTCCAGAGAGTACAAGAGGAAAAAAAAAAAAACGGGAAAAAAGAATGAAGAGAAAGACGGAAAAACCATGACAAGGGAGAAAGCAGGAACCTGCAAGAGTGAGATAAAGGTGCAGGCGGTGTGAATTAAAGAGGGCTGAGGTGGAATCAGGACTACACAGCCTTGGTATTCGGTGTGCTGACATTTATAAGCGCAGACCACGGGCTTCTGAGCAGCTCTTTGGACACCGGCACTCATTATTTTACAAATTAAGCACTGCCAAGGACACCAGATGTAAAAGTCTCTCAGTATCACAAGTTGAGCTCAGTAACTCTGGCTGGGGCTCCTGCCCATTGGCAGTTAACGGCCTCCACCTTCGATGTGTGATGACTAGACAGAATACGGATCTACCTTTCAGATGCCCTGCCATTAAACCCAATGCCATGATGTTTTGGAGCAATTCCAAAAATGTAACATTCCTTATCGCACAGGACTCAAATCACTCTTCTGGAACAACATGCCTACAAGGATAGTTCAAAATTCATCTGCTACATTCAGCGGCTTGTCCAACTCAGGAACTCAGTGACAAGTGTGCACTTCAAATCACAGTACCATTGATATTACGGTACCACGCATGCAATTAGCAAGCATGCCTTTACTACAGGGTAAATACAGTGCATGCGTTATTACCACGCAGGCATTTACTATGTTTTGTTTACAAAGCATATCCTTTTACCACGCATGGCTTTACTACGAAATTTTCATTGTAAAGCCATGGTTGGTAAAGGCATAAACGTGCACCAAATTCGGCATGCGTGGTAATGTGCGACGCCAGTAGGGCTCTGCGGGCCCAGTGTGCAGTGCTACCTTGTTAGCTGCAGGTTGGTGAACGTCCGGGGGCCTACATGAACCCCTCAGTGCTCCGCGTTGCAAGGGGCCAGTGATCAGATGATGTTAGTGGTGGATAAGCAGCACCATCTGGAACATGGAGGCTGGTCGTGGATCCTCTCAGTCCCGCCCCAATGGGCAAATACACAGTCCAGGACCAGGAAATGCCACACCAGGCGTCGCGGGATTAAATGCGGCGCAGGCGTATCCCAGGAGCCCCGTCGGCCGGTTGTCACAAGAACTAAAAGGCTGGCCGCAGGCCCCAGGATACGCCCTCCTTGGCTCTGCTGCTGGTGCACACCAGCTCTGTAGCCCAATACCATAGAGTTCTTTAAACTGGCCCGGACCCAGCTCTGAGCACTAATACCCATTCCGTGACAACCCCCCTGATTCTGGAGCCCTAAAAACATACCTTCCTTGAGACCTAAGCCCGACTCCCGGGCCCACACATCCCTATAACCCTTTTACCCCAGGGCAACCCCTGAGGCCTAAACACCGGACCGTGACCGGAGAACAGCTTTAAGTGAACAGCGGTAGGTGGGGGGAGGGCTGTATTTGTTTTTATAGTAAACATATATATATATATATTATCTACTGGCGGTCGCCAGTAGATAGTTATAGTTAGGACCTATTTTCCATAGGAAATCCGCAACATTCTATTCCCAATAACTTTGGCGCCGGTTGACGAATCTTCATGAAATTTTCAAAACTCGTGGGGCGCTCCGGTCCGCTCCTATCCTGAAAGTCTCAGGGTGATTCGTCAAGTGGGGGCCGAGAAAAAAGGGGGGTCCCAAAACGTGTTTTCCCCATGCAATTTTCCATAGGAACCTTTAGTCGCAGCTACAGCCCGATCTGCTGAACGGAATTACACCAAATTTGGCAAAAAGGTAGCCCTTGGTTCAGAGTCGTGCCTTTTGGTTAAATGGTGTAAATCCGTTCAGTAGTTCCTGAGAAAATCAAAAGTAAAATCACATATATATCTATGGCCGCGGTGGATCCGCGCACCCTGAGCGCACCCTCCCGATCACGAGCTGTATGCTAATTGGCTGTCAACACTCCAAACCAGGAAGTGTTGGCAGCCATCTTGTTCCTCTGTAGAACCGAGGCACAGAAACAAGTGCGCAAAACGCAAAAAGGGGGCAGGGTAGAAACACCCTGACCCCCTATGCCTGCTCAGGGGGTCCCACAAGGACCCCCAGGACCCAAAAAAAAATGTTTGTTTTTTTAAAAAATCAGCGGGATGCGTGCAGGGTGCACAGATCCCGCCGTGGAAAAAACCGAGCGCGGGCTCCCGCGCTCGTTGTTATTGGCCCCGGGTGGGCCAAGTCCCGGGGGCATGCGGGGTTAATAAAAATGGTTTGGGGGCCTCTAAGGCCCCCTAAGCCCGGGGACCGCCACCCCGGGGCTTTGAATTTTAAATCGTGCGGGAGGGCACTCAGCCCTCCCACAGCCCCGGGGACCGCCACCCCCGGGGCTTCTTTTTAAGTTAAATTACCTGTGTGGGGGCTCCAGCCCCCACACGCCCGAGACCGCCACCTCCCGGAGCACTAACAAAAGAAATGTGGGGGTCCGTTTCGGACCCGAAGCCCAGGGACCACCACCTCCCGGGGCTTTACTAATGAAGGGAGGGGGCCGCGCGGCCCCCTCCTGGAGCCCTCCATGGCCCTGGGGACCGCCACCCCCAGGGCCGGCTCCTGCAGTGTCCCGGGGTGTCTACCCCCGGGACACTGCTGTTTGCAATGGCAGGGCGGGAGCAGCGCGGCTCCCGTCCTGTCATTGCAAACCTGCTGCTTCATTGAAGCGAAAGCAGGAAACCTGCTCTCGCTTCAATGAAGCAAAGCAGATTGCTTTTCCATAAGGGGAGCTGCATGTCAGCAGCTCCCTTATGGAAAAGCAATGCCGGCTCCCGCAGGACGCGGGGAGCCGGCGGGATGGTGTGGGGATTGGGGACCCCCCCACGGTCCCCGAGTGGCCAGGCCCCGGGGGATGGGGTCCCCGGGGCCATTAGTGGCCCGGGAGGGGGCCACGCAGCCCCCCTCCCCAACAATGAATTTTTTTTAATTTTTTTTAAAAGGACAGAAAGGCCGGCCCCGGAGGATGGGGTCCCCGGGGGCCTTAAATGGCCTGAGGAGGGGGGCCACGCAGCCCCCCTCCAAATAAATTAAAAAAAAAAAACAGTGGGCATGCCCCGGGGGATGGGGTCCCCGGGGCCAATAGGGGCCCAGGGAAGGGGGGCCACGCGGCCCCTTCCCGTTTAAAAAAAAAAAATGCTCAGGCACCGGGGGATGGGGTCCCCGAGGCCAAAAGTGGCCGAGGGAAGGGGAGCCACGCAGCCCCCCTCCCATAAAAAAAAAAAAAAAGAAAAAAGACCGGCATCGTGCCGGAGGCCCCGCCCCCTCCCTGCAGCACTCTGCAAACGCGCCCCCTGGCGCGTTGTAAGATGGGGAAGTAATTCCCCTTGAATACTGGGGGTCCCTGGGGGCTAAGTAGCCCACCAGGAACCTCCAGTATGTGCCAGGGAGCTGCGTTGCAGAGAGGTGTTCAGAGGCCACGCCCCTTTTTACACCTCTCTGCAACGCAGCTCTGTGGGGCTTACTGGAGGTACCTGGTGGGCTAGTTGGACCACAGGGACCCTCATGATTCAAGGGGACTTAATCCCCCAACTTAAAACGCACCACGGGGCGCGTTTGCACAGTGGTGAAGGGAGGGTGCGGGGCCTGAGGTGATATGTGTGCAAACATGCCCTGTGGCGCGTTTGAAGTTGGGGAATTAATTCCTCTTCAATCCTGAGGGTCCCTGGGGGCCAAGTAGCCCACCAGGTACGTCCAGTAAGCGCCACAGAGCTGCGTTGCAGAGAGGTGTAAAAAGGGGCGTGGCCTCTGAACACCTCTCTGCAACGCAGCTCCCTGGCGCATACTGGAGGTACATGGTGGGCTAGTTGGACCCCAGGGACCCTCGGGATTCAAGGGGACTTAATCCCCCAACTTAAAACGCGCCACAGGGCGCGTTTGCACAGTGGTGAAGGGAGGGGGCAGGGCCTGAGGAGATATGTGTGCAAACACGCCCGTGGCGCGTTTTAAGTTGGGGAATTAATTCCCCTTCAATCCTGAGGGCCCCTGGAGTCCAACTAGCCCACCAGGTACCTCCAGTAAGCGCAACAGAGCTGCGTTGCAGAGAGGTGTAAAAAGGGGCGTGGCATCGGACCACCTCTCTGCAACGCAGCTCTGTGGTGCTTACTGGAGGTACCTGGTGGGCTAGTTGGACCCCAGGGGCCCTCAGGATTGAAGGGGAATTAATCCCAAACTTAAAACACGCCACGGGGCGTGTTTGCACAGTGGTGAAGAGAGGGGGTAGGGCCTGATGTGACAAGTTAGTTAGTTAGTTTTAATCCCCCTGCCCTATTATGTACTAGGGACTTACAGAGGAGGTCATGCTAATCACAGGGGTACCCCAACGCATAGTGTTCCCTAGTGTATGTAGGTGTTTTCACTGTATTCTAAGTGTCTTTTAGCATAGCACTGGCTCTAGGCCTGGTTAGTCAGAGCCAGTTAACACCAGTACCCGTCTGAAAAAGTTGTGGGCACAGGATGATTTTGCAACAAGGCTTCTTTCTGCTCCTCTGTTGGTTCTTTCTGCTCATGTCTTGCTTCTTCCTGCACTTTTCTTCGTCTTTGTGGACTTCTGTTGCTTGTTTCTGCATTTCTTTTGCTTCTTTCTGTGCGTTTTTTCTTCTTTTTTCACATGTCCTACCTCTGTAGGCATAGTTAAAAAATTGCATTTAAAAAACCTTTGAAATTCACTGAAAAAACCATAGGTTTCAGGCACGTTATAGTTGGAAATTAGCATTTAAAAAACCTTAGAAATTCACTGAAAAAACCATAGGTTTTAGGGACAGTTATAGTTAGTTGGACATTTCACTCGTACAAAACCAGTGAAATTCCCCGTTGATAGTTAGTTCAGGTAACTATAACTCGCGCCCCGCAATGCACTGCTGATGACGTCACATATTACATCACTCATGACATGGTCAGTGACATCACTGATGACATCACTGATGACATCTCAAATGACATCACTGATGACATCACTGATGACATCATCCATGTGATAATTTGATGCATCTTCTCACACCCTAATATAACCTTTGATACACCCACTCTAAATTACAGACTGCTATTCTCAAAACCATAGACACTCCAACACCAATAACTACATACCCACTCACTGATTCTTAGGTTTACACACACATCCACTCACTCACCTGTACAGTCACTCATACTTATGGTCACTCAGTACAGGACTATCATATGCACTCATACTCCTATATAGAGACTCACACACCGCCACTCATCCATAGAGGTACTCACACACCTAGTCAGTCATGCAAATAATTATTCACACTGCCATTTACTCACCTATACAGTTATACACACACCAGCTCACTTACTCATACAAATACTAGCACATTCTTACCCTCTTATACAATCACTGATACAAGCACACACTCATCCATATAGCCACTCTCACAATCACACACTCTCACTTATAGCCATTTATATACTCCAACACACATATATACTGCCTTTCACATATGTAGTTACTCACACATGTACCACTGAGATATACATTCACTCACTAACACACCCATACACACACTCACCCACCCATACAGTCCATCACAGATGCACTCTTGAAACCATGCACCCAGTGAATCACCCACTCACACATCTATGCACAGAGTCAAACACAGACCCCACCCACACAAACACTCAGGCACCCATACAGATACTCAGACAACCAATCCATAACCCATATACACATTCATGTAGCTATTCACAAACCCATGCGGCCACTTATACACCAACAGACAGACGGATACAGACATTCACTCAGTTTAGTCACTAACCCATGCATTCAGTAACATACGTTTAATCACTCACTTATAGAGTCAGTCACGCACCTACTAAATCATCCTTTTAGACACTTTTACACCCACTCATTCTTCAATACGCCTTTCCCTATATATATTAAACATATTTAAACTTTACAGAAACACACAGTCACTGGATGATGTCATCAGTGATGTCATCAGTGATGTCATTTGAGATGTCATCAGTGATGTCATCAGTGATGTCACTGACCATGTCATGAGTGATGTAATATGTGACGTCATCAGCAATGCATTGCGGGGGCGCGAGTTATAGTTACCTGAACTAACTATAACGGGGGAATTTCACTGGTTTTGTGCGAGTGAAATGTCCAACTAACTATAACTGTCCCTAAAACCTATGGTTTTTTCAGTGAATATATATATATATATATTTTATAGTATAGTATTTGGTTTTTTTTTGCGATGTCGTAGCTACATAGCTATTACTACACTGATGAATACAGCTAAAGATTGCCTGCATGACTCACAAAGCCCTACATTTCAAGACCCCCATTTATCTGGCTCAAAAGCTAGAATTATCAGGGGGTTGCAGACAGTCACGAAGTGCAAGTTCACTGCTTCTGAAACCACAGATCTTCTACAAAAATAGAACGAGTCACAGAGCTTTCTCAGGCATTGCCCTGAAGATCTGGAACTCTCTTCCACCGGAAGTCTGTCGAATCTCATCCACCGATTCTTTCAAATAGGAAGTGAAAAAAATCCTAATGAACAAGTTTCTGCCCTAAAAGGCCTTAGCTCTACTGTTTACCAACCTGCCCTCTATTTTGATGCTTATTGACTACTACATAGTTGTACACCTGGGAATCCCAGTTTTAGCATGCTATGCACATATATGTAACAAATGTTTTTTTGTTTTCTTTCTTTTTCTCCTACTACAGTATCTTACCTACCCTAAATGTGAGACGCTCTGATACCCGCTTGGGTCTTGTTCGCGCTATACAAAACATTATAAATAAATAAATATGCCTTTATCATTCAAGCCTTTAGAATGAAATTCTTTGTAAAGGCATGCGTGCTAAAGGAATATCCGTCATCAGGGCATGCGTGGTAAAGGTTTGTGCATGGTAATAGATTTGTATTGCATCGCGTGGTTATAACCATGTTGTAATAGCTGTTTCCCCCACTGAAATCACCAATCAAGCAGCGCTGGATGAAAAAATAATTTCCTCACACCAGCTATAAGCCTAGTGTTGCGATGTTTGGCCACCAGGCCCCACAATGACTAGAATTAGATCTCTCAAAGGCCACTCCTTGAGAAGGAGTCTTGTGCAAAATTCATCTGACCGTGATGAACCTGCTGCTGGTGTGATGTCACCTCCTTTAACTGGAGAGAAACCTAAACAGAGGTACCAACCTTGACAATGGGCACAAAACAGAGATCCTCAACCGAGGTCAAGTCTTTACCCTAATATTTTATAGGAGTTGTGAATTCTGAGGTTTGCTCATATACCAGTGGAACACCTGAAAGCTTCATACAATCACAACAAAAAACATTGCCAGCTTATAGGCATATTCCTGTTCCATGGAGGCACAAGAACAGAAAATTGTCCAGGTAATGGATGACTTTCACTGGAGCCTAAAAACACCTCATTCATTTCAAAGCACGCACACAACCCATACCTTACCCTGGGAGCACATTTGTCTCAAAAGACATAACCGACATATTAAAGGCCAATCTAAATTTGTCTAGATGCACCATCAGAAACCCAAAAGCTGGTATAGTTTCACCCTTCGCTAGGAAGGTGGCCTTGCCAGCACCCTCAGCCATGCCTCTATATTGTCGGGGGAAGCATGGTGCGCAGCAGAGGCTTTAAGGTCAATGACGTCATTCACTGATTGGAAAGGACAGGTTACGAATAACCCTAAACTCCCACGGCAGGGAGCACACAAAATCACTACATGGTGGGAAGGAAAAATGACCATGTGACCCTTCCTGGAGCAACTTCTTTTTCAATCTTTCTTGCAATGAGATTTTCGTTCGCCACAAAAAGATTGCTGATTCTTAAGCGCATTTCTTTGGTTTGCATGAAGATATGCCTGACCATCCTCCAAGGAACCCATAGAACTGGCTTTGTCCCAGTGCTAGATAGAGGAATTGTCTCCTCCTCTGAATTGTCTGCACTTGTGGCTTCAGGCATGGGGACCTCTTTCTCTTTAACAGCAGTATCTGTGCTAGAAGCCGTGGGGGCATTTTAATATTTTCCTTTTTTAATGGAATGGGGCATGGGGAAACTGAATTGTTAGGAGGTACAGCCAAATTTATGTGGGGCAGTAAGCTAAGTGGAAACCTGGGGTGGCGCTGAAGGTTGAGAGGGATATGAACAGACATGTGGTCCACCAGCTGTACTGGATACAGGTTATTGCTGGGGTTAATGTGGAGCATTTTATCCCCAAGGGAGGTCTATCGATTCAGGCCCAAATACGTGTCTGTTGGCCGTGCGAACTGCCACGTGGGGACCTGCCTTGGGCGGAATGTTATATCCCAGATAACCTCAGCTCCATCCTCTGAGAGTACCAAAGAAATCGTCAACTTTTAGCCAGTTAGTGACCCTAAACTGGAAGCATAAGCTAGGCCAGTGATTCCCAAACTGTGGTCTGCGGACCCCCAGGGGTCCGTGACATATTCCCAGGGGGTCCACAGGCAGCAGTTGTAAAAGCACTGCAAAGTTCATTGTATAATCAGCAGTTTTCTGGCAACAATAAAAGTGTCAAGATAACTCCGGTGATTAATGTACTTTCTGGAGAGAGATGGGAGTTTTGTCCAGTGGCAGCTTTGAGTCATCTAAGGTAGCACAGAGGGTGAATATGCCTGCTGCAAAGAACGTGTACCATGCATTTCAAAAACAATATTTTATGTGCATAGCTCAGTGATTAACTGCTTTTGTCATTGAGATTCTGTTGGTTCATAAATTACAATCGTAATCTAGCATAGTGTGCTATGAACTGCCATCAAAGAGCTGCATGCAAACTGCTTGGTACAAGTTAGTAAGTTATGTTTTTTCCCAGTCTTTCACTATCCTGATGCTGCTAAAAATGGTTTGTTTGGGTATAAATAAATTCTTATTATTAAAGTCAATGCTAAACACTGTGTTATGTTTTGAATCCTGGGTTTGTGCTTATCCAGACAAAGCACTCTTAAGGAAAGCCTACCAGTATGTATGACATGTGAATCCTACACCTTGAAGTCCTCTTTATCTTATGTAACATTCTCTATACACTGATTTACACATGTATGATTCATTGTTTCTTTATGTATGTGGTGAAAAGTGCTATGACACCCTACACTGGTGTGAGAGGTGCTATGAAACAAATGAAATACATTTGACAGAGGGGCTATGAAGAGATAAGAGGCATGTTGGAGGGTGAGGGAATCATTGAAGGGCCCCAACAAAGATTGTCATATCCTGGTGCACAGTAAGGTCATCATTTACTATGCTTTGAAAGCTAATACAATTCAATATATAATGACAAATGTGTTGTAGAATGCACCCTTTATCCCTAATGTTCTTGGGGGGAGAGGCCTCCAAAGCCCCCTTTGTAATGGTCAGGCTCACCCAATGCACTTGGTGTACACCGTGCGGGGACTGATCTGACAACATTTGCCAGGGCTGCTTTGGGTTTCCAGTCCGGCCATGGCAGGAGTAGGAGCCTCATACAGGCGAAATAAAAACAAACATTGAAAAGTTAGTCGCCAAGATGTAGCACCAACCTTCCCATAAAAAAAGTTTGATGTTTGGAAAAATTTTCAATATAAAATAATTACATCTTTAGTAATTTGAGTATTTGTTTGGTGTGCACTTCTTTGTGTATTTTTTTGCAAATGACTGTGTAAATGTTTGAAATTTAAATAGTACAAATTGCTTGGGGGTTCCTGGCTTCCAGTAGTGACTCAGTGGGGGTCTTCAGGAGTCAAAAGTTTGGGAACCACTGAGCTACACTATTGTGCCAGCTAGCTGGAAACCCGTGATTCATTAACAGAAATACCTCAATCTTTTTGCTGACACTCTGCTACCGCCATGCTCGCCCTAAGTGTGCTGAATGCCAGGCTGGTGAGCATGCTTGGCAGTTGATTTAAAATATTGCACTAGCAGCTGGGCCTCCCTTCCAGGCTACCCAGAAAGTAAACTTACAGATAAGAATATTTATACTGCTGACACCTGTGACGATATGCTAAAATGTCATCTCGTTCTGTGCTAGAGAGAGGGTGGTGAGTGTGCAGTGTGACAGCAGGCTTTGAGTAGACAAAGCTGACTGAGCCTATGGCTGTCTTGGATCCCAGACTTCCATGTAAATCCCTGCTGTTCCTTATTGTAGACTTGAATGTACATAGCGTGGGATATTTCATTCTCTGTCTTCAGAGGTAAAACAGTGGAGCTCAATTCAAAGTTAACCACAACGTGATATGTCCAGGGATTATCAAGTGCCCATCAACCATGAATCTTCTTTTGCCGCTGTGCCCTATCTTGACCCTTGCCGGAGTTTCCCCCTTCCTGAGACAATTAAGCAATATAGGCCCAATCCATAAACAAAATGTTTTGGAAAAGGGAAGTCTATTTTCAGTACCTTCCAGCTATGATTTGAGTAAATTTCCAACTTTATGTAAGCCAATAAAGTACCCATGAGTATGCAAGCAAACCATATATTTCCTTGCATACTCACCAGTCTCTGGATTGTATGCAAGGTGCTCAATCGGCTTGAGTAGGTGTGGCAAAAATCTGCACTCACACAGTTTTTTTTTCTAGGATGAAAATCTCATTGTTTTTCACAACCATTTTGAGACTATAGCACGTTACAACGCGTGCATTCACAACGCGGTAGTTTACAACGCGGTCGTTACAACGACTGCGTTGTTACCACGCGTGTCATTACATCGCAAGTCGTAACAACGACTTGCTGTAGGGGGCGCGCTGGACTTAGGAATAGTATTAATTACTATTCCTACTCCAGTTTGTGCAACAGCAGGGAAGGTGTTGGATTTAAAATCCAACAGATTCCCTGGTGTTGCACGCCCCCTACAGCAAGTCGTTGTTACGACTTGCGATGTAATGGCACGCATTGTAACGACCGCGTTGTAAACTACCGCGTTGTGTTTACAGCGTTGTAAACGCTGTTTCCCCCATTTCACACACTTGTCCCAGCCTTTTGTGGCACTAACTGCAGGTGCATGAGATGGGTGTGAAAAACTATTGGGGATGATGGGGAACAGCCATGAAGTTTTTTTATAGTGCGAGCATGACCCTTGCGGTTATCAGAACGCTTTACAAATTTACAGAGAGCAGAGAACACAAAGCAATAATAAAAAGAATATCATATTCGAGAGAAATACAGGATGAGATAGATCCCGGAAAAGGGAGGGTACACGTAATTTGCTTATTTGCCTGGTGTCAACAGGTTTTTGCTTTTGTTGGACTAGATTGGCTAGCATGTTTTTACTTTTGGCGCGGGGAGACGGTTGTATGACGTTACGACGCATGCCATTACCCCGCATTCCGTTGCAACGCGAATCTTTACCACGACTTGCTGTCGGGGGTGCGCTGGAAGTTGGAATAGTATAATTTACTATTCCAACTCCAGTGTGTGCAACAGTAGGGAAGGTGTTGGAGTTAAATCCAACACCTTCTACCTCCTGCAACAAGCCTTTCGGGTTGTAACGACATGCAGGATAATGGCATGTATTACAACACATCCGTTGTAAAGGCTGTTTCCCCGGGAAGACTGCTATGCAGCCACCCAGTGTATGTGATTTGATCTCTAAGTATGGCGAAACATTAACTTGTAGGTAAGTCCACAGCACAATGGTGCAGAAATAGAACGAGAGGCATAAAAGTTAGATGTCACATGTGTTGCTGTAATGAACAGGCGCCCCCCGCGCCTAGGGGAGGGGCGCCTTTAGTAGCGCCACAGGGCTGAGCCTCCTCTGGGGCCCCTGGCCAAGGAAGGGGTTGGCTGGTGAAATGAAACCTTGCAGAAATGAAACCTACACAGTGAAATGAAACCTTGCAGAAACGAAACTTAGTGGGTATTTAAGGCTGTGCCCTGGGGGGTTTCGTTCTCTTTGTCCCCTCGGACCACAGCCTGGCCACAGGAGCGTCGTTGACCACCCACCCACCCGGCAGACGAGCAAGGCTTCACGGAGGCGGAGCGCTGACAGTTAACAACAAAGAGGGATGCACAACAATGGAGGTGCAGCCATTCGATGGACCCCAGGAGGGGGTAGATTCCACGTGTGCAGTGGGTCGGCGGGGAGGAGGGACTGACCTGCCGGTAGTCCTGGACTCTACTGCCCTAACCCACAACGTATGGACTGAGTAGAATCTTGGGGAGGAGGCCTGTGTTCAGGTACCCCGGTGGGCCGGTGCGGTATGCGGTGCCCTAATTCACTTACTGCCGTTGACATGTTGATGCAGCTAAAGTGTGATGCTGTGAATAATTGTTATATATCCAAGAAGGATACGTTTCTTTGGTAATGGTCTGTGGTAAATTACTTGGTTTGAAGTAAATAAAAGGCTACGCCGTAGACAACATACCCTGATTCTGAGAGTTCTTGGGCGTAGCGGGCGGTAAGGTGACGGAATTTGGGGAAGAGGGAATGTCACGTTGTGCGCATACTAAAGGTTACTCCAACCACGAGTGGCTTTAAAAGCATAATTTCGTACCAAGCATTACAGCTCTGAACTGCTGTGAACAAAGCTGTAGCTAGAATATGTCAAGTCAACTCATTTTAAATGTTTAATAACATACTTTTTCCATTAGCTAAGACACTTACACGTAGTACCTTGAAGCTCGCAAGTACTGGGTGCTTAATGTACAAAAGTGGGGCATGGTTAATATTTCGATTGATGTGTCCCTGCAGTGACAGGCTACATCAGCTCTTTTTCAAGTCATAGGCTGTGACAGCATTTTCCTATGGTAAAAGCTTACTTGAAAACAAAAGTCATAATGTACACGCCATGTTAGAAAAGAGCTACATAAATAATCCATGCATCGTTGTAATATTTACCCGACATCTAGTCTCAAGTAAACATGGATTTTGCTACTACATAGTTTAAAAATGGGTTTGTCTATACCTAATGCCTGGACAGTAATGAATTCAATTCTGCAGGGCCCTCCCTCCTCCAGTGGCAGTAACTGGCTTCTTGATGCAGTGTGAAATATCTTTCTGGGAAGGAACAATTACACTTGGCCTGCTGGCATGAAGGCTGGGAGGAGTGATTACTGGCTACATACCTTGCAATGTGAGACACAGGAGTTGACTAGACCAATAGATGGCCCTTCCAATAACCGTTCGAAATATTCCAGCCAGCCTGAATGTATCTGCAGACGGTGTGCCTAGTTCAGATCCTGCCAGGGTTCATTTTTCAGGGTAATTTCCTCGTTTTAGTGACATTCCTTGGGTAGGGGTTCAGAGCGTTACACACTGCCACTGGGATCATGTCATCTTGAAAGACCCAGAGTGCAAGGTTTTCCAAGAATGTTTGCAGAAGAGCAGACAGGAATACTGAAAATGAAGGATGGATAGACTGTGGACACTTTCTTGGGAATGGCTCAGTGGCGGTTCGTCGCCCCACTGCTTTTTGTAGTGCAAAAAAAGGAAAAATAAAATGAAAATAACTGGAAGTTATTATCATTTTATTCGTTCCTGCTGCAGCGTCGGGCGGGCGGATCTGCTCTGCTGGGCAGGGGAGGAGTGGTGTGCATTCCCTAAGTGGGCATGAATGTTTGGCCAGCCGTCTCCGGCCAGCCAAACATTCATGCGCACTTAGCATGTTCTCCACCCAGGCTGCATTACAGCCTGGGTGGAGAACATGCCCAGGCTCCGATTCCCTGGCTGAGTTCCGAACCACGGCGCTCAGACCAATCACAACACTGTACTGCAGCGTTGTGATTGGCTATGTTATGTTATTTGATTCTTGGTATAGCGCATGACTCATCCCCGACGGGACATCTCAGCGATGTGGGGCAGGTAGGTGAGGGAAAGAGGCGGTTAGAACAGCCAGGTTTTCAGGGGTTTCTTGAATTCCACTAAGCTTGGGCATGTTCGAATGGGAAGAGGAAGTTTATTCCAGTGGAGCAGGGCAAGATAGGAGAAAGCACGGCCTCCATATTTGGCAATGCGAATCGTCTGGAGCATAAAAGAGATAGGTGGCTAGATTGGAGATTTCTACTTATATGAGATGATCAATTGCGTGTCATCTGCAAATAAAAATGTCTCGAACCCGTAAGATTTAATAAGTTGGGCCAATGGGGCTAAATAGATATTGAAAAGTGTAGGGCTTAGGAAGAGCCCTGAGGGACACTTTTGTTCAGAGATATGGTTCTGGAATGGAATGTCCCTATAGAAATTGTTTAAACCTTGTCGTTAAGAAAATCGACCAACCAGTCCAATGCTAACCCCTAGATGCCTATCTGTTCGAGATGCTGCACCAGAATTGAGAGTGAGATGTGTTGAATGCGGCTGATAGATCCAGTAGAATCAGAATGGCGGGCTGTCGATCATCTAGGGCAAGTCTAATGGAGTCTGCTAACGCAAGTAGTGTAGTTTCAGTGCTATGGGATGGTCTAAAGCCTGATTAGGAGATGTCGAGTAGGCTGTTGCTCTCCAAGTAGGTGATGATCTGTTTGTTGACATGTGTCTCCAATATCATTCCTAACAAGGGAAGGATGGTAGTTCGCGGGCTATGGAGAGCCTGGGAGCCTGGGTGCTTCCTGCTTCCTGTTTGCACAGGAGAAACCAGGAAGAGGACGGAGGAGAGGCAGCAGCCGGCCAGTCGGTCGGCAGGTAAGTGAATTTTTTTAGCCCCCTCTCCTCCCCCACGTCCCCCTACTCACCCTCTCTCTCCCTCGCCCTCTTCCCCCCTACCCGCCCCGCTGCTGCTTCCTTGAGGCAGCTGCCACTGGAATAGCTCGACTTTTTAGCCATCACAGGCAAATGACCACTACTATTTCCTTAGGACACAAATGTACTTGTTGAATATCACAAGAGGAGGTTCCTACTGCCTGTCTACCAGAAGGACTGGGGCTTTTGATTGATACTGACTTCTACTCGGGGACCGGACTTTGCTGGAGCCCTGGCTGGAGTGAACGGTTCAGCTTGACTCCCACTGCCATCTGTAGCATGGTCTCCAAGGAGCCTTTCCTAGCAGTTGGAAGATTTAGAATAACCAGGAGGAATAAATCCAGTTCTAGGAAAATGGAGGGCTATTTTTTGACCTGTGGGTGACTAGGACAAAGTGCCAAGGCTACATGAGAAGGTTATTACCTTGAGACAACAGGGGGGGACTAAGGGCCAATTTAGTAGGTCCAGCATACAGGCCCATGGAACCACAACAAGAAAGGGTATGCTGTTCCTAAAGAGTCCTACAGGTCTATGGGTGTAAAGAGAGCATATGAGTGCTCATGAAGATCGGAGAAAATCTTTTCTCCTTTCAGAAAGAGACCCTCACACACCCAGCCAGCTAGGTGTCATGCTTCATCACTGGGTCTGCTCCTTATCGGGTCGGCGCTGCAATACCCGATCGGTGCCCGTGATGGGGCCTTCTTGGCGGAGATCTTTTTTCTTAGCCGTTGGGTGCGGTGCGTGTAAGGGCCCTCGTGAGTGTAGATGTGTAAATGTGTAATGTGTGCAATATAAAACAGGAGTTAGTGATCCACCCAAAACTATTTTAATGACTGTGGTCACTATCCTGATTAAAAACCAAAAGAGGCGCACACGCCTGCTCGAAGATTGCAGGGTTGTGTGCTAAAACTCAGGCCAACATGTTTCTTGCCTGAGTGTCAAATTAACGGCAATTCTTCAGGACCTATTATTGATCATTCTACACTTTATGGTTGGTGGTCTGTTAATTACACAGTTAAGTGACCACCCATACAGCACCCTATAAAGTGGTACCTGTCGATCAACAACAATGCCTGTAGGAGAGAAGAATCATAAAGATTAGTACCCCTGCAATAGGGGTGACTGATAGGTTTATATGTGCAGTCATTAGGATAGATATAGTAAACCTATATCTAAGTAAGGGGTGCATGCACCACCTTACACAGGCTGCAGTAGCAGACCTGTGGTGTCATTTTAAATGGTCTCTCAGGGGTGGCATAATACATGCTGCAGCCCCTGGGAGGGCTCTGGGGTACCTATGCCCTGGGTACATAGTATACCATATACTAAGGACTTATAAGGGTACCCCAGAATCCAATCTGGAGTGTACCTAAAGTACATGCAATCAATTTTGAGGAGAAAGCAGATAGACTGGGGTCCTGAATAGCAGGATCCCAGTCAGACTAATTCGAAAACAGTGACACATCAGCAAAAAGTGGGGGTAACTATAAGAAGCAGATCCTACTCTCCTACACAACCTCCCCCCCCCCAAACGTCAGGACATTAAACTAACCTTGACCAGTTGAGTCTTCATGTTCTAAGTGGAAATATCTGGAGAGTCCATCTGCATTGGCATGGTTACTCCCAGGTCTATGTTCCACTGTATAGTCCATCCCCTGTAGGGAAATGGACCACCTCAAAAGTTTGGGGTTTTCACCCTTCATCTGTTTTAGCCATTAGAGGGGCTTATGGTCTGTCTGAACAATGAAGTGAGTGCCAAACAAGTATGGCCTCAGCTTCTTCAGAGCCCAAACCACAGCAAAGGCTTATCTCTCAATGGCTGACCAACATTTCTCTCTGGGGGTCAGCCTTCTGCTAATAAAAGCTACTGGCTGATCCTGACCTTTATCATTCAATTGTGATAACACAGCCCCTACCCCCAACTCAGATTCATCTGTTTGGACAATGAATTGTTTGGAGTACTCAGGACTTTGCAGAATGGGAGCGGTGCACATGGCCTGCTTCAGGTCATCAAATGCCTTTTGACAGCTAACTGTCCACTGAACTTTCTTTGGCAGTCTCTTGGAAGTTAAGTCATTCAAAGGGGTCACTATGGATCCATATCCTTTGACAAACCTCCTATAGTACCCAGTCAGGCCCAAGAAAGCTCTGACCTGAGTCTGGGTGGTTGGAGCAACCCAGTCCATGATGGTCTGGATTTTGCTCTGCAAGGGTTGAACCTGGCCTCCACCCACAAGGTGGCCCAGGTATACAACTTGACTCTGCCCTATCTGGAACTTGGTGGCCTTGATAGTGAGGCCTGCTTTCTGCAGGGCCTCCAAAACATTTTGCAGGTGGACCAGGTGATCCTTCCAGGTGGAGCTAAAGACAGCAATATCATCTAGATATGCTGCACTATAGGCTTCCAGGCCTGTAAGGACTTTATTCACCAACCTTTGAAAAGTGGCAGGTGCATTCTTCAAACCAAAGGGCATCACCACAAATTGGTAGTGCCCACTAGGGGTTGAGAATGCTGTTTTGGCTTTGGCATCCTCAGCTAGTCTGATCTGCCAGTAGCCAGCTGTCAGGTCAAATGTGCTCAGAAACTTGGCTGAGGCCAAAGTATCTATAAGCTCATCTGCCCTAGGGATTGGATGGGCATCAGTCCTAGTGACTGTGTTGAGACCTCTGTAGTCAACACAAAACCTCATCTCTCTCTTACCACCCTGGGTGTGAGGTTTAGGTACCAAGACTACTGGACTAGCCCAAGGGCTATCTGAGGGTTCAATCACACCCAAATCCAACATCTTCTGGACTTCAGTCCTGATGCAGTCCCTGACATGGTCAGGTTGCCTGTAAATCTTATTTTTAACAGGCAGACTGTCCCCAGTGTCCACTTCATGAGTGCACCAGGTAGTCTGACTTGGAGTCAGTGAGAACATATGTCTAAACTGGTTGAGAACTTTTCTGCAATCAGTTTGCTGCTGGTCAGTGAGGCTGCCTGCCAAGGCTACACCATCTACTGAACCATCATCAGGGTTCTGTGAGAGCAGGTCAGGGAGTGGATCACTCTCTTCCTCCTGTCCCTCATCAGTAGCCATGAGCAAGCCCATGTCTGCCCTGTCAACATATGGTTTGAGCCTGTTGACATGGAGCACCCTATGGGGGCTCCTGGGAGTTCCAAGGTCTACCAGGTAGGTAACCTCTCCCTTTTGCTCAACAATGGTATGGGGGCCACTCCACTTGTCTTGGAGGGCTGCTGGGGCCACAGGCTCCAACAACCATACTTTCTGTCCTGGCTGATAAACAGTCAACACAGTCTTTTGGTCATGCCAGGCCTTTTGCAATTCCTGGCTAGCCTCAAGGTTTTTAGTTGCCTTCTTCATGTACTCAGCCATCCGGGAGCGGAGACCAAGTACATAGTCCACAATATCCTGTTTAGGGGGTTTGAGAGGTAACTCCCATCCCTCCTTCACTAGACACAATGGACCCCTAACTGGATGTCCAAACAGCAGCTCAAATGGGCTGTAACCAACCCCCTCCTGAGGAACCTCTCTGTAGGCAAAGAGAAGGCAGGGCAAAAGTATGTCCCATCTGCGCCTAAGCTTTTCTGGGAGACCTTTAATCATGCCCCTTAAGGTTTTGTTGAACCTTTCAACTAAACCATTGCATTGTGGGTGATATGGGGTGGTAAATTTATAATTTACACCACACTCCTTCCACATAGCAGTTAAGTAACCAGACATGAAGTTTGCACCTAGGTCTGATACTACCTCCTTAGGAAAACCCACCCTGGAAAAGATTCCCAGGAGGGCCCTTGCCACCACAGGAGCTGTGGTAGTTCTAAGGGGAATTGCCTCTGGATAAGTGGCATGGTCCACCACCACCAGTATAAATCTGTGCCCAGATGCAGTTGGAGGATCCATGGGACCAACAATGTCAATCCCAACCCTCTCAAAGGGAACCCCCACCACAGGTAGTGGTATCAGGGGGGCCTTTGTAGTGCCACCTGCCTTACCACTGGCTTGACAGGTGACACAGGAGCGACAAAACTCCTTGGTGTCCTCAGACATATGAGGCCAATGAAAGTGAGGGACAATTCTGTCCCAAGTCTTGTTTTGGCCTAGGTGACTGTGAGAAGTTGGCCTGGTATATGCTGTTCACTAATTAAAGTGGACACCTTGCACCAGGGCAAATCGACTCTTATGGTAGATAGGTTTAAGACAACCTTTTAAAGAAAGCTATCCTAGTGGTAGCTGTGGAGAGCAGCCTTCAGGCTAAGTCTTGAAGGAATGTAAAGCAGCTTGTTTTACCATATAATCTCTTGAATCACCAAATAAAAAGACACCACACAGGTATATATATCAAATATATATGTATTTATTTCTAAATAACTCTCTACTAATCTCTTTATGAGATTAGAAGACAAACATATGCACAAATCAACGTTTCTCAATAAGTTAAGCACAAAATATGGCTGGGGCCCTAGGGGCGTACCAGACCATATACTAAAAAGGGACTTAGCAACAACGACTTGCAGGGAGACAAGGCCTAGGGCCTTCAGAAGTGCTGGGGCCTCACGAAACCACCCAAGGCAGGTAAGTAAAGGACCCACGGGGGACGCGTGCAGTGTGGATACACAGGCGCGGATCGCCGTTGACTTCAATGGGGCAAGTCGCGGTTGGAAATTAAGAGTTCTAGGATACTTCGGGAGAACCTACAAGCAAGTCACTTACAGGGTAAGTAGTTCTAGGGCCCACACCCACAGGAGCACCGTAGTGCTGGAGTTACCTCACCCAGGGAAGCCGGGTGCATAGGTGTCCTTTGGTGTCGGGTTGCGGCGTCGTTTTCAATGGCGAACAAAGAAGACTTGCTGCTTGCGGGAGCTGAAGAAGTGTCCGGTGGAATCCAAGCCTGGATTCTGAAGAAGGATGACCTGAAAGCAGAGGGGACAGTGTTCAAAGTCACTTGGCAGTGACTCGGGGCAAGGAAGATGGATGCCCACCGTCGTCGGTTGATTCAGGTCGGTTGCGGGTGCCTTGACTCTTCAGCCACGAGGTCCAGGAGGCGTCGACGACGACCAGGAGCTGGATTCTGTGTGTCCCACGAAGTCTGCAGCTTACTGCGGTGTCGGCAACTCGATTGGAGCCAACAAGCCTTGGCAACAGCAAGTCTCGGGGAGATGAAGAAAAGTCGATGGCACAGACCAGCAAGGTCTGAGGGACTCACCCAGCGAGGGTAAGTCAGGGCAGGCCTGGAGCAACCAGGGAGCCCTTTGGTTTCTTTAAGAAGTCTTCTGGGGACCCACGAGCCGGCTGGCAAGGGATCGCGAAGACACCTCGGGCGGAATCACTCAACAGGGGCCCACGGTCACTCGGGACGGTGTAGGCCTCTGATCTTCGGAGGGATTCCTGCTGGAGGTCGGGACCACACGTGGTCCAAAGCACAAGTTCGTGGAACGTTGTGAAGGGGTTGCACTCGACAATAGTGCACGGTACCCAGGGGTCGCGGTTCCTCGTCACTCGTGGGGTCCACTTGCCTCAGCTTCGCTGGGGACTCACGATGGCCTTGGAGAAGTCAGGAAATCCACTTCTTGGGCTGCAGGGACTTCGGACTCCGGCGGGAGCGGCGTAGTTTGCGACCGTCGTTGTTGTTTTGGTGCCTGCCAAGCAGGGGAGTCACTCCTTGACTCCAAGGGAGATTCTTCTGTCTTCCAAAGGTAGTGGAACGTCGAAGGGCCAGAGATTCTTCTGTAGAGCATCGTCCAGGGGTTATCTAACTAGCAAGTTCAAGGGTTCCCCTTCTTATACTAAAAGAGGGGATGGACTAGCTCTATGACCCCACCTATGGGAGGGTCAAGGGAGGGGTGGCTACACCCACTTCCCTTTGTCCAGTTTCGCGCCAGAGCAGGGGCAGGTAGCCCCTGAGCCGGTTTGAACTGGCATATGCACAGAGGAGCCTTCTGCTCCCCCAGTGCAGGACTTCAAAGCACTCTAAGAGTGCACCCACCCAGCCCCAATACACTAAACCCTGTCTGGGAGGTGGTTACACCTCCCTGTGACAGGATGCCTATTGTTGGGCTTCCTCCACTGCGAGTTTCGGTCATCAGCAGGAGGGCAGCCCAGTGTCTGTGACTGGTGGCATCCATTTTGTGATGCCAGGGCTCTTTAGGATTCTACCGCGTTTCCACAGCAGGTACATGTCTTATCCCTCTAGAAGGGTGGAATGCTACCCCCGCCGCCAATATTGGCGGGGGGTAGTATTCCAAGATGTTTGACACCAAACACGACATGTTTTGATGCAGCCATTCCAAAGTTAGCATTTTACCGCGAGGATATAATGCACTTAATAGTATATGGTTTAACCGCATCCACAAACAGCACCAGAGAATAGACTCTGAGAGCTGCAGAGGGGCCCTGCTCAGGCAGAGGCACCCCCTCACATAGAAGCCAAGCACCCTGCCCTCAGGATTGATAGGGCCTGCCTTAGGGGTGACTGATAGGTTTATATGTGTGTGCAGGAGAGATATAGGAAACCTATATCTCAGTGAGGAGTGCTAGCACCACCTCACCCAGGCTGCAGTAGCAGGCCTGTGGTGTCAGATTTAGACTGCTTCCCAGGGGTGGCATAATACATGCTGCAGCCCCTGGTAGGCCTGTGAAGTACCTATGCCCTTGGTACCTAAGGTACCATATACTAGGGACTCATAAGGCACCACAGTATCCAATCACTAGTGCACCTAGAGTGCACTCCATGTCGTTTAGAGAGAACAGAGAGGCTGGGGCCCTGATTGGCAGGGACCCAGCCAGACTATAGCCAGAAACCAGTGCTAACATCAGAAAAAAGTGGGGGCAACATAAGAGGCAGATCCTACTCTCCTACACAACCCCCCAAACGCAGGGACACTAAACTAACCTTGACCAGTTGAGTCTTCGTGTTCAAAGTGGAAATACCTTGAGAGTCCATCTGCATTGGCATGTTGGGTCCCAGGCCTATGTTCCACTGTATAGTCCATCCCCTGTAGGGAAATGGACCACCTCAAAAGTTTTGGGTTTTCACCTTTCATCTGCTTTAGCCATAGGAGGGGCTTGTGGTCAGTCTGAACTATGAAGTGAGTACCAAACAAGTATGGCCTCCAGCTTCTTCAGGGCCCATACCACAGCAAAGGCCTCCCTCTCTATAGCTGACCAACGTTTCTCTCTAGGGGTCAGCCTTCTGCTAATAAAAGCTACTGGCTGGTCTTGACCTTCATCATTCAGTTGAGACAGTACAGCTCCCACACCCAGCTCAGAAGCATCTGTTTGGACAATGAACTTTTTGGTGTAGTCTGGACTCTGTAAGATGGGGGCAGTGCACATGGCCTGCTTTAGGTCTTCAAATGCCTTTTGACAGCTTGCTGTCCACTGAACCTTTTTGGCATTCTCTTTGAGGTCAGATCATTCAAGGGGTCACTATAGATCCATATCCCTTGACAAACCTCCTATAGTACCCAGTCAGGCCTAAGAAGGCTCTCACCTGTGTCTGGGTGGTTGGAGCAACCCATTCCATTATGGTTTGGATTTTGCTCTGTAAAGGCTGAACCTGGCCTCCACCTACAAGGTGGCCCAGGTACACAACCTGACTCTGCCCTATCTGGCACTTGGTGGCCTTGATAGTGAGGCCTGCTTTCTGCAGGGCCTCCAAAACATTTCTGAGGTGGACCAGGTGATCCTGCCAGGAGGAACTAAAGACAGCAATATCATCTAGATAAGCTGAGCAATAAGTTTCCATCCCTGCCAGAACTTTATTCACCAACCTCTGAAAAGTGGCAGGTGCATTTTTCAATCCAAAGGGCATCACCACAAAGTGGTAGTGCCCACCAGGAGTCGAAAATGCTGTTTTGGCTTTTGCATCATCAGCTAATCTGATTTGCCAGTAGCCAGCTGTTAGGTCAAATGTGCTTAGATACTTGGCTGAGGCCAAAGTATCAATCAGCTCATCTGCCCTTGGTATGGGATAGGCATCAGTCCTAGTGACTGCATTGAGGCCTCTGTAGTCTACACAAAACCTCATTTCTTTCTTACCACCCTGGGTATGAGGCTTGGGTACCAGGACTACTGGGCTAGCCCAAGGGCTATCTGAAGGCTCAATCACGCCTAACTCCAACATTTTCTGGACTTCAGTCCTGATACAGTCCCTGACATGGTCAGGTTGCCTGTAGATTTTATTCTTGACAGGCAGACTGTCCCCAGTGTCCACCTCATGGGTGCACCAGGTAGTCTGACTAGGGGTCAGGCTAAACATATGTCTAAACTGTTGCAGAACTTGTCTGCACTCAGTTTGCTGATGGTCAGTGAGGCTGCTTGCCAAAGCAACACCATCTACTGACCCATCATCAGGGTTCTGAGAGAGCAGGTCAGGGAGAGGGTCACTCTCCTCCTCCTGGTCCTCATCAGTTGCCATGAGCAAGCCCATGTCAGCCCTGTCAACATATGGCTTTAATCTGTTGACATGAAGCACCCTTAGGGGGCTCCTGGGAGTTCCAAGATTCACCAGATAGGTGACTTCTCCCTTCTGTTCAACTATTGTATGGGGGCCACTCCACTTGTCCTGGAGGGCTGCTGGGGCCACAGGTTCCAACACCCACACTTTCTGTCCTGGCTGGTATACAGTCAGCACAGCCTTTGGTCATGCCAAGCTTTTTGCAATTCTTGGCTGGCCTCCAGGTTTTGGTTGCCTTTTTCATGTACTCTGCCATCCGGGAGCGGAGACCAAGTACATAGTCCATCACATCTTGTTTGGGGGTTTGAGAGGTAACTCCCAGCCCTCTTTTACCAAACATAGTGGACCTCTCACAGGATGTCCAAACAGAAGTTCAAATGGGCTGTAACCAACCCCTTTCTGTGGAACCTCTCTGTAGGCAAACAATAGGCAAGGAAGAAGAAGGTCCCATTTCCGCCTAAGCTTCTCTGGGAGTCCTTTAATCATTCCTTTCAAGGTTTTGTTGAAACGTTCAACTAAACCATTGCATTGTGGGTGATAGGGGTGGTGAACTTATAAGTTACACCACACTCCTTCCACATTGCTTTCAGATATCCTGACATGAAGTTGGTACCTCTGTCAGAAATGACCTCCTTTGGGAAACCCACTCTGGAGAAAACTCCAATGAGGGCTCTTGCCACCACAGGGGCTGTGGTGGTCCTCAGGGAATTGCCTCTGGGTACCTGGTGGCATGATCCACTACCACCAGGATAAATCTGTGCCCAGATGCAGTCTGAGGGTCAAGGGGACCAACAATGTCAATCCCTACCCTTTCAAAGGGTACCCCCACCACAGGTAGTGGTATCAGGGGGCCTTTGTTGTGCCACCTGCCTTACCACTGGCTTGGCAAGTGACACAGGAGCGACAAAACTCCTTTGTGTCCTCTGACATATGTGGCCAATGAAAATGTGGAACAAGCCTGTCCCAGGTCTTGTTTTGGCCCAAGTGACCTGCTAAAGGGATATCATGTGCTAAGGTCAAGAGGAACCCCTAAACTTCTGAGGTATTACCAACCTCCTGGTGGCTCCAGGGGCTGGGTCTCTACCCTCAGAATATAGGAGTCCCTCATCCCAATAAACTTTATGGGACCCACTAGCACTCCCAGCAGCCTCAGCAGCAGCCTGCTGTCTGAGGGGTTCAAGAGAGGGGCAGCACTGTTGCTCCTTACTCAGATCTTCCCTAGAAGGGCCCCCTGCCCCCAAGAACTCAACCTGGTCAGGTTCAAGTCCCTCTGGGGCAGTTCCTTCTTCAGGTTCTGCTTCACCTCCCTCTGGAAGTGAATCTTTGATCTGAGACAGAGGGGAAGGCACTGCCTTAACCCTACTGCTCCTCCTCTTGGGAAGCATCTGGTCCATTGTTCCAGGATCCAGAGCTGGTTCAGTGTCATGCATTCTTGCTTGTGACCTGGTCACAGCAAATACCTCTGCAGGGATGCCCAACATCTCAGCATGAGTCCATAACTCTACTTCAGACCAGGCTGAAGTCTCTAGATCATTGCCCAACAGACATTCTACAGGGAGGTCTGCACTGACTACAACCTTTTTGAGGCCAGTTACCCCTCCCCAGGAGAAATTCACAACTGCCAGACTATGGTTGGTCTGGACATTGCTTGCATTGGTCACCTGGTACATTTCGCCCAGGATGATCTGTCCAGGGTCCACTAGGTCCTCTGCCACCATGGTGACACTAGCACCTGTGTCCCTAAATGCCAAAGCCTGTTTGCCATTTATCAAAGGCTGCTGTTTGTACTTGCCCAGATTACTGGGGCTTACTAGGAAGGACATATCAATGTTTCCATCACAAATCAGCATTGCCTGAGTGGTCACTCTGACTAGGTCAGAATCCACTTCAGAACCCAGGGTCAACCCTACTACACCCTTATTCTGCGTACCACCTCCACCAGTAGCTGAGCTAGGGGGCACAGTTGCCTTAGGGGCAGGAGTGGTGGTGGTTTGGTCTTTGGACTTGGTACAATCAGAAGTCCAGTGCCCTTTCTGTTTACAGAATTTGCACCAGGGCTTCTTTTGGCCTTTTCCCTTGTTGGACTGTGACTCCCCACCAGATGCAGATTTTTGGGGCCCTTGTGAAGACTTCTGGTCTTTTGACTTATCCCCACCTTTCTCAGAGCCTTTAGGATCTTGCTTCTTAGTGTCACCCCCTTGGTTCTGGGTTTTCTGCCTCACCCTGGTTCTGACCCATTTGTCTGCCTTCTTTCCCAATTCTTGGGGAGAGGTCAGATCAGAGTCCACCAGGTACTGATGCAACAACTGGTTCTGGCAATTATTTAGGATCTGTTCTCTCATCATCAGATTATACAATCCCTTGAAATCAGTAACCCTACTGCCAACCAGCCAACCCTCTAGAGCCTTGGTTGCACAATCAACAAAGTCAGTCCAGTCCTGAGTCTGTGCCTTCTGGGTATCTCTGAACTTCAACCTGTACTGCTCAGTGGTTAAGCCAAACCCATCTATCAGTGCACTCTTCAGGACCTCATAATCATCAGCATCCTCCTCTCTAACAGTGAGGAGCTTGTCTCTTCCTTTATCTGAAAAGGAGAGCCACAAGATTGCTGCCCACTGCTTTTGGGGGACCTGCTGTACTCTACAGGCCCTCTCCATAGCAGTTATCCACTTGTGGATATCATCCCCACTCTGGTAGGGAGGAACAACCTTGCTCAGGTTCCTATGGTCAGGAATATATTCTCTGCCTCTAGGGACACTGTTGCTGCCACCAGGGGGTTCTAACCCCTCTTTTCTAGAAGCTCTCTGGATCTCCAGGGCTTCCCTATCCAGTGCCAACTGCTTGGTTCTGAGGGCCACTTTGGCTTCCTCATACTGGAGCAGTTTGCACCTTCTCTCAGAGGAGGTCTCTCTTAAGGAAAAGTATGAGCTCCTCTGCTGGACAAATTCTCTGCCAGAGTGATAGGAGTGGTCAGATTCCCTGGAAGGGGATCTGTGCCTCTCCTCCTCTCTGTCAGTTCTCTTAGGGAGAATTCCTCTGTCCTTTTCAGGCCCCTTGAAGCCTGGCCCTTCAATCACAGAGTCTTGGTCATTCTGATTTTCATCATCTGACCCAGATACTATGACTGACCCACCCACTGATTCAGACCCTTTAGCTCCTAGAGCCAATCTAAGGTCATCTGCTGTCAGCAGATCTATCAGGTGTAGTGTTGAGGGACTCTGTCCTAGCTTCAGGTGTCTGTCAACACACATGGCTCTCAAGTCAGAGAAAGCCATGTCCTTATACTGAGGCTGAGTGGATCCACTGGGTCCACCCTTTAAGGACATTCTAGTGTTGTGCAGTGTTGTACTACCTACACTAGTTTGTGGCCTACTGATCCTAGCTTGAGCTGTGGAAAGGGTGTGCTATCCCTTGGCACACAGCTCTAAGTTCAGTAGAACTTATTGATACTAAGCTTGACTTTATATGTACCTTGAGTACCTATAATGGTTTTCAGTTAGTAATTCAAATAGAGATTTTCTGGTAAAACAATGGCAAGCTGGAATCCCACACGCTGCCCACCAATGTGAGAAGTTGGCCTGGTATATGCTGTTCACTAATTAAAGTGGACACCTTGCACCAGGGCAAATCGACTCTTATGGTAGATAGGTTTAAGACAACCTTTTAAAGAAAGCTATCCTAGTGGTAGCTGTGGAGAGCAGCCTTCAGGCTAAGTCTTGAAGGAATGTAAAGCAGCTTGTTTTACCATATAATCTCTTGAATCACCAAATGAAAAGACACCACACAGGTATATATATCAAATATATATGTATTTATTTCTAAATAACTCTCTACTAATCTCTTTATGAGATTAGAAGACAAACATATGCACAAATCAACGTTTCTCAATAAGTTAAGCACAAAATATGGCTGGGGCCCTAGGGGCGTACCAGACCATATACTAAAAAAGGGACTTAGCAACAACGACTTGCAGGGAGACAAGGCCTAGGGCCTTCAGAAGTGCTGGGGCCTCACGAAACCACCCAAGGCAGGTAAGTAAAGGACCCACGGGGGACGCGTGCAGTGTGGATACACAGGCGCGGATCGCCGTTGACTTCAATGGGGCAAGTCGCGGTTGGAAATTAAGAGTTCTAGGATACTTCGGGAGAACCTACAAGCAAGTCACTTACAGGGTAAGTAGTTCTAGGGCCCACACCCACAGGCGCACCGTAGTGCTGGAGTTACCTCACCCAGGGAAGCCGGGTGCATAGGTGTCCTTTGGTGTCGGGTCGCGGCGTCGTTTTCAATGGCGAACAAAGAAGACTTGCTGCTTGCGGGAGCTGAAGAAGTGTCCGGTGGAATCCAAGCCTGGATTCTGAAGAAAGATGACCTGAAAGCAGAGGGGACAGTGTTCAAAGTCACTTGGCAGTGACTCGGGGCAAGGAAGATGGATACCCACCGTCGTCGGTTAATTCAGGTCGGTTGCGGGTGCCTTGACTCTTCAGCCACGAGGTCCAGGAGGCGTCGACGACGACCAGGAGCTGGATTCTGTGTGTCCCACGAAGTCTGCAGCTTACTGCGGTGTCGGCAACTCGATTGGAGCCAACAAGCCTTGGCAACAGCAAGTCTCGGGGAGATGAAGAAAAGTCGATGGCACAGACCAGCAAGGTCTGAGGGACTCACCCAGCGAGGGTAAGTCAGGGCAGGCCTGGAGCAACCAGGGAGCCCTTTGGTTTCTTTAAGAAGTCTTCTCGGGACCCACGAGCCGGCTGGCAAGGGATCGCAAAGACACCTCGGGCGGAATCACTCAACAGGGGCCCACGGTCACTCGGGACGGTGTAGGCCTCTGATCTTCGGAGGGATTCCTGCTGGAGGTCGGGACCACACGTGGTCCAAAGCACAAGTTCGTGGAACGTTGTGAAGGGGTTGCACTCGACAATAGTGCACGGTACACAGGGGTCGCGGTTCCTCGTCACTCGTGGGGTCCACTTGCCTCAGCTTCGCTGGGGACTCACGATGGCCTTGGAGAAGTCAGGAAATCCACTTCTTGGGCTGCAGGGACTTCGGACTCCGGCGGGAGCGGCGTAGTTTGCGACCGTCGTTGTCGTTTTTGGTGCCTGCCAAGCAGGGGAGTCACTCCTTGACTCCAAGGGAGATTCTTCTGTCTTCCAAAGGTAGTGGAACGTCGAAGGGCCAGGATTCTTCTGTAGAGCGTCGTCCAGGGGTTATCTAACTAGCAAGTTCAAGGGTTCCCCTTCTTATACTAAAAAGAGGGGATGGACTAGCTCTATGACCCCACCTATGGGAGGGTCAAGGGAGGGGGTGGCTACACCCACTTCCCTTTGTCCAGTTTCGCGCCAGAGCAGGGGCAGGTAGCCCCTGAGCCGGTTTGAACTGGCATATGCACAGAGGAGCCTTCTGCTCCCACAGTGCAGGACTTCAAAGCACTCTAAGAGTGCACCCACCCAGCCCCAATACACTAAACCCTGTCTGGGAGGTGGTTACACCTCCCTGTGACAGGATGCCTATTGTTGGGCTTCCTCCACTGCGAGTTTCGGTCATCAGCAGGAGGGCAGCCCAGTGTCTGTGACTGGTGGCATCCATTTTGTGATGCCAGGGCTCTTTAGGATTCTACCGCGTTTCCACAGCAGGTACATGTCTTATCCCTCTAGAAGGGTGGAATGCTACCCCCGCCGCCAAGATTGGCGGGGGGTAGTATTCCAAGATGTTTGACACCAAACACGACATGTTTTGATGCAGCCATTCCAAAGTTAGCATTTTACCGCGAGGATATAATGCACTTAATAGTATATGGTTTAACCGCATCCACAAACAGCACCAGAGAATAGACTCTGAGAGCTGCAGAGGGGCCCTGCTCAGGCAGAGGCACCCCCTCACATAGAAGCCAAGCACCCTGCCCTCAGGATTGATAGGGCCTGCCTTAGGGGTGACTGATAGGTTTATATGTGTGTGCAGGAGAGATATAGGTAACCTATATCTCAGTGAGGGGTGCTAGCACCACCTCACCCAGGCTGCAGTAGCAGGCCTGTGGTGTCAGATTTAGACTGCTTCCCAGGGGTGGCATAATACATGCTGCAGCCCCTGGTAGGCCTGTGAAGTACCTATGTCCTTGGTACCTAAGGTACCATATACTAGGGACTCATAAGGCACCACAGTATCCAATCACTAGTGCACCTAGAGTGCACTCCATGTCGTTTAGAGAGAACAGAGAGGTTGGGGCCCTGATTGGCAGGGACCCAGCCAGACTATAGCCAGAAACCAGTGCTAACATCAGAAAAAAAGTGGGGGCAACATAAGAGGCAGATCCTACTCTCCTACAGTGACTTGCTAATGGGATATCATGTGCTAGTGTCAATAGGAAGCTCCTAAACTTCAGAGGTATAACCAACCTCCTGGTGGCTCCAGACTTGGGGTCTCTACACTCAGAGTAAAGGAGTCCATTATCCCAGTAGATCCTATGGGACCCACTAGCACTCCCAGCAGCCTCAGCAGCAGCTTGCTGTCTGAGGGGTTCAAGAGAGGGGCAGCTCAGCTGCTCCTGGCTCAGATCTGCCCTGGAAGGGCCCCCTGTCCCCAAGAACTCAACCTGATCAGGTTCAAGCTCATCGGGGACAGTTCCTTCTTCAGGACTAAGATTAGCTCCCTCAAGAGACTGATCTGGATTCTGAGGCAGGGGGGAAGACACTACCTTAACCCTACTGCTCCTTCTCTTGGAAGGCGCCTGGTCCATTTTTCCAGGATCCAGGGCCTGTTCAGTGTTAGACATTTTTGCCTGTGACCTGGTCATAGCAAACACATCTGCAGGGATACCCAACATTTCTGCATGAGTCCTGAGTTCCAATTCAGCCCAAGCGAAAGTTTCTAAATCATTGCCCAACAAGCATTCAACAGGGAGGTCTGCACTTACCACAACCTTCTTAGGGCCAGTTACCCCTCCCCAGGTGAAATTAACAACTGCCAAGGAATGGTCTGTCCTGACATTGCTAGCATTGGTCACTTGGTACATCTCACCAAGTATGATTTGCTCAGGAGCCACAAGATCTTTTGTCACCATTGTGACACTTGCTCCTGTGTCCCTGAATGCCAAGGCCTCTTTTCCATTTATTATAGGCTGTTGTCTCTATTTGCCCAGATTACTGGGGCTTACAAATAAGGAGGCCATATCCATGCCTCCATCACAGATCAACATAGCATGAGTCGGAACTCTGACTAGGCCAGAGTCCATCTCAGATCCCAGGGTTAACCCTACTACACCCTTATTTGGAGCACCACCACTTGGAGCTGAACGTGGGGGAACAGTTACCTTAGGGGCAGTGTTGGTTGGAGTTGAGTCCTTGGACTTGGTACAATCACTTGTCCAATGGGTCTTCTGTTTACAGATTTGACACCATGGCTTCTTCTTGCCTTTTCCCTTGTTTGATTGTGACTCCCCACCAGATGCAGATTTTTGGGGCCCTTGAGAAGACTTCTGGTCTTTACCCTTCTCCCCACCCTTATCAGAGTTTTTAGAATCTTGCTTCTTGGAGTCACCACCATGGTTCTGAACCTTCTGCCTCACCCTGGTTCTGACCCATTTGTCTGCCTTCTGGCCCAATTCTTGGGGAGAGGTCAGATCAGAGTCCACCAGCTACTGATGCAACAGCTGATTTTGACAGTTATTAAGGATCTGCTCTCTCATGATTAAATTATACAATCCTTTGAAGTCACACACCTTACTGCCAAGTAACCAGCCTTCCAGAGCCTTAGTAGCACAATCTACAAAGTCAACCCAGTCCTGAGTCTGTGCCTTTTGGGTGTCTCTGAACTTTATCCTGTATTGTTCAGTGGTTAAGCCAAACCCATCAATCGGAGCACTCTTCAGGACTTTGTAATTATCAGCATCCTCTTCTCTTACAGTGAGGAGCTTGTCTCTACCTTTGTCTGCAAAGGAGAGCCACAAGATTGCTGCCCACTGCTCCTGACCACCGCCCTCATCGCCGCCACCGATGACATCAGGACCCTGCTAGACAACGGAGAAACAGCAGCCCTCATCCTCCTGGACCTATCAGCCGCCTTCGACACGGTCTGCCACCACACACTACGAACACGCCTTCACGACGCCGGGATCCAAGAGAAGGCCCTGGACTGGACCACATCCTTCCTTTCCGGCAGAACACAAAGCGTCCGCCTCGCCCCCTTCCGATCCAAGGCCACCAAGATCATCTGCGGCGTACCCCAAGGCTCCTCCCTCAGTCCAACGCCGTTCAACATCTACATGGCACCCCTCGCCCACGTCGCCCGACAGCACAACCTCAACATCATCTCCTACACCGACGACACCCAGCTGATCCTCTCCCTCACCAAAGACCCTCACACCGCCAAAGCCCACCTCCACGAAGGAATGAAGGCCGTCGCCGAATGGATGAGGACCAGCCGCCTGAAGCTGAACTCGGACAAGACGGAGGTCCTCATCCTTGGTTCCAACCCTTCAGCCTGGGACGACTCCTGGTGGCCAACATCACTGGGAACAGCCCCGCCACCCACCGACCACGTACGCAACCTAGGGGTCATCCTCGACCCCACCCTCTCCATGACTAAGCAGGTCAACGCCGTTTCCTCATCCTGCTTCAACATCCTCCGAATGCTCCGCAGGATCTTCAAGTGGATCCCCACCGAAACAAGAAAAACAGTCACCCAGGCCCTCGTCACCAGCAGGCTGGACTACGGAAACGCCCTCTACGCAGGAACGACGGCTAAGCTCCTGAGACGGCTGCAACGCATCCAGAACGCCTCTGCACGTCTTATCCTCGACATCCCCCGACGCAGCCACATCACACCCCACCTGAGAGACCTGCACTGGCTCCCTGTCAACAAGAGGATAACCTTCAAGCTCCTCACCCACGCACACAAAGCACTCCACAACTCCGGACCAGCCTACCTCAACAGACAACTCAGCTTCTACACCCCCACCCGCCAGCTCCGCTCGACCAGCCTCGCCCTCGCCACAGTCCCCCGCATCCGGAAAACGACCGCCGGCGGCAGATCCTTCTCCCACCTCGCCGCCAAGACCTGGAACACCCTCCCCACCAACCTCCGACAGACCCAAGACCTCTCTCTTGATTCTGAGCTTAGCTCTCTCAAACTCAAGCAGTTGGCACTTCTTCTCATAAGAGGACTCCCTTTTATGAGAAGCAGAGGTCCTATGAGAAACAGAGCTCCCTACAGATGTACCAGAATGATTAGATTCCTGAGAAGGAGATCTTGATCTTCTTGGTAAACAGTTAACCCTTCCAGGTGGGGTAAAGAGAGGACCATTGAGGCCTCCTTCCTCACCTTCAGGAAGAATTGGATTGTCCAGGGTAGAAACATTTTGATCCTCCTGGCCAGCATCAGAGTCCATGTCATTGAAGTTTTCACTTCCTGGCCTTTCCTCTTCTGCTGTCCCACCCCCTTTACCTGCCTCATCAGACACTGGGGTGTTTCTGAGGTCATCTAAAAGCAAAGTCTCTATGAGACGTTGGGTGTTTAGGTTTTTCCCTGTCTTCAGTTTCCTAGATGTACACATGGCTCTCAATTCTTGGAATGAGAGATGGTCATACTTAGTTGGCAAGGAGCCACTGGCTTCAGGCCTAGAAGACATGCTAGTGTGGTGTGGTGTATGCACCTACCTACCCTAGTGGGAACTGAACTCTCTTGAGTTGGAGAAAGGGTGTGCTAGGCCCTTGACTTACCCAACTCTAAGTTCAGTAGAACTTACTTTATTCTAGTCTTGATTTATATGTACCTAAGTACCTTTAGTGGTTTTCAGTTAGTCACTCAATGAGATTATCAGGTAAAACAATAGCAAGCTTGAATCCCAACCGCTGCACACCAATGTGAGAAGTTGGCCTGGTATATCCTGTCCACTAATTAAAGTGGGCACCTTGCACCAGTCCAAACGACCCTTATTGATGATTAGGTTAAAAACAACCTTTATAGAAAGCTATCCTAGTGGTAGCTGTGGAGAGCAGCCTTAAGGCTAAGTCTTGAAGGAATGTAAAGCAGCTTGTTTTACCAGTATATAACCTCCTGAATGACCAAATGAAAGGAGAACCACACCAGGTGTATATAAAATATATGTATTTATTACTAAACACTCTCTACTAACCTCTGTATGAGATTAGAGAACAAGACACACAATATTAAATAACTAGAACGACAGTAAATAGCACAATACACAGCGGGCTCCAGGGGGAGACCGAACCATATACTAAGAAAGTGGTATAAGAACCACGACTTGACTAGACACAGTGCCTAGAGCATGTAGAATCGCTGGGACCCAAGGAACCACCCAAGGTAGTGACACAGGGGACCCACGGAGGACGGGTGCAGTGTGGGAACACAGACGCGAGCTCCGTACAACTCTATGGGAAAGTCGCGGTTGGAATTTTAAAGATTAAGGACACTTAGGAGAGGACTTCAAGCAAACCCAGCTAAACATAGAAGGTTCTAAGGCCAGCACCCTTGAGAGTACCGAGGTACCCGTGTTACCTATCCCAGAGGAGCCGGGTGAATAGGGGTCAAGTGGTGTCGGAAACCCTCGTCGTTTTCAATGGCGTGATGCGAGAAAGTGCTGCTGCCGTGGAGAAGAAAAGTGTCTGGTGTGATCCAAGCCTGGATCGGAGATGAGAAGAACCTGAAAGCAGAGGGGACAAAGTCTGGGTCACTTCACGTGACCAGGAGTGGAGCAATCGAATGCCCACCGATGTCGGGTGCTTCAGGTGCGATGAGGTGAAGCTTGACTCTGCAGCCACGGGGACCAGGAGTCGTCTGCGACGACCACAGTCCGGATTCGAGCTGTCCCACGAAGGATGTCGAGTGCTGGTGGGTCAGTGTCCGGATTGAACACCAACAATCCTTGGCAACTGCAACCCACGCGGTCAGAGGAAAGATGCTTCTGTGAGGACCAGCAAGGTCCTAGGGACTCCCGAAGCAATGGAGAGTCAGGGCACGTCTGGAGCAACCAGGGAAGACCACTGAAAGTTAAAGTTGCCTTCACAGGGACCCACAGGCCAACGGACCAGGGATCGCGAAGGGACCTCGAGCTGAATCACCAAATACCAGCCCACGGAACACTTGTGGAGTGTAGGCCGGAAATCTTCGGTGGAATTACTGCTCGGGGTCAGGACTACAAGTAGCCCAAAGCACAGCTTCAGGGGTCGCCGAAAAGCATATGCTGCTGCAAATGTACACGGTGCCCAGGGGTACGGGTTTCACGGTCCCCACGAGGGATACAGGCCTTAGAATTGCTGAGAGCGCAGATCGACCTCGGAGACCTCGGGAACCCACCTCCTGTGTTGCAGAAATCTTCGGAGTCCTTCGGGAGCTTCGTAGATGCAAACCGGTCAGATGCGTGTAGGTGCCTGCTCAGCAGAGGAGTAACTCCTTTACTCCAAGGGAGATTCTTCAGTCGTCCAGCAAAGCGTAGATCGTCGAAGGTTACTTGGTTTCTGTAGCAGAGTTTAGTCCAGGTAATATCTAAAGTCCTGTAGTCAGGGTTCCTACTTTATACCCATGAAGGGGTGGGACAAACTCTGGGGACCCACCTATGGGAGGGTCAGGACAGAGGGGTGGCTACACCCATGTCCTTTGTCCAGTTTCGCACCAGAGCAGGAGCAAATGGCTCCTGAAACCGGTTTGAGCTGGACTATGCACAGGGACACCAAATGTGCCCCAGTGCAGACATCAAAGCACTCTGAGAGTGCACCCACCCAGCCCCAATACACTAAAGCCTGTCTGGGAGGTGGTCACACCTCCCTGTGACAGGAAACCTATTGTCAAGCCTTCCCCTGCCGGAGTTTCGTCCAGCAGCAGGAGGGCAGACTCGTGTCTGTGGCTGGCAGCATCCATTTTGTGATGCCAGGGTTCTGTGAAGCTGGTACCAAGTGTACCGGTGTTGTCATATTTCTCCCTCTAGGAGGGTGGAATCATACCTCCCACACCAGTTACTGGTGTGGAGGTATGATTCCAAGGTGTTTGACATCAAACACGACATGTTTCCATGCAGCCATATTAAAGTTAGCATTTACCGCGAGGTTATAATGCACTTAAGTATATATGGTTGGCTGCATCACAAACAACCCCGGAGAATAGGTTCAGAAGGCTGCAGAGGGGCTCTGCTCATGCATGGGCACCCTCTCACATAAAACCCAGCACCCTGCCTTCAGGATTGATAAGGCCTGCCATAGGGGTGACTGATAGGTTTATATGTGCAGTGATTAGGATAGATATAGTGAACCTATATCTAAGTATGGGGTGCATGCACCACCTTACACAGGCTGCAGTAGCAGACCTGTGGTGTCATTTTAAATGGTCTGTCAGGGGGGGCATAATACATGCTGCAGCTCCTGGGAGGCCTCTGGGGTACCTATGCCCTGGGTACATAGTATACCATATACTAGGGACTTATAAGGGTACCCCAGAATCCAATCTGGAGTGTACCTAAAGTACATGCAATCAATTTAGAGGAGAAAGCAGATAGACTGGGGTCCTGAATAGCAGGATCCCAGTCAGACTAAGTCGAAAACAGTGAAACATCAGCAAAAAGTGGGGGTAACTATAAGAAGCAGATCCTACTCTCCTACACTAACAAGCAGGGTTTCAGGACACGTGGATCCCTACCCACCTGCTGGATGATTTGGATTACCATAAATAAAGACTATGGCTCCAATTTATATACAGCCAGGCTTATATGTGGGATACCATATAGTCAGTAATATTTCTAAGCGGTATCCCTACTCACAAATCCAGCTATTCAGTGGCGGTTGACGCAAAATGAAAGTGTGGATGAGGGAGGGAAATTTAGAGTAAAAATAATAATTGCAAAAAAACGTACCTGTCACTACGCCGACAGCCGCCTCGGTGCTTCTCCCCCAGCAGTTACTGGGAAAGCACAGGCTCCCCACCCAATCCAGATTGTGCTCTCATGCTATGAAAGCAGCGCCAGGATTGGTCTGAGCGTCCTGGTCTGCTGCTCAGACAGTGCCTGGGAGCCTGTGGTTTTTTTCCAACCCGGCTGTGCAACACACATGGAGAAATAGAAGTGCGCATGTCTGTTTGGCCGGTCTAAGATGGTCAGCCAAACGCTGGCCAAGCTGACATGCGCACTGCTGAGTGCCCACCACTCGTCCCTGTCATGGCCCATCTCCGCCCTACACACGCACGCCTCAGCAAGAGCCAGTCACAGAAAAATAAAATATTATTGTTTTATTATCATTTTATTTTTCTGTGACTGACTCTGACCAGTGGGGCGACGCTCCAGCGCCATTACGGAGGTGCCGTCCCTGCAGCTATAATGAGTATTTGTCCCCATAATGGGGAATGACACGAGGACCCAGATTTACTGGTACCAAATCTGCGTGCGGTTTTCCCATTCCAGGGGACAAACACACTTTCACTTACCACATATTCTCAGAAGGGGTAGCAGAAAGATGTGGTGGTGAGGGCATCAGGGCACAACAGAGGATGTGGGCTGATAAAGAGGAGCGTTCCTTAATGGAGCGTTCTTTGCTCCCCGTGCCGTAATGGGGTTTGGCAGAGGCTGGGGGCTGAAGCCGAGCTGGGTTTTCTCCCTGAGCCTCACCAGATTTTACCGGCCACATTTTCTGGATGGTAAAATTGCATCCGGTGTTCCCGCACACAGGAAATTCAGGTGTGAATACACCGTGCTGGTTATAATTGGGCAAAACGGTAGGATACTTGGGAAATCCTCTCTGCCCAAATTTTAACAAAGGTAAAATTCTTGACCAGCTTCATAACGGTCTACCTAAAATGGTGCCTAGGTCTTAGTCAAATGCAGCCAAAAAAGATTTGGAGTTACTGGATGCCTTTTGGTTTTAAAACTTTTAAAAAGCATATAACTGAGTCCAATAATTAGATTCTGACACTTCTGTGTTATTTTCTTATTAAATGTTTCTCCTTTTAACTCAGTTAGTTTGGTAATTGTATTTGTTTGTCTCTTGGCTTTAATGTTGGCTTGGAGTGCTCAAATACTCAACATTCATGTCTGGGGGAAATGTCTTCTGCTTTGTTCTTTTGCTGCCATGTGCTAGATTCTGATTTTCTCCATGGATTAGTGTTCTGATATAGCAAGATACTAAGGTCCTGATGTCCACATCCATTTTGAGGTTACAGTCCCAGCAATTCACAAAATCAAAGGGTTTGCAACGACAAAAGCCATTTCCAATTTGCAAAAAGGAGGAGGAATGAAAGGGGTGTCTCACTCATATTTATTTACAAGTGGGAAAGCATGTGCCAATGGTTTGTGAAAGCAATTGTAGATGTATACCATTGATCAGTTACAAAACCCTGAATTGGGTTGGTAACTGATTCACAAATGAGAAGCTAGCTGCAGAAGAGCTTCCCTCATGGGGATCCCAATGGATCGCATTATCACACAATGTCTTCCCCAATGGGATTATTTTTTTAGCAGCACTTGTCCCCTTATTGACAACAGGTTGCTTTAAAACAAATCCCATTTGGAAATTCAAATGCAGGGACAGAGGACTGCTGTCCCTTGCAGACATCCATCCCTGCATTTGCGGCCAATCATAGTTATTTTCCTGCCGAATTACCCATACTTTTAGTATGCGGCTCCTGCAAGGTCTCAGACCCAGCAGTCCTTACAAACTGACTTTGAAACAGGTCTCTCTTGGGCCCTAGGTTCATGTCATTAACTTTACAAGCAAAAGCACTTGCAAAGACTGCAAAAAACATTAAAGCATTGCCAAAGGTGGAGCCCCCATTTACATTTGCCAAATTTGTCTTCATCTTGCATTTCCTAAGGGTATTAGCCTTTAACAGATGTTGTGTTTCTGATTTTTTTTGATGCAACTACATATTATGCATAATTTGAACTGAGTAATCTCCAGGTGTCTGGGTGAGCTCAGACTATAGACCTGTGGTAGAGCACAATTCAGAGTTCTGAAATTAAGGCTGATGGCAGTGCTTGTCGGTGGGTATTAGGGCGTTCAGACAACATGCTCTCCCAATCCTTGACTTATCGGAGAGCACACAGTGTGACAGTCAAGTATGTGCCAATTGTACTTGAGGGAAAATGTTTGTATGAGATACCCAGCTGTCGAAATATGGACAGTGCCACAGGAAAAGAAAATCCAATGTTTACAGGCAAGTGGGTGTGTTGAGTGTGTGGGGAAATGGTGACGTGGATGAGAGTAAAGGAAGTATGTGAAGTATGTGAAGAAGGAAAGGGGCATAAATGACTAACTGAGTGAGACACTCCAGAGGAACGTGGTGTGAAAGGGAGAATGGGAGTGATTGAGACACTCCGAGACCTCTATCCCTTCCACAGACTTTGGTAATGTTTAATTTACAATCTCGTATTTCCAGAATGATAACATTTTAGCTCTTATTGCTCACAACCAAATCGTTTGTGTTACTCATTTATTTGATACTGCTAACAAGCATTATCAAAGCCAATAGTGCTGGCTTATTTTAGGTGTATGTGCGCTGTTGTGTTATATGAATGAAATAACAGAAAACTCACAGAGAGGCCCCCAAATACAGGTCAGGTGACACGCTGTATGAAGCACAGGATTTTAGTTTACTTGTTTTAAGCCACGCTCTTAATTGCATCGGTCACACCTCCTGGAAAGGATTCCTAATTGCGCTTCTTTGGACACGTCTCTTTTAAAGACCACACAGCTTTTTCATTGCATTTATAGCACAGCTAATTACTAATAATTAATTAGGTCATTTTGCGAACCCCTGTGAATAGGAATTTTGCAATGACGCCTATTGGTACAAAGGTCACATTGTAAAATTACAGGCAGGTTTTAATAAGTTGGGGGTCAATCGGCACCCACTATTTGCAGCCTGCCTCTACGCAGATAAGACCAGAGATTACTAATTTGGTAGGACCTTTCTCCTAAATGAATTATTTAGAATCTCACTGATCACTGCCTTCTCAAAATGTCCGCGGCTGCCACTGCCCTTGAAACAGTCATGTACCTGAACTACACCTCAAACTATAACTATGAAAAGCCACCACATTTACATAGTTTCCATCATATAAAGCACCAGCTGCAGACATAAATTTCCACACATTAGGATCTGAGAATGACACCTGCCTAAGGCTTTTGAGCACCTGGACTGAATTTAAGTATGCAAAAATATTTGTCATTGTAGTCCAATACGCACACTGTAAATGTTAAGAAAAAACACACATCCAATCTTCCAAATCAGCATATTTAGACAAAACACTTCCAACACATTTAACACCGCACAGATATAGCTTTCAGGTGGCTATCAGCATGCTCACTACAGCATCCACCCACATCATCCTCAAATGTGATCATACAAGAGAACATCTAAAGAGAACTCATAGCACCCTCCTGACATGTTCTGATAAACCAGCAACTGGATATAAGAACCCCACTGCACCAACCAATACCGTGTCACATATAGCAACCTAATAGGCAATGCAAAAGCCAAATAACAGACTAACCGCGTAAGCACCTTGGCTATGCCCAACAACTCAAGGCATGTCTACATACCAGCAATATTTAGTATAACGCGCGAAAGCTTGACTAAGCATGAAAACCTTTCATCCAGAGAAAGGGGAGGCACCAACCACAATTGGGGTTGCAAGGCAATAACAATGGCAGAATTATTGCTATATAAATACATATAGAGACGTTTTAAGGCCTGGGCAATGTGAGCAATTGCCAAGAGCCCCACCTTCCTAGGGGGTCCCTGATAAAGGGATTTGGACAGTCAAAGGACTCTTTCTCTCTATTTCCTCTGTCTCTCTATCTCAACCTCTATCACTCTCCCTGCCTACCTCTACCTCTAACTCTGTCTCTCTCTACCTATCACTACCTCACCATTCACCACCTTTTTATCTACCTTTCTTTAGCTAAATCACCTATTGTTCACTCTATCATGTCTTTCCCCAAGTTGCTCACCCTTCTTTACTCCTTCGTCTCCTTCTCTATCATTCTCAAATGGGTATGAGATCGAGCAACGAGTAGCACGGGGAGAAAAGCAAAGAGGCGAGATATAGAACAATGTGGACCTGGTGAGTGAGAAAGCAAGAAAGCAATGTGATGGGGAGAAGCACACGAGAGTGGGTGCATCACGGAGATGGGTGGGGGAGAAGCACATAGGTGAGAAATAGTAACTCAGAGCACGGTAATGGGAAGAGAAGCACATTAGGGTGAAAGCTGGAAAATACATTCATTCTTGTGAAGTGCTTAAGGCAAAAGGAAAAAGCAGTTCCCTAAAAGTGAGCAGTGAAAGGGCACAAGTAAATTGGCAATGCTCCAGGGGATGGACAGACACAAGATTGACAAGACAAGCCAACAAATAGGAAGCAGGCAAATGATAATGATACTAAAGCCAACAATGGTAATTAATGGACGCGCTGCAAGCCCCTTTGTCTTTGGTAAGCCCACAATATTTATTTTGCAACCAGACAGCTGATCACCACCCAAAGCTGGGAGAAAAAAAGCAGGGAAAGGCAATTCAGGAGACAATTCTCAGATTTCCCCCAATGGAATGGTGAAAATCCTCAGAACAATGTGCACGAATATATTTGAAATTAAAGCTACAATTACAAGTGCTTTGTGCATGTCTTATTTTAATATAATGCACTAGTCCACTAAACATCCAATAGGTCATCCTTACAGTGTCTTTCCTACCACGGGCGGAGCGGGCTGGTTAAACAATGAGTTCCAAACTTTTCTGGTACCCTTTTGCTGGTGCACACCTGACAGGTTGAGCTTTTGATTGTCTTCCTATGTATTTGTTTTTTAAAGTTTCACGTATAATTCAAAATTGTTTCACATGGACGGGAGAGAATTTGCATTACCTGAAAACAGGTAACAGATTTAAACATGTTTTTTTTAACAAAGGACTCCAAAATATGTCTTGCCCTGGGCCTCAAAAATCCTGGAAATGGCACTGGATACATATAACACAACATAACTTAGTGAAACAGTGCAGCAAGTGTGTCCAACCCCTGTCTCCAGCTGCACCACAGGCCGGCACACTGGCCGCATCCCTGCTGCACCGTGTCAGGCGAAGGTGACAGCTCACACAGAGGCGGATGCGTGCATCTTTGAAGGAAAGCCACAAAACTGCAATTTGGATCAATATCTGAGTGTTTTAGGGCCAGTTCACGGGGTCAAGCAGCTCCAGACACAGCGTGCTGGTTATTTATGTCAGTGAGGGTTATTGTAAGCTAAATGCAGCAAATTGCAGCGCAGAGCGCCGAGGCCTGGGCCCAGCGGGCGCGGTGAGAGGAGGTCAGGCCTGGCCGTAGTGCAGACGCCGCTCCCGGTCTGACACGGGCAGCTCCATCCATCTCTGGCCAGTTAGCCCTGCCCCGGGGCTGCTATTGTCCCCCTGGCCCTCACTGCGGGGCATGGCGGGGGCTGTCAGGGCTCGGCGCCAACCGAGGCCTGGGTCTAGGAGCTTAACAAAAGTCTGCTGTTAGAAGGAGGAAGCGTTAGAGTGGACGCCATGTCCCGGCAGGGTGTGCGTGTGTGACGCGCCTGCGTGGGAGCACCGCGCGGTGCGCGTGCGTGGGAGTACTATATATTTTGCATGTGTGCATATTTTGGTGTGTCTGTATCTGTTTGAGTACCTCTGTGTGTGCCTGTCTGGCAATATATATTTGTTGTGTATGTGTGAGCTACAAGACGAAAAAGATTAAAGTATTTGAAGTATGTCCTTAATATTTAGTGTTTTATCTGCCATTTCTATTTTTATTACATTGATGTTTTAGCTAGGGGCGTCGTGCATATTTAGTCATTACAATTATAACTGCACAAGCACTCACTTAACGTAATATAGAAGCACCTTAAAAGAGGGGATACGCATGGCCGGACCGACAGGAAATGGCCAAGTGAAACCTGTTGCCACCAAAGTCCTTAAGCAATGGGCGTAAGGCAGGCCCCTGCAGCGGAGGGGGACCCCAACACTTCAGGGCCCCCATATATCTGCTGAGGGACACAATCATCAGCCCAAGGCCAATAAATATCTGTGAGCTATGGGAGACTCAGGGGCCCCTCTTCACATTCTGCAGGGGGAGGGGAGGCATCATTTTGTGTTACGCTGCTGACCTGGGGTCTACTTCTAAGCACTTTACACCGTACGTAAGCGCCACTGGAAAAGACCTGAATATGTGCAGAAAGTTGCGCTGCCACACGAGCCAGGAATAAATGGCTGCCCACATCCACGCACCCATCAGCCAAAAACGGTTTCGCGGGAGGAAACAGACGCAGGCAAGTGTAAGATCGGGGCCTAAGAAGATGGAATGCGCTGACCCCGAGCCTGATTCCAGAACTTGCACTCCATTCATCCACCCACAGCTGAACTGTGCACACCGGCTTTCAACAGCGGAGCTGAAACTTACAGGAGAGTAACTCAGAATATCTGACCTACCAACTCACATCCCTTCAGCCATAGCTTGAACAGTCCAGCGCTCCGAAGAGGCGTGGAGGCAGCGTGCAGCGCTATATAAGCACAGCAAATACATAGTTAAATACGGCAAGTGGTGGAAATCGGGATTTGGTAAACGAAATATTCACCTACCACGTGTCGTGCAACACGAAGCAGAGCCCAACTGGTCCGTTACGGTATTACTTTTCCACCACACATAAACGCCAGGAACCTGAAGCTGACAACTCAGCGGCCCTTGCCACCCCCCACCTTCTTTTCCGGCAAAGTATGTGTCTAGGAGAGTCTCTGTGTCGCTTTCCCGCCATTCACTTCCTATCCAAGTAGAATCCCAGCTCATGGGTACTTCCGGTTGGTTTCCCCTTGTTTGCCCTCCGCTGCTGTCTCCTCACCGCCCGAACTCTCCCTAAAGACTCTATTATTGGGACAGTGTTCATTTTTTGACAGGTTAATGACCCAAACTAATCATCATCCTCCTGCCAGCCGCCTCCTCATCCTCCCGTGGACACAAAGGCGCCATTTTGCGTGGACTCCCCAAGCCCTCTTCCTATTTCGGGATCCGAGGTGCACAAAGGGGGTCTGTGAACCCCGAAGAGTCTGTTTATGAAGCCAGAGATAGCAGGATGTGAAGCTCATGTTGGGTCCAATGGCGGGGGGTCAGGGCCCAGTCACAGAGGCGTCATCTGTCCCAGCGCCCCCACCAGGGCCAGATCTGCCGAGATATATCGTTTATTTGGGCTGCCCGCGGTTTCATGAACATCACGCCCAGCACTTCCTCAAACTGTTTGTGGTGTCCAAATAACAGCTCAATTTAGCGCCTAGCCGGGGGAAATGTTGAAACATTTTCCAAGGGGAATAGGCAATAAATAGTGCTAATAATACGACAAAAAAATGCCTCCCGCTACCAACCCGGGGGAGTTCACCTCTGGGAGGCCTCCAATAACACCAGCCCCCGGGCTGGCCATCGGACGGGATAATTCTTAATATGTATGCAATAAATGTTCACTTTGTTAGAGTGAATGACAGGACAGAATCCCGGCGCATCAGCGTGTACCCGTTAGCGCCCTGTGAGGCGCGGCTGCCTCTGGCTCATCTCTGCTACAGGATGAAGCAATAACTGCCCGGTCCTTTTCATCCCCGCTCCGATGGGGGTTACCAGGGCCACCCCTTCTCCGACAGCCCATAATGAAGATGTTAAAACCGGATTAATTATTAATTGGCTGCAATTAATTTCTCATTTTTTGCTACTTTGGCGGTTGGGCGCAGCAGATTAGTTGATATTGGATTGGACCAGTAAATACTTTATCATGTTAATCCGCGGCCTCTTCGCTTATGAGTGTTGACACCAGACAATGTTGTGTATTCTGACCGTGGCCAGGTCCAGCATCTCTGCTTTGCCAGTCCAGGGGACAGAGCAGCACAACGCTGTCCCCTTCCAGCCTTCAAAACTCTTGGGAAATTCGAGATTGGTTTGAGGAGAGCTGCTCTACTGTGAGAAAAAGGATCGGAGCCAGGGAGCGGGCGTGCTAACTATAATACAAATAATAATACACGAGTACAAGGTATATAGCTGCATATGTAGCATATTATCATCGTTGGCAGTACTAACACCATTGTTATGATACTGTATTATTACTGTGACCAGCAGTATTACTATTCCCATGAGTGTTTCACACAAGAAGATAATTATAGCTTTTTACTATTATCAACGTTAATACTGACGGCAATTATTATTATTATTCTGCAAGAGTATGTGATTATTAGCGAGGGAGATAATTATCACAATTTACAAATAAAAATGCGGAGAATGTGTTGCTGCCTTCATGATTTGCAGTTTTTGTTTCTGTGGGCCTTACCTGCTGAGATCCAGTGATGTCACCTCTAACTGGTCCATTGCCTGTCTTTTACACAGGGACTGCTGTCACCTCCACAAGGCGCCTAGAGGTACCCGAGAAGCCGCCCACAGTGCTTTACTAAAACACAAACACATAAAGGCGTCTCAGCGCTACAATAAATACAGGGGACAAGCAGACTCACTAGGTCGAAAACTAACAATAATATGGACTTGTTTCTCGCTTATTGACCTGGAGAAGATGAAAGGCTAGGCTGGCCCCATCGGTGTTCATTCATGTGACGCGCAGGTGCACTAGGATTCCAGCAGCAGGTGAATTAACCCGGAAGTATCTCAGCATAAAAGACATGACTGGATGAACTGTTCGCACCGGACACGGGGCGGCTTTAGATATATCCAGCAATGGCCCTTGTATGGGAAAAAACGACCATTTTACAGCATATGCCATATGCCAATGAATATTTACAAAGTAAAATGACAAAATAAATGAAAATGTTATAACCCCAAAATAATAGACACAATAATAAAAACACGTGTATTTATAGAGGAGTGAGGGACACACATCCTTCACGCCGGTACCACACAAGGGGAGGGTGCCGTTTAATAGGGCGCTCCCACCGAGCAATGCTGGCTCTGCGTGGCATTAGACAGGGGCAGAGCAGCCTGGGCAGGGTCACCCAAGGAGTGAAGGAAGGACCCTTGCACCTTTATAGCTCCGAGGAGAGCAGGGGGGGGGGGAGGGAGGTGGGCTGCGGGAGGAGGATTCGTCTTGGCCCACTGTTAATATTTTCTGGAGCCCGTTTACATTTTTATTTGAGTCTGTTTGATTCGCGCCCCATCTTATTACCGCATTGTGATTTCCCCCATTCCCTTTCGTTTTCGATTTTGCCTCGTTCTCCTGTCTCCGTGGTATTTTCTTATTTTTATGTATTCAGATTTTATGTATGTATCCTTGTTTTTTATTCTCTTTCTGTTCATTCACTCTAGATTTGGGGCCATCCATTATCCTTTGTTTGCCGTCCTGCCTATTATCTTTTAATCTGTTACTCTTACCTTCCTTTGGCTCTTCTTCCTCCCAATTTTTTTCACGCCTTTCATCTTTTGTCATTAAAGTCCTTATTTTACCTTAACTGGTTACATCCCACCTTATGTGTTTTTTTTACCCCATTCCCACCTTCTCGTTTTATTCCATTCTTGAATTTTTATCTTCATTTTCTCATTGGTTGTATTGTATTTTTCTTGTTTCAGATATCTAATGTCTTTTCCTTAATTTTAATTTGTCCTTCTTTTTTTCTCTCCGTCTCCTTTCTTCTATTTACTCCTTAAATATTTTTTTCTGTAATCGTTTTTTATTCTGCCCCTCCACCCTTTTGTTTCTTTTGTTTTACCTTTCCTTTCCATTTTACAATCGCCGCCTTTCCTTCTTTAATTACTAGCTGGTTTTAATAGAGCGCGTCATACCGTATTTCTGACGCCACTAATCGTTGTAACAGGTGTCACTATTGTGTAATTTTATATTAAGTCTGCCTCATAATTATTATGTTTCTTTCTTCTTTTTCCTTCTATCATATTATTATAAACTTTTATTTCCAACATTCACCCTCTCTTCTTTCCATTCACCCCGTCCTTTTTTTGTTTACCCTTTCCGTAAATTGTATTATTCGGCACCCTCAGCCCTCCCATTCTCTGGTTCCGCACGTTCCTTTTACATTCTTGCCTCTACTCGTTCTTCCGCTCTTTTCATTTCGATATTCCCCCATTCGGCGCCTATTTTTATTCGGTTCTTTCTCGTTTTTTTCCGTTCTTTTGATTGTACTATACTTTTTGTCACCACCCTTTCGTTTTTTCTTTGTTTTATTAGATACTTATTTTTCCCTGTATAGCGGCCTTCTTCTTCACTCTGGTTTTTTATTTCGTTCTTTATTCCCATATGTTACCATCTTTTTATTCTGCCTTTATTTTCGTATTTTCTTCTTTCTCATTTGATTTCTTTTTATTCCGGTCTTTACGAGGGCCTTTTTTCGTTTATTCTGCGCTTGCCTCTCCGCCATCACCACCCTCATTTCTTCTTTTTCTCTAGTATTTCAATATGCCCCCTCCCTTTTTCGTTTCCTTAGATCCGTCTTTTCCTTTCTTCATATCTCCTCTCCTTCCTTCCTTCTTTCCTCTTTCCCATTTTTCTTCTATCTGTTCCTTACTTTCTCCGGCCCCCTTATTTTTCTTTCTTTCTTTCTTTCTTTCTTCCTCATGCCCCGTCTTCCCTTCCACTTCATTTCCTTCTTACCTATTGCTTCTTCTACCGTTCTCTCATCCTCTCCTTCCTCGTTTCCCCCTTTATTCTTCCCTTTCTTTCTTTCCTTTCTCCCCTCCTCTCCTCCCTCCTTCGTTTCCTTCTTCCCTATTGCCTCTTCCTTCCTTCTTCCGCCCCTTCCATCTTCCCCGTTCTGTGTTACCTTGTTATTCCCTACTCTCCTTCCTCCCTATTGTATATTCCTTCCTTTCCCCCCTCCTTTTCCATCCCATTCCATCTTCCCTGTTATCTCTTCCTCCTCTCCTTCGTTTCCTTCCTCCGTATTCTTTCTTCGTTTCTCTTCTCCCTCTTTCTTTGCCGTCCCTTTGTCGTCTCCCTCGTTATTCTCCCCTCTCCCTTCTTCGCTATTTTCTTTCCTTCCTCCCCAATCCCTTCTTTCCCTTCGTCACTATTCTCTCTCTCTCTTATTCTCCCTCCCACGCACCCCCGTTTGTAGGCATCCACGCTGCACACTGCTTTTTTCACTATAAAAAAATATACCAGTTCTGGTCTCTTTTTTAAAAACATTTTTTAAGGTACACGCAGCCTCGGATGCGGCGGGCGGGGAGGGCTGTTCGCGTTAATCTCTCAACACCGACACACCGGGCTCTGCTGCCTGAAGACAGCAGATCTCTGCCCAGACCCCCGCCGCAGCCGTCACTGTATTAATAATAATAATGACAGCTGCGTGAAGCTGCTGCGTCATCGAACACTTTTATCTCGGCCATTGTCTTTTTGGGGTGAAATTAAGTAGATCCATATTTTATTTATCTGTGTTTAATTGGATTTTTTTATTATTTTGTAACAAGCACACGATGAGTTATACTTGCTCGAGTGAGCATTTTTTTAAATTGACCTCCATGTTAGAAAAAAATAATAATAATAGTAATGATACAAAATAATAATAACAATAATAATAATAACAATAAAAGTTATTATTGTTATTATTATTGTATATTTACGGGCGCTTTAAGTTCATTGCATTATGCAAGCGCTACTGAACATTTCTATATCCGACAAAACTCGATTTAAAAAAGGCTGCTCCGTAATCCGATGAAGAACAAAATCGAGCGCGCACACGTGTTTGTCTTTGTTGTTTTTAATCGTCTGGTCCTGTCGTTCCTCACGCGCTGCGCGCCATCTCCCGCGCACCCCCTCTAGGCGCTCTCGTCATCCACACCCGCCCGACGAACCATTTATTTTGGCCATCAAAGTGAACACGGCCCTCTCAGGAAGGGCGTTTGTAACTTGTTTTAATTCAAATCCCGAGTCTGACGGGTCGAAGTCTGTGGGTGAAGTGTGCTAGGGCCCCCGCTGCCCTCCACACTCCCTCGGAGTGGGCTATCCCTGGGACTGGGGGTGAGTGCTGACACCCCCACATTGTCCAGGGCAGGGTCTCTTAGCTCTAATTGTGAGTGAGGTGATGTTCGCTAAGGCCCACTCCCCTGAGTGGGGTGTCCTTTGGTTTGTGAGTAAGGGTGTTGCTGTTCTCTAGATCTACTCCCCTGAGTGGGGTGGCCTTTGGTTTGTAAGTAAGGGTGTTGCTGTGCTCTGAGATTCACTCTCCTTAGTGGGGGTTTCTTTGGTTTGTGAGTAAGGGTGTTGCTGTTCTCTAGATCTACTCCCCTGAGTGGGGTGGCCTTTGGTTTGTAAGTAAGGGTGTTGCTGTTCTCTAGATCTACTCCCCTGAGTGGGAGTTTCTTTGGTTTGTGTGTAAGGGTGTTGCTGTGCTCTGAGATCCACTCCCCTGAGTGGAGTTTTGGTTTGTAAGTAAGGGTGTTGCTGTTCTCTAGATCTGCTCCCCTGAGTGGGGGTTTCTTTGGTTTGTGTGTAAGGGTGTTGCTGTGCTCTGAGATCCACTCCCCTGAGTGGGGTTTTCTTTGGTTTGTGAGTGAGGTGACTCTGTGCTCTGAGGTCCACTCCCCTGAGTAGGGTTTTCTTTGGTTTGTGAGTAAGGGTGTTGCTGTACTCTGAGATCTACTCTCCTGAGTGGGGTGTCCTTTAGTTGTGAGTGAGGTGAAGTTCTCTAATGCCTTCTCCCATGAGTGGGGTGGCCTTTGTCTTGTGAGTAAGGGTGTTGCTGTGCTCTGAGGTTCGCTCCCCTGAGCAGAGTGGCCTTGGGTTTGTGAGTGAGGTGACTCTGTGCCCTGACGTCTACTCCTCTGAGTGGTGAGTTGTTGGACTTGGCCGTTTTTGGCTAAAGTTCCCTAAACTTTTTGCCTTCCCCCTAGACCTTTTTTCTGACATGGTGTTGCCAACTTAGATGCTTTGGGCACTTTGCCACTGGGATCAGTGTCAAAGTGCAAGTGCTCCCTGTGTAAAGTGTAATGGTAATTGGTTGTCCATAATTGGTATGTTTGCCTTACTAGTAAAGTCCCTAGTAAAGTGCACTAAGTGTGCCAGGACTGGTAATGCAAATGCTACTAGTGGGCCTGCAGCACTAACTGTGCCACCCACTCCAGTAGCCTTAAAGAGAGATCTCAGGCCTGCCACTGCAGTGCCTGCGCGCAGTTTGTTAAACTGCCATGTTGTCCTGACAAGTGCACCCACTTGCCAGGCCTTACCCTTCCCTTTTTATGCACATTAGACACCCCTATTGTATGCCCAAGGTGCCCCCTGGGCAGGGTGCAGTGTATGTGAAAGGTAGGACATGTACTGAGGTGTGTACCATGTCCTAACAGTGAAATACTCTCCATTTCGTTTTTCACTGTTGCAAGGCAATCTTGCCCATAGGACAGAATGGGGGAGGCTGTGTAATATGTTTCCAGCCTATCTTCCCATAGGCTTAAGATGGAGAGGTGAAGTTTAGTGTGCCTGAATTCACAATTTAATAACACATCTTTTTCTGAAGGTGGTTCTTACATTGTGTGTTTAGAAACCACACTTTTAGAAGTGGCTGTTTTTTTTTGTTCTAACAATTCTGTGTGTCTCTGCCTGGTTGTGGATTGACTGTCTGGATTTGAATGTGATAGGATCTGGGAAATGTCCTGACCCAGGGGAGGAGGTGAGACAGCAACAGGCTGACCTGCATCTGGAGTGTAGGGGGAGGAGTAGCCCCTGGAGGTGAAGAGGCCTGGGCTGCTGCCATAAAACAATGGCTCCATCTCCTGCTGAGGGATTGAAGATCCAGACCCCACTATCAAAGGAAGAAGGTGTCACTGGCAGGGAGACACCCAGAACTGGTTTAGACAGGGGTTAGTGCCCCCCCTGAACACAAAGACTTCAAAGACATTTAGGGGTATAACTATGAGAGCTGAAACCCCTGAAAGTTGGACTGATCAAGACTGAAAAGGATTGAAACTACTTCATGGTCAAGAGGAACCTCTGCCAAGGAAGAAACAGCTGAAGAGACTGAAGGAAAGGACTGACCCTTGCTGTGTGTTCTGGGGCTGGCCTGCAGTTTGCTGATTTAACCAAGGAGAGGCTAAGGGACTTTGCTGTGTGCTGTGTCCCCCTGCTTGAGGACTTTGCTGTGTGCTGTGTCCTGAAGTAACTTGTCCCCAAGGGCCCGAGGAGAGCTGGCTCCCTGTTGTGGAAACTCAGGAACATAAAAGTTTCCAGGTGGGTCTCAGCGACGCTGTGTGCGTGTGCTTCGTGCAGCCTGAGACCTGCGTAAGAACTGTGCCGTGATCGTGTGCACCCGGAGTCCAAGTGAGTCTCAGCGACGCTGTGTGCGTGTGCTTCGTGCAGCCTGAGACCTGCAGGAGGATTGCCCTGTGATCGTGTGCACCCGGAGTCCAAGTGAGTCTCAGCGACGCTGTGTGCGTGTGCTTCGTGCAGCCTGAGACCTTCGTGAGGATTGCCCTGTGATCGTGTGCACCTGGAGTCCAAGTGAGTCTCAGCGACGCTGTGTGCGTGTGCTTCGTGCAGCCTGAGACCTTCGTAAGGATTGCCCTGTGATCGTGTGCACCCGGAGGCCAAGTGAGTCTCAGCAATGCTGTGTGCGTGTGCTTCGTGCAGCCTGAGACCTTCGTGAGGATTGCCCTGTGATCGTGTGCACCCGGAGTTCAAGTGAGTCTCAGCGACGCTGTGTGCGTGTGCCCTATTGCAGCCTGAGACCTTCGTGAGAATTGCCCCGTGACGGTGTGTCTCGGAGCAGTCTTGTTCTCTGCGTCGATCGAGCAGCGTGACCAGAGCTGCTGCGATCGTCATTGCCATCGGCCTGGACTGGCATCCCCAGAGGAGCTGTGCCGCCGGCCCGGGCCTGCCTTTGCCAAAGAGAGACCTCGAACCATCATCGTCGGGGGTCCGAGATCCACTGCCCAAGATCAACGAAGTCGCACCGGAGGCCCAAGTCGCGAGGAGAGGAGAGTGAGATCGCACCCCCCAGGTAACGCTCAGCGAGCGTGCGTGTGTCGCCGCCTGGGGCGGGGTGCGGGCACCGAGAGAAACGCTCTCGGCCTTTCCCATCTTTGCAGCGCGAGCCTCCGCTCAAGACCGTATCGCGGCCCGTACTTGCCGAGGAGTGGCAGTACCGGGGCCGGAGTGTGGAGCTGCACTTGTTTTCCATCATAACGGTGTTGGGGGTATGTTTTGGCAGTAGCTGACCACGAGTCAGTAAGAGTGGCATAGAGACCGTGCAGAGCACCGCGATCGGTGCTGAAGTATCTTATTTTTGTATTACGAACTGACTGATTGTTCCACTACGAAGTGCCCTATTTTTGCATTACGAACTGCCTGATTGTTGCATCACGAAGTGACTTATTTTTTGCATTACGAACTGCCTGATTGTTGCATTACGAATTGCATTATTGTCGCATTACGAACTGCCTGATTGGTGCATTACAAATTGCCTGATTCGTGCATTACGAACTGCATAGCATTGCATTAGGACTGCATTAGATCATTGAGAATTGCTCATTAATACTGCAAGAACCTACCAGTGCTTGCTGGCCTAGTAACCGGCAAGGTGAAATATTACAAATAAGCATATGTTGGATTTTTATCATGTGGTCTCATCGTATATCTTTTTTTCTTATAAACTTATACTTGTTTTTTATTAAACTCATGTGGAGTCCATTTGTGGTGTTATCACTGTGTCACTGAGAGCGTGGATCCAAATACTTTACACATTTGCCTTGGAGATAAGCCTGGCTGCTCATGCCAAGCTACCAGGGGGTGAGCAGGGGTTATCTAAAGGTATGTCCCTCCTTACCCTGACGTAGAAGCAAGGGTCCCTATTTGGACTAAGGTACATACCTCAGCCAACTAGAGACCCCCAGGACTAACATGAGTCCTTTGGTTTATGAGTGAGGTGATGCTGTGCTCTAAGATCCACTCCCCTGAGTGAGGTGTCCTTTAGTTTGTGAGCGATGTGTTGCTGTGATCTGAGGTGTGCTCCCCTGAGCGGGGAGTCCTTTGGATTGTGAGTGAGGTGTTGTGCTCTGAGGTTCGCTCCCCTGACTGGGGTGTCCTTTGGTTAGTGAGGGGTTGTTGCTGTTCTCTGATGTCGGCTCCTCGGAGCGGGTGTCCTTTGGTTAGTGAACGACGTTTTGCTGTGCTCTAAGCTCCCCTCCCCTGAGTGGGGTGTCCTTTGGATTGTGAGGTGTTGCTGTGCTCTGAGGTCCCCTCCCCTGAGTGGGGTGTCCTTTGGATTGTGAGGTGACTCTGTGCTTTGAGGTCCGCTCCCCTGAGTGGGGTGTCCTTTAGTTTGTGAGTGAGTGAGGTGATGCTGTGCTCTGAAGTCTGCTTCCCTGATCCTCTGGTTTGTGAGGTGTTGCTGTGCTCTTAGGTCCGCTCCCCTGAGTGTGGTGTATTTTGGATTGTTGTGTGCTGCTGTGCTCTGAGGTCCACTTCCCTGAGCCTTTGGATTGTGAGGTGTTGCTGTGCTCTGAGGTCTGCTCCCCTGAGTGGGGTGTCCTATGGATTGTGGGGTGTTGCTGTGCTTTGAGGTCCGCTCCGCTGAGTGGGGTGTCCTTTGGTTTGTGGGGTATTGCTGTGCTCTGAGGTCCGCTCCCCTGAGTGGGGTGTCCTTTGGATTGTGGGGTGTTGCTGTGCTCTGAGGTTCGCTCCCCTGAGTGGGGTGTCCTTTGGATTTTGGGGTGTTGCTGTGCTCTGAGGTGGGGTGTCCTTTGGATTGTGGGGTGTTGGTGTGCTCTGAGGTTCGCTCCCCTGAGTTGGGTGTCCTTTGGATTGTGGGGTGTTGCTGTGCTCTGAGGTCCGCTTCCCTGAGCGGGGTGTCCTTGAGTTTGTGAGTGGGGTGTTGCTGTGGTCTGAGGTCCGCCCCCCTGAGCGGGGTGTCCTTTGGATTGTGAGGTGATGCTGTGCTCTGAGGTCCGCTCCCCTGAGTGGGGTGCCCTTTGGATTGTGGGGTGATGCTGTGCTCTGAGGTCTGCTTCCCTGAGCGGGGTGTCCTTGAGTTTGTGAGTGAGTGAGGTGATGCTGTGCTCTGAGGTCCACTCCCCTGAGCGGGGTGTCCTTGAGTTTGTGAGTGAGTGAGATGATGCTGTGCTCTGAGGTCCGCTTCCCTGAGCGGGTGTCCTTGAGTTTGTGAGTGAGTGAGGTGATGCTTTGCTCTGAGGTCCGCTCCCCTGTGCGGGGTGTCCTTGAGTTTGTGAGTGAGTGAGGTGTTGCTGTGGTCTGAGGTCCGCTTCCCTGAGCGGGGTGTCCTTGAGTTTGTGAGTGGGGTGTTGCTGTGCTCTGAGGTCTGCTCCGCTGAGTGTGGTGTCCTTTGTATTGTGAGGTGTTGCTGTGCTCTGAGGTCCGCTCCCCTGAGCGGGGTGTCCTTGAGTTTGTGAGTGAGTGAGTGAGGTGATGCTATGCTCTGAGGTCCGCTCCCCTGAGCGGGGGGTCCTTGGATTTCTGAGTGGTGTGAGGGCATGCTGCCCCACAGAGCAGGTTTATTGGAGTGAGGGGAGGGGCGCACTGCTCCAGATCTAGGTGTCTTTATGCTTTGTGTGTGACATGGAGAGCACAGAATCCATAGGCGGATTCTTTTTCTCTGCTTGTGATTGAATTGAGGTCACGCTGGCCCAGACTGTCATTTGAGGCACACTGTGACAAGAACAAGGTTCCTTTGCTGTATTTTGAAGAGGTGTGAGAGGCACACTAACCCAGTGAGGCACTCCTGTGCTAAGTGCTGCTCTAGAAGGGTTATTTGGACCTTGTGGAAGAGTGGTGTGGGGCGCACACCGTCCCCTGTGTCCTGTGCATTGCCCCAGAGGTGGGTCCTTGTGATCTGTTTGTCAGTGAGGTGAAGCGCACACTGCCCGCAGCACGTTTACTTTGTTTTGTGAGTGAGGTGAGATGCACCCTGCCTCGGTAGGCTAATTTTGGTTCATTTTATTTGTGAGTGTTGTGAGGAGCACATTATACCTCACAGAGGGATTCTTTATGTTGTGACTGATGTGAGGTGGACATTTCCCCAGAGGTTTGTTTTGTTTTCTGCGGTACCTGTGAGATGTGAGATGCACATTGCCTTTATTTGGGAGTGATGTAAGGTGCACTTGCCGCAGAGCAGATCCCTTTGCTTTGTGAGGGAGGTGGTGTGCACATTGCCCTTAAGTGGGGTATTTTGCTTTGTGAATATGAGATGTACATAGCCCAGACCGGCTTTCTTCGGCTCTGTGAGTGAGGTGAGATACACATTCTACATAGCTGGTTTCTGTGATTCTGCGGGTGAGGTGAGATGTGCATTGCCCAGACCTTGTTTCTATAGTTCTGTAGGGGAGGTGAGATACACACTGCGTCAGAGCTGGCTTCACTGCATCAGAGCTGGTTTCTTTGGTTCTATGAGTGAGGTGAGAAGCACATTGCATCAGAGCTGGCTTCATTGCATCAGGTCTGGTTTCTTTGGCTCTGTGAGTGAGGTGAGAAGCACATTGCATGAGAGCTGGCTTCATTGCATCAGGTCTGGTTTCTTTGGCTCTGTGAGTGAGGTGAGAAGCACATTGCATCAGAGCTGGCTTCATTGCATCAGGTCTGGTTTCTTTGGCTCTGTGAGTGAGGTGAGAAGCAAACTGGATCAGAGCTGGTTTCTATGTTTGTGTGAGTGAGGTGAGATGCACAGTGTCCCAGTGCTGGCGTCTTTGTGTGAGTGAGGTGAGATGCACATTGCATCAGAGCAGGTTTCTATGTTTGTGTGAGTGAGGTGAGATGCATATTGCATCAGAGCTGGTTTCTATGTGTGTGTGATTGAGGTGAGATGCACATTGCATCAGAGCTGGTTTCTGTGTTTGTGTGTGTGAGATGCACATTGTCCCAGTGCTGGCGTCTTTGTGTGAGTGAGGTGAGATGCACATTGCATCAGAGCTGATTTCTATGTTTGTGAGTGAGGTGAGATGCACATTGCATCAGAGCTGGTTTCTATGTTTGTGTGAGTGAGGTGAGATGCACATTGTCCCAGTGCAGGCTTCTTTGTGTGAGTGAGCCGAGAAGCACATTGCATCAGAGAGGGTTTCTACAGTTCTGTGAGTGAGATGTGATGTGCTTTTCCCCAGAGCATTTTTCTATGGTTCTGTGGGTGAGGTGAGAAGCACATTGCATCAGAGCTGGCTTCTAAGGTTCTGCGGGGGTGGGAGGGATGCGCAATGCCCCAGAGCTGGCTTCTATGGATCTGCGGGTGAGGAGAGATGCACATTGCCCGGGAGCTGGTTTCTATGGTTCTGTGGGTGAGGTGAGATGCACATTGCCCCAAAGCTGGTTTCTATGGTTTTCCGGGGGAGGTGAGATGCTCCAGTTTCCCCAGATCTGGTTTCTATGGTTCTCCGGGGGAGGTGAGATGCTCCAGTTGCCCCAGATCTGGTTTTTATGGTTCTGTGGGTGAGGTGAGATGTGCATTGCCCCAGATCTGGTTTCTATGGTTCTGTGGGTGAAGTAAGATGTGCATTGCCCCAGAGCTGGTTTCCATGGTTCTCCGGGGGAGGTGAGATGCCCCAGAGCTGGTTTCCATGGTTCTCTGGGGGAGGTGAGATGCCCCAGATCTGGTTTCTATGGTTCTGTGGGTGAGGTGAGATGCACATTGCCCCAGATCTGGTTTCTATGGTTCTGTGGGTGAGGTGAGGTGAGATGCACATTGCCCCAAATCTGGTTTCTATGGTTCTGTGGGTGAGGTGAGAAGCGCATTGCCCCAGAGCTGGTTTCTATGGTTCTCCGGGGGAGGTGAGATGCTCCAGTTGCCCCAGATCTGGTTTCTATGGTTCTGTGGGTGAGGCGAGATGCGCATTGCCCCAGATCTGGTTTCTATGGTTGTGTGAGTGAGGTGAGATGTGCATTGCCCCAGAGCGGGTTTCTATGCTTCTCCAGGGGAGGTGAGATGCGCATTGCTCCAGATCTGGTTTCTATGGTTCTTCGGGGGAGGTGAGATGCGCATTGCCCCAGAGCTGGTTTCTATGGTTCAATGGGTGGGGTGAGATGTGCATTGTCCCAGAGCTGGTTTCTATGGTTCTATGGGTGAGGTGAGATGTGCACTGCCCCAGAGCTGGTTTCTATGGTTCTCCGGGGGAGGTGAGATGCTCCAGTTGCCCCAGATCTGTTTTTTGTGGTTCTCCGGGGAGGTGAGATGCTCCATCGCCCCAGATCTGGTTTCTATGGTTCTGTGGGTGAGGTGAGATGCGCAATGCCCCAGAGCTGTTTTTTTTGGTTCTGCGGGTAGGAGGTGGGTGTGCATTGCCCCAGAGCTGGCTTCTATGGTTCTGCAGGGAGGGGGGGATGCGCATTGCCCCATATCTGGCTTCTATGGTTCTGTGGGTGAGGTGAGAGGCGCATTGCCCTAGAGCTGGTTTCTATGGTTCTGTGGGTGAGGTGAGAGGCGCATTGCCCCAGAGCTGGTTTCTATGGTTCTGTGGGTGAGGTGAGAGGCACATTGCCCCAGAGCTGGTTTCTATGGTTCTCCGGGGAAGGTGAGATGCTCCAGTTGCCACAGATCTGGTTTCTATGGTTCTCCGGGGGAGGTGAGATGCTCTAGTTGCGCCACATCTGGTTTTTATGGTTCTGTGGGTGAGGTGAGATGTGCATGGCCTCAGAGCTGGTTTCTATGGTTCTCTGGGGGAGGTGAGATGCCCCAGTTGCCCCAGATCTGGTTTCTATGGTTCTGTGGGTGAGGTGAGATGTGCATTGCCCCAGAGCTGGCTTCTATGGTTCTGTGGGTGAGGTGAGATGTGCATTGCCCCAGAGCTGGTTTATATGGTTCTGTGGGTGAGGTGAGATGTGCATTGCCCCAGAGTTGGTTTCTATGGTTCTTCGGGGGAGGTGAGATGCGCATTGCCCCAGATCTGGTTTCTATGGTTCTCCGGGGGAGGTGAGATGCGCATTGCCTCAGAGCTGGTTTCTATGGTTGTGAGAGAGGTGAGATGCGCATTGCCCCAGATCTGGTTTCTTTGGTTCAATGGGTGAAGTGAGGTGAGATGCGCATTGCCCCAGATCTGGTTTCTTTGGTTCAATGGGTGTAGTGAGGTGAGATGCGCATTGCCCCAGAGCGGGTTTCTATTGTTCCCCGGGGGAGGTGAGATGCGCATTGCCCCAGATCTGGTTTCTATGGTTCTCCGGGGGAGGTGAGATGCGCATTGCCCCAGAGCTGGTTTCTATGGTTCTCCGGGGGAGGTGAGATGCGCATTGCCCCAGATCTGGTTTCTATGGTTCTCCGGGGGAGGTGAGATGCGCATTGCCCCAGAGCTGGTTTCTAATGGGTGAGGTGAGTTGCTCCTGCCCCAGCGCAGGTTTCGTTGGTTCTATGGGTGAGGTGAACATTACCCAGAGCTGGTTTCTATGGTTCAATGGGTGAGGTGAGTTGCTCCAGCGCAGGTTTCGTTGGTTCTTTGGGTGAGGTGAGGTGAACATTACCCAGAGCTGGTTTCTATGGTTCAATGGGTGAGGTGAGTTGCTCCAGCCCCAGCGCAGGTTTCGTTGGTTCTATGGGTGAGGTGAGGTGAACATTGATTGCCCCAGAGCTGGTTTCTATGGTTCAATGGGTGAGGTGAGTTGCTCCAGCCCCAGCGCAGGTTTCGTTGGTTCAATGGGTGAGGTGAGGTGAACATTGCCCAAAGCTGGTTTCTATGGTTCAATGGGTGAGGTGAGTTGCTCCAGCCCCAGCGCAGGTTTCGTTGGTTCTATGGGTGAGGTGAGGTGAACATTACCCAGAGCTGGTTTCTATGGTTCAATGGGTGAGGTGAGTTGCTCCAGCCCCAGCGCAGGTTTCGTTGGTTCTATGGGTGAGGTGAGGTGAACATTGATTGCCCCAGAGCTGGTTTCTATGGTTCAATGGGTGAGGTGAGTTGCTCCAGCGCAGGTTTCGTTGGTTCTATGGGTGAGGTGAGGTGAACATTACCCAGAGCTGGTTTCTATGGTTCAATGGGTGAGGTGAGTTGCTCCAGCCCCAGCGCAGGTTTCGTTGGTTCTATGGGTGAGGTGAGGTGAACATTGATTGCCCCAGAGCTGGTTTCTATGGTTCAATGGGTGAGGTGAGTTGCTCCAGCCCCAGCGCAGGTTTCGTTGGTTCAATGGGTGAGGTGAGGTGAACATTGCCCAAAGCTGGTTTCTATGGTTCAATGGGTGAGGTGAGTTGCTCCAGCCCCAGCGCAGGTTTCGTTGGTTCTATGGGTGAGGTGAGGTGAACATTGATTGCCCCAGAGCTGGTTTCTATGGTTCAATGGGTGAGGTGAGTTGCTCCAGCCCCAGCGCAGGTTTCGCTGGTTCTATGGGTGAGGTGAGGTGAACATTGCCCAGAGCTGGTTTCTATGGTTCAATGGGTGAGGTGAGTTGCTCCAGCCCCAGCGCAGGTTTCGTTGGTTCAATGGGTGAGGTGAGGTGAACATTGCCCAAAGCTGGTTTCTATGGTTCAATGGGTGAGGTGAGTTGCTCCAGCCCCAGCGCAGGTTTCGTTGGTTCTATGGGTGAGGTGAGGTGAACATTGATTGCCCCAGAGCTGGTTTCTATGGTTCAATGGGTGAGGTGAGTTGCTCCAGCGCAGGTTTCGTTGGTTCTATGGGTGAGGTGAGGTGAACATTGATTGCCCCAGAGCTGGTTTCTATGGTTCAATGGGTGAGGTGAGTTGCTCCAGCCCCAGCGCAGGTTTCGCTGGTTCTATGGGTGAGGTGAGGTGAACATTGCCCAAAGCTGGTTTCTATGGTTCAATGGGTGAGGTGAGTTGCTCCAGCCCCAGCGCAGGTTTCGTTGGTTCTATGGGTGAGGTGAGGTGAACATTGATTGCCCCAGAGCTGGTTTCTATGGTTCAATGGGTGAGGTGAGTTGCTCCAGCCCCAGCGCAGGTTTCGCTGGTTCTATGGGTGAGGTGAGGTGAACATTGCCCAGAGCAGGGCTCTTTTGTTTTGCGGGTGAGTGACTTCAGGTGCTCGCTGCCCCCGGAGCAGGTCCCTCTGTGTTCTCGGAGGGCGCTCGACGCCTCTACAACCTGCCTCACTTCCTTGTCACATTTCTCCTCACACCAAAGGCGGCGCATTCATGAGGTTGTCTCTTTATTTTTTCTCCTGTCCCGTCTTCCATTTTCCCCTCTGACGCCCTCTTTTTTTCGGGAATAATCGCTTTCTTCGCCTGTTTGCTTTGGGGCTTTTCATCCATGCTCAGTTCAGAAAGGCGTCCCGCCCCCTTTATGTGCGTCCTTTGAAGCCCCCTCGCCTGTCCTGGTCCGGGTCCTGGCCGGCCTGTCACTCGGGGGACCTTTGTATGCCCCCGGCCCCCCACCTCCTCCGGAGCACATTCCTGTCCCCTTCCTCCCAAGCCCAGGGTTCGGGTGATCGATTCCCCTAGGAAGGGCCCACAGCAAGGTGCTCAATCACCCCTTTATTCCTACATTCCGTAATTCATCCACACCGCCCTCCCTTCCTTCCTTCTTGAGCCATACTTCGGGACCTTATTCTGTCACTCATTCAATATGTTCTTCTCTTTCTCTCTTTCGTTCGTTCTTCTCTTTCTCTTCCTTCCCTTATACTTTT